>OZ023274.1:84133154-84733154 GCA_964007475.1 Hybos culiciformis
GACTTATAGGACGTTCAGTAAGTACAGATTGTCCTTAGCTAATGACAAAATCCTACGTTGCAGACAATCTGTACTTTGTGAAAGATAAAATCTGACAGCTTAAGTCCTTAAATACAGACAAATTCTACAAAAAATCGTTCAGTTATGCAATCCTACCTCAAAACTTCTGCAAAGGGAAATTTCATAATTTCCTATAAAGTCCGTATTCTGGGAGTACTTTTAAGTTGGCCTTAGCTT
The DNA here is from genome assembly GCA_964007475.1 of Hybos culiciformis. NCBI lineage: Eukaryota > Metazoa > Arthropoda > Insecta > Diptera > Hybotidae > Hybos > Hybos culiciformis. The sequence goes on from OZ023274.1 coordinate 84,133,392, forward strand.
AAGGACTTTGAATATTTTGATTAAAAACAAATAAAAAAAAGTGAATTTCAACAAAATTTTTTGTTTTCCTAAATAAAATTTGAAATTTTATATTTTTATTTAAATAAAACATAAAATTTTAAATAAGAATATAAAATTTTTAATAAAAATATAAAATTTTTAATTTTATTTACATATTTTATCAAATTTAGTTCAACCCATATACTTTAAAAGGTTTATACCGAGTTCTTGTTTACATTTTACTACATAGCTGTTCTCCTTCCTTTATATGATTTTTTTTCAATCAATTATGCAAATTCATGTTTTTTATCAGCTTATAAATTCGATTTTCTTCAATCTTTTCTTTATTAAAAGTAAAAAATAACAAACATTAACATTTTTAATAAACGAATTCACTTGCTCGATTAGATATAATTAAAAACAAATAGAAAAATATATATTTGAAAAAAAGAAAGAAAAAAGAGAAACTGCAACCGAATCGTTCCAAAACAATTTTATTTTTGTAATTTTTTATTTATTTATTTTACTTTTTACAAAAAAATACATTCAAGTAAGATACAATCTTTTTAATTTATGAATGTTTTGTTACAAAAAATATGTTACTAAAATAAAGTTTCAAAACTTTCAAATATAACTACAACTAAAAACCTAAATTAAATTCTAGTGAATTTTAAAAAAACCTACCGGGGGAAGTATGAGCCGGAATCCCGGACAAAAAATTTAGTAATAATAAACAAAAATTATCTTATTTAAAGTTAATTAATAAGCAACAAATAAGTGATTAACTGCGAGCTTAAACCTGTGATGAGAAGAAATTTTTTTTAATAAATTAGATAACTTGTTCCATTGACTAGCACCGCGGACGAAAATAGACCCACTATATTGTCGACTGCGATTAACAGGGATAACAATATTAAAGGAGCGACGGGAAACACCGAAACTCAATGAATCCTTTAAGTAAATAGGCAAATCACTATAGATACACCTGTGGATAATAGAAGAGAGTTTTTATCTAAAAAATCCTTAAGCGTGGAATTAAGAATAGCAAATTTGCTGGCACCAAGGTGATCATACTTTCGAAGGTCAAAAATGTATCGAGTGCAACTGTTCATAAGGGCCTGAAGTCTCCTGAGCTCAACACAGTTGAAAGAAGAAAAAATGGAACTGTATAGCCTAATATGACGAATAATAAAGGATCTCACCAAATACAGTCTCAGCCAAGTCCGAGTAAATTGTTGAAGAGACCATAAGCCACGAAGAATAGAGTAAGACTTATTGCAAATTTTGGTAACATGTGTGCTCCAAGATAAAGATTTATCAAACCATAGCCGTAAGTTACGAGCTGATTCCAAGAAAGAAATCCGGTCTGGTCCTAGAAAAAGTGTAAAATCACAACAATGCTTAACAGTTTTACATATTAGTAGAGCCTGCGTCTTCTTAGCATTGAAAGAGAGTTACTACGAGCCCATTCGTAAATGTTTGCCAGATCCGCATTAACTTTATGAACCACATCACCGAGCCTGTCTTTGGGGCCCTCCAAATATAATTGAACATCATCAGCATAGAGGTGAAATTTGCAATGCGTAATGTTTTCAATGATATCATTTATGTACATCGAAAAAATAAGCGGACCAATGATTGAACCTTGGGCCACCCCAGAAGACAGATATCTTAAAGAAGAACAACAATCACCCAAACAGACAAATTGGCTACGATGATTAAAAAAGGAAGCTACTAATTTAATAGCACAACTAGAAAACTCATATTTATATTTTAGTTTACTGAAAAGAATTTTATGATTAATACTATCAAAAGCTCTAGAGAAATCCAATAACAATAGGCATGTAAGGTGATTTTTATCAATATTAAGTGCAATGTCATTGGCAACCTTAGTTAAAGCTGTGGTAGTGCTATGATTTTTCCTAAATCCTGACTGCAGCGGGCTAAGTAAATTATTCGATTCTAAGTACTGAGTCATTTGATCTCTAACAATCATTTCAAAAGCTTTAGAAAAAAGAGGAAGAATACTAATAGGTCGATAGTCATTTAAGGTTTTTGGTGTGGAAATTTTCGCAACAGGCACGACCTTAGCTATTTTCCAAGAGGAGGGAAAAGTTGAAGAAGTAATACAGAAATTGAACGCATGAGTAAGATACGGTAAAATTACAGGAAGGATTAGTCTAATGAATTTGATGCAAATGTTGTCATGGCCAGAGGCATTGGATTTAATGCGAGAAAAAAACTTAAGAAGCTCCTCTTCAGTAACTGCCCAAAAACTAAACTTACCCTCGAAGGAAAGTGAAAAATTATTATCGTTACTGGAATTATCACAAAAATGTTTATTGAAATCCTCAGCAGAAAAAGAAGCTAAATCAGATTGCCCTGATCTAAAACCAAGGCGATCAATGCTGCTCCAAAGCTGCTTGGCAGATGAACAAGCGTTCAGTTCATTCTGAACAAACATTTGCCTTTTTGAGCGAATCTCTGATGTGAATTTGTTTCTCAGTGATACATAATCATGCCTGTCACAAATGAGATTGGTCGACTTCCAAATTCGATATGCTCGATCTCTTCTAATTTTGAGCGCATTGAGCGACTCATCAAACCACGGATTAGAACTTTTTGGGTCTTTGCAAATTTTCTTGGGCACATGATTTCCAAACAATTCAACAATGATTGATTCAATAAAATCAATCATGAGATTAGCCTCCGACAGCTGAAAAATGTTTGACCAAGGCTTAGAATTCGCGTCAGCTAAAAGGGCATCAATATTAGTGCTACGATAGTCATAGTAAAAGCGGTTATGAGCAATTGTGTCAGATTTGAAAGACAAATTAGCAACAATAAGGTCATGGTCAGCAACTCCTGTAAATTGGGAAAACTTGAGCACAAAATGCTCCAGATGCTTGGGAAAAAAAAATAAATCCAAAAGTGCTGACTCACGAGTAGCTAAACTGTTACAAGCCACAAGATCTAGAGACTCGAAACTGGACCTTAAAGTATCAGCCAACTTTGAACGTTTTAACAGGTCAATATTAAGATCACCAGCAAAAAAAATGTTCGTATACTTATTAGCCAGAAAAAAAATCGAATCAAAGAGTTTATCGGTGTGTGTGATAACAACAGCAAACAATGTCTCTAGAATATAAGTAACCAGAAAAGGAATTCTTTTTTTATAAATGTTTTCTAAGCGAAATATGAAAAAGGAATATTCCGTGCGTGTATATAGAAATTCCAATATTTAAAAAAAAATTAATAATTTATTTAAAACAATTAAAACATGACATAAAAATCTGAAAAAAGTAAAATCTAAAATTTCTTATTTAAATTTTTTTAAAATTTCTTAGCGCATTAGAAAATGAAAATTTAAGAGGAAGCAAGGGATAACAAAGTTTTTGTAATAATTGTCTGTGCGCGAGATAATAAGTTTTTTTTCATAAGTATTTTAAATAATAAATCTAATTAAATTAAAATCGTCTTCCTAATTTGCATGAGTTTAGTGTTTAGGTCCTCTTATCGCTGTTTAAGTTTTATTTTCTTCATCCAACCAAGGGAGGGGTCATTGCCCCCCTACGGGCGCCTATCGATTCAATACAGAGTAGGAAACAGAAGTATATGTAAAAAAAAAACACATTCACTCAATTTTTGTTCATGAATTTTACTAGACAATTTGTATTAATTTTTCATAAATTTAATGTGTTAGGTTTAAAACATTTAAAAAAAGGCAGAATTTTTGAAATTTCATTAAATTTGTATTTCCTTAAACAAAATGTAAGCATATTATTAATAAATGTTACATATTATTCTTCAAAATCTGAAATACAACAAATGGCACATTTCAATATACCCATATAAAATTTTTTAATGTATATGATTTTAAAATGAAATATCACAGCTGTCCTTATCGTAGGGGTTTGCAGAAGTTATTTGCAGGATTTTGCAGAAAATGAAATTCCTTAGCTACGGACAATCTGTACTTACTGAACGTACTATTAGTTTAAGAGCTATGGAAAGTATAATCCTTAACAGCTAATTAATATACCTAGGTACATAATTGTCAACGACGAAAAAATTTCTTATTCTAGCTAAATTTTATTGTAACAAAAGTGGGATGAAGGAAACCTTTTTTGAACATAATTTTTTTTATTTTAATTTATTTATTTATTTATTTTTTTTTTTTGTATATGTAAAACACAATAACTAATATTAATAACGAACCTAAAACTAAGAGCCGAAAAGCTAACCTACCCAAGTAACATTTTTGTCTCAGTTTTTTTGTTATACATCGTAAATAACTTTATAATGGAATAATAGTGGGTTCGGCCAAAGAAAGATCTTTTTCTACCACTATGAGATCCTTATTAGAATTTTTATCAAAAAAGTTTTGCTTACTAAATGTCGAAATTAATGATGTTATAAGAATGTATAACAAAATCATGAAAAAAAAAATTATTAAACTAAATGGTATCCGAAACCGACATTAAACATCCACTTGGATTATTAAAATCATAAATTTAGGATATTACTAGTACATGTGTTGGTTTGTGAGCTGGGGTGTGTTTGTTTGTTTGTGTTGGTTTAATAAATTAGAACTTTTAGCTTTGTAAGAGGTTCGAAAAAGAACACTATTAATACTATATGCATGTATTTGGATTATTAAATGCATAATTTTAGGATATTACTAGTATATGTTGGTTTGTGAGCTGGGGTGTGTTTGTTTGTTTGTGTTGGTTTAATAAATTAGAACTTTTAGCTTTGTTAAAGGTTCGAAAAAGAACACTATTAATACTATGTGTATGTATTTGGATTATTAAATGCATAATTTTAGGATATTACTAGTATATGTTGGTTTGTGAGCCGGGATGTGTTGTTATGTTTGTATTGGTTTGTTTCATAAGAATCTTTTGCTTTGTTAAAGGTTCGCAAAAGGTACTATTAGAAAAATACGCTTGTATAGGTATTGTTATGTTTGTGTTATATTTTCCTTCAGAAAAAAAATCGTTAGGTAGTTTTTAAATTGATGGTCGTTTTCATAATATAAATATAATATAATACAAATTTAAATGTAAATATGTAATTTGTTAAATAATATTTTTATTATGGGTTTTGTTAAAGTCTTATAAGGAAACAATTTTTATGATCATAATTTGATTTATTTTTTTTATGACAATAGCAGTCAATAATAAAGATCAGTGTTTTTGGGTGTTCGCTATCACCAATATATCAATATCTGATTTTTATAAATATCGAGAACACACAATCGATATGAAAAAAAAAAACGCAATCTATTGATATGTGAACAAAAAAAATTTTCAAGAATAACTTTCCATACAAAAATTTGTATTGTTGTTTAGGTATTCTATATCAGCGGTTCCCAGACTTTTGCATAGCGACCCAAATTTTGCGCGATCAAAAATTTTTTTGCTTATTTTCCTTAACTTTATTATCAACAAATTATTTAAAACAATAATATAAAAAAAATTACAATTTTTGACTTAAACCTATTAATTATTTATCTCTAATTCGTATTTTAACGGATTGAAATCGTAAATCGCTGAAAAAGATATAGGCAGAGGAAAATTGAAACAATTGAAACAATTTTAACAAAATAAAAACCATAATATTATTGTTATAAGAAAAATATTTTTTTTTTCATATCTCAGAATTGTAGTTCTCCATAGCATGTAAAAATGTAAGAATAATAAAGAACTTGAAGAATTAAAAACAAAAAAAAATAAAACCAAAACAAAACTTGTATGAAATAAAATTTTCATTTGTTTGGAAAATTTTCAAATTTTCAATTTTAATTGAATAGAATTCTTATTCTAGTTCAGCTAAAATAGCTTTATAGTCAATAATTTATAAAATTTTGCGACCACTATTGGGTCGCGGACCACCATTTCTACACTGCTGTTCTATATTGAAATCGTACCCAAATACAGCTCTAGCCAAGGTCCAAAAATTATCGTTAACATTAAATTGAAAAAAATACATAATTTAAAAAATAAACGTATTCAAGAATGTAACATATTTTATTCGTTTTATACTTCTGTTAATAAATAAATATTCGTGTTTTTTCTGATGTGTCAATAAATTGAGTATTTTAGTTATATAAAAAATTTGTGCGGCTTAAAAATTAGAATACTTTAGTTATTTTTTATTTACAAAATGGAAATTCTTAAATGAAAACAACATTGGCCGCTAGCAAAGAACTTTATTTTTCAGGTAGTTATATATAAATATATTTTTCGAAATAAATTTTATGAACGTGAAATTTAATTTAAGTAATTTAAATATTTGTCGAAATCGGACTCTTCTCATGCTAAAGGTTGGCCATCCCCTCCTGTATTGTATAGATTTAAAAAATACAAATATTAAAAATATACATTAAAAAAAAATATCGGGGTTGTGTATTGAAAAATAAGGATTTAGAACAGTACCTCATAAATGAAGTGTGTTTTCAACGTTTCAATTAAAAATATTTTGCGGAGTTTTTTTTTTTGTTAAGTTTTCTACGACCAGTCACAATTTTCAGCCAACAAATCGCATCCTTGGACACAATGGAGGGCAAAACAATTTTTTCTCAGTTCCTTTAATCGATATTTACTCAAATACCAATTTTCATGAAAATTATGTTTCAGTTCCAGTTCGAATCCTTGGGGTCTAACAATTTTTTTAAGCTTCCTTTTATCGACATCTATCTATCCACATACTGTTTGATTAGAATCCTTTAAAATTTTAGAATCACATAAATTTTATATAAAAACTAGCTGACCCGGGTGTTCCGACCTTCTCTTCTGCCCCTCCCGTCTGTCCCTTACTTAACGAGATTACACATATTTTCGCATTGATACGATTTTAATTCTTAACGGAAAGACGGACGGACAGATAATGAAAAGGTCTAGTCCGTTTTTCATTTTTGAAGGAAAACAGTAGGCTAAAAACGAAAATTTCGTACATACACTTTAATATTATTCAGAACAATTTTGTTTATTCAAAAAGTGAAATAATTTTGTGAAGTTAATAAATAAAAGATGGACTTAAGTGATCAGTGGAAAAAAATTAAAAAAAGCGGGGCTTTTTATAGAAAAGTTCACAAAAGTGAGAGAAAAAATGAAAAAGAAAAATCTGATGAAAATGCAGGCGCTAGCACTAGCAGCAGCTCATTTTTGCCAAAAGATTCTTCTTCATCAGACGAATTTGACTTGGGCCATCCCATATTTGAAGATTTTCCAGTATCCGATGAAGATTTTGAAACACAAAAGAATGCTTTAGACATTAAAGATAAATTGCGAGCTTGGAGTATTGAACACAATATCACGCATGCAGCATTAAATGATTTATTGGTAATTTTCAAATCATATTTTCCACAACTCCCTAAAGATGCTAGAACATTAATGGAAACTCCAGTTCAAATAACTGCACTCACAGAACTTGGATTGAATGGTTAGTACAAAAAAAATGTCGTAAGTATTTTTTTCTACAAACTAAAAAACTTTTTTTTTATATTACAGGCTTTTATTGGCACCAAGGATTTGAAAATTGCTTGAAAGCTGAATTTCAAAATTTGTCTCAGCCGCTTGATATCGAAATCAACATTAATATTGACGGTTTGCCAATTTATAAAAGCTCCAAACAACAGTTTTGGCCTATATTATTTAATATACATAAAATGGAAAGCATCAAACCAATGGCAGCTGGAATTTATTGTGGTAGTTCGAAGCCTTGCAACGTTCGAGATTTTTTGCAACCATCCGTTTCAGAGTTATCACAACTTTTAACGAGTGGCATCAAAATAAATAATTATCTTTTGAGGTTATCAGTACGTGCCATCATATGTGACTCACCCGCTAGGGCATTCATTAAAGGTAAATACAATAACTTGCCTAACAATTTGATGTAGTACGTCATTTTTTTTAAAGGTGTTAGCAACTTCAATTCACAGAATGGATGCTTAAAATGCACAACTGTTGGAGAGTATTCGTACGAAAGGAGGTGCAACATATTTCCAAGAACACAATGTCCAAAACGCACTGATGAAGGTTTCCGAAAAAATGAATACGAAGAACATCAGAAGTGCGAAACTCCTCTTAAAGATCTGCCAATTAATTTAATTGAAGACATTCCCGTAGGAGATGAATTACATCTGTTACACCTGGGAATAATGAAACGGTTTTTAATCGGCTTTAGGGATGGAACTTTTGGTCATAGCACCAAATGGTCAGCGATGCAAATTTCAAAGATATCTGAGCAATTATTACAAATCAAACTGCCATCTGAAATTCATCGGTCAGTTCGAGGTCTTGATTGTTTGGCCTTTTGGAAAGGTACAGAATACCGAACATTTTTTTTGTATTTAAGTACTGTAATTTTCCAAGATAATTTACCAAATTATGCATATGACCACTTCAAACTTTTATTTTGTGCTGTGACCATTTGTTCTGTGGAGAAATATTTTTATTTATTGCCAGTTGCTGAAAAATTAATTCAGGAATATTTAAATAAATTCAAAGATATTTATGGGGAAGGCCACATGACGAGCAATGTTCATAACTTGATACACTTGGTGGATGAAGTAAAACGGTAATTATTTATCTTACGAGCTTATAATATTTAGTTTTAGCAAAAGTATTTCGATTTCGATTTTTTTTTTTATTTTGTTTTAGATTTGGAGTTCTCTCAAGCTTCAGTGCCTATCCCTTCGAAACTATGTTGGGAAGTATAAAGCGTTTGCTAAGAAGTGGTGCCAACCCACTTGTTCAAGCTGCAAAAAGAATAGCAGAGATTTCCAAATTAAAATCAGATGTGACGGGTTCGAAATCCGATTATTATCCAACTCTTGGAAAATCAATTAGCATCGATAATGATAAAATTATTTCGCAATCTATTTTGAAAAATCCGGGAACAAAAATCTTTTCCAATAAAGTTCAAATTAAAAGCAACATTTGCCTTGATGACACTTTCAAAAATAGATGGTTTCTAACAACAACAAAAAAAATAGTAGCAATGCATAAAGCAGTTAAAATAAATTCCATAATATATATAATTGGATTTAATGCAAATAATCCAGAAAGCTTCTTCAAATCACCATTAGATTCAAATTTATTAAATATTTTCTCACATAACTCCAATGATTTAAATTCTACAACTGATTTGTTTAACATAGATGATTTTTTATGTAAACTTGTAGCTATACCCTACAAAGAAAAATTAATGTTTATGCCTTTGCTTCATAGTTATACTAAATAAAATTTGTTAATAAATAATAAATATAATTACAAACAAGCAGTTTATAATATAGTTATTAATTAAATTTTTATTTAATTTTTTATTAATTTACAGATATCACAATTTATATTGCAAAAATAAACACTAGATTCGAAAATATTTTTCAATAAAAATTATCATATAATTATTATTATAAAAATCAGAGCTGATTAAATATAAGTATTTTGCAATATAATTACCAGCATACAGGTACTGCAAAAATACTGCAGTATTTTCTTACAATATACTGGTACTGCAGAAAATTTAAGTACCAGTATACTTGTACTGCAAAAATACTGCAATATTTTTCTACAATGTACTGAAACTGTAAAAAAATTTCAGTACCAGTATAGTATATAAAATTTCAGTACTATACTATACTGGTGCTGAATTTTTTTTGCAGTACCAGTACATTGTAGAAAAATATTGCAGTATTCTTGCAGTACCAGTATACTGATACTTAAATTTTCTGCAGTACCAATACATTGTGAGAAATACTGCAATATTTTTGCAGTACCAGTATACTGGTACTGCATATTGCATATTGCATTCACTTCAAAATTAGTTAAATTGAGTCAGCTCTGATAAAAACACAAAAACACATTTCAAATTTAAATTAACTAATAAAAATACATTTAAAATAATATAAGAACTTAATCTGCATATTCAGTCTTACTGTTTTATCACATTTTAATTCTTACTTTGTTCACAGGTATCAAAAATATTTCATTGAAATTATTTTAAAAATTATTATTAAAATAGAAAAAAATTAATTTAAGTAATTTCGATTTAATTTAAGTAATTCACATTAGAAAAATGAAAAGTTGAATTCAATATTTTTTATACTTCTACCGATTTGAATTAATTTAAACTTAAATTTGTTTCGTTATTTTTTACGTCTGTGTTATTTGTTAATTGTGTGTAAATTTTTCGACCAATTAAATCAGAAAATTATATTTTAAAAAAAGAAATTTATTCTTTATTTAACATTTATTTTTTACAATGAATTTGACGTTTCGATGTTTGTTTTACATCCTCATCAGAAATTATTGGTCTTTTTTATTTATTTTTCTCAACATATTTATCTTCGTGGAATATCCGATAATTCTACTATATTTTATTAAAAGTTTTATTGTAGAATTTCTTCATCATTAATCAAAAAAATATACATAAAACAGCAGTAAGAAGCAAAAGGTCACCATTAAGAAACTCCTTCAAAAAACAAAATTTGAAAATAAAATAAAAGTTAACACATGACATTACAAAAGAACTTTTTTATTATTATTGCATCTTTTGATGCTTAATGTTTGAAGACACTTTTTTAATTAAAGAATTAAAAAAGTGTCTTCAAATATTAAGCATCAAAAGATGCAATAATAATAAAAAAAGTTCTTTTGTAATGTCATGTGTTAACTTTTATTTTATTTTCAAATTTTGTTTTTTGAAGGAGTTTCTTAATGGTGACCTTTTGCTTCTTACTGCTGCTTTATGTATATTTTTTTTGATTAATGATGAAGAAATTCTACAATAAAACTTTTAATAAAATATAGTAGAATTATCAGATATTCCACGAAGATAAATATGTTGAGAAAAATAAATAAAAAACACCAATAATTTCTGATGAGGATGTAAAACAAACATCGAAACGTCAAATTCATCAAAAATCTTTAAATGTTAAATAAAGAATATATTTCTTTTTTTAAAATATAATTGTCTGATTTAATTGGTCGAACAATTTACACACAATTAAATTTGTTTCTTTTTTATGTTTTTTTTTTTTAATTTTTTTTAGCGTATTACATAATCCAATTTAATAAAAAATATTGTAATGAAAAACAGGAATTACAAAAAAGGTAAGTTACTAAATTTCACAACATTGTAAGGTAATTCAAATCGATAGAAATATACAGAATTGAATTAAATAAAAAATTGTAAAATTAAGTTACAATATTGTTACAAATAATAAAAAAAATTAATCATGTTCAGCGTCTTTGTTTTCATACTGCGATATTTGGTTTCGATTCTTGGGTTTCGAAGCTCTTTGAATAGGAACTTCAGCCCGACGCTTGCTATTTTTCAGAATGGTTTTAAAAAATTTTTGGCAATCGGTGAAAGAAAAATCTTCGTCGGCTAATCGTACCACGGACAAAAAACATTCCATTGTATTTCTATACGCTTGTAGGCAATGTTTTTGTGGTACCTGTTTCGAAGAGCCAGTCCACGACATTTGCGTAAATAAAGTGCGGTCGAACACAACATCTATTAGGTCATAGCAACACTCACGGCCTTCTCCTCTTCGAGATCGAGTGCCTGTCACGACTTTTAGTTCATTAATCTAAAATATGAAAAGAACAAAAAGTAAAAGGAATATATATAAATAATGCAATATATTTTTTTACTTACGACTTTATCACAAAATTCTTTGCATGCTAATTTTTTCTCAAATTTTTCCAAATCAATAATATTTGCTAGTTTGGAAAATATTTTTTCACTGGAATTGTTGTCTTTAATTGTTGCCTGTAATTGTTTACTGATTAGTTTGAGACCTAATTCCAATTTGGTATTCATCGAATGAACTGCAGCTTTTATACTAGCAATATCGTCAATAGCAGTTTTTGTTAATATTTCAAGATTTTCCATTTTGCTACATATATTACTTTCCATCAATGATGCTCCTTCGCTTAAATCCGAATTAAGAGGTGTTATTGGTTCATTATCACGAATTACGTCGGAAGACTGTTTGGCTGTCCTAGCACTCAATAATTCGTTAGATACACACTTTTCAGCCAATTCGTTAAAATTTATTTCAGGTTCGCCTAATGCTAGTTTTAAGATTGAATTAACTGCAGCTTTGTCAAAGATGGCTTCATCGGTGTCAGACATATCTAACATACTTATAATGGAATCTTGAGCTACTTCATATGAAAAAATATTTTCTCTCTTCAAGACGCATTTCAACGCCTTCCAACTTATTTCCGGTTCGGAATTTGGATTAGTGATCAAATTTTTTAATCCTAGCCCGTGGGCATTTTTTGGCCAATATAAAGTTCCAGTCGCCTCCCATTTATGAGGAACCGCAGTTAACTCAATCTTACCTCCTTTTGTTGTTGTTTGTACGACTTTGTACATTTATTGTACCTGCTACCTTATGAAAGAAAAAAAAAAAACTTGAAAAAAATTTTTTATTCATACATTTTTTTATGTTGGTATTGGTAAGTTTGGAAAATAAAATGATCTTTTTTTTCTAATTAAAAAATAAATTAATTTAGGTTTTAATTTTACAATAGGTATTTTTTATTATTTGAATTAAAAAAAAATAATAATAATAATTTTACCTAAATAAATTTAATTTATTTTCTAATAAAAAAGATCTTTTTTTTTATATAAAAAAAAACTTGAAAAATATTTTTATTCACACATTTTTTTATGTTGGTATTGGTAAGTATGGAAAATAAAATGATATTTTTTTTAATCAAAAAATAAATTAATTTAGGTTTTAATTTTACAATAGGTATTTTTTATTATTTAAATTTAAAAAAAAATAATAATAATAATTTTACCTAAATAAATTTAATTTATTTTCTAATAAAAAAGATCTTTTTTTATACCTACCTACACAAAAAAATTCTTGAATAGAGGATGTATGTGTAAGAAAATGGGAAAAAAATAAATATTTTTTTTTTAGCGAAAAAAAAATATCTGTAAGAAAATGTTTAATTAACTACAAACTAGGTACCTAGATTATGTTTGAAATAAATATAAAAAAAAAATGTTTTTAATAATATTTTATTTAAACCTACTCATTTCAATTAAATTTCTAATAAAAATTATTATTTGTTTTCTTCTTTTTTTTCCGATTTTCATACCTACATACATCCCTCAATCATAAAGTATGTATGTATTGAATTAAAATTAGTAGGTTTTAAATAAAATATTATTAAAAAACTAAAAAAAAATTGAATTATTTTTAAAATAAATATAATATTATTATATTTATTTTAAAAACAATTCAATTTTTTTCTTTCTTCCAATTATTTTTTTTTGGCAAAAACAACAATAAAATTTTGACTTACCAACACTTTCAACTTCCTTTAGAAAAAAAAGTTTTTCTAAAAAGCTCAGTAAAAAAGTAATTTTTCTAATTCTTTTTTTTTATATTTAATAATTTTTTCTAATATTTATAATTATATTTTATTAAGTATAATTATTAATTATAATTATATTTTATTAATTATTTTTTCTTTTAAATATAAAATAATTTTTAAGAATTTTTTTTACGACGGACCACGATTTGTTTTTTATTGACTACGCACGCGACGAATGACTAAACAAACACACTTCACACCATCACAGAACAAAAAAAGTGTGCGCATGTTTATATGGATTCTTTTGTGGTTTTCTACAGTAGTAGAAAATAACAAGTTTCGTAGAATAGTTTCAATTTGTAATATTTAATGTAACACAAAAATCTTAAAATTTTGTTTTTTCTTTATCCTGCAATTTAAAAAAAATAAAACATGAACAAAAAATTTTAATGCATATTTCGAATTTCGGCTAAAGTGCGAACCACTCAGAACCGGCTGAAACTTGGAGGGTGGGTAGAGGCGGTGCCAAACTCCCTAAACTGAAATCAGTTCTTGGGGCAAGGCCCCTTTTCGGAGATAAGACGCCCCAACATTTTCATACATTTTGTATGGGAATTTTTTTTTTGCTCGATTTGCCCTATTTTTTTGGGGGTTGGACATCTGTCCGCGGGACATTTGTCCGCGATTTGTTTTTGTATCGCGGACATCAAAATGACATTTGTCCGCGATTCGAAATGACTTTTGTCCGCCGCGGACAAATATCATTTGGCAAAATGTCATTTGTCCGCGATAAAAATTAATCGTGGACAAATGACATTTTGCAAAATGACATTTGTCCGCTAAATATCTGAAAATACAATCACGGACAAATAACATTTTGCTGACGCCGCAAATCCCACTGACCAACACCCAGTCCACCCGCCCGCCCGCTGCCCGCTGCCCCCAACAAAAATCAATCGCGGACAAATGACATTTTGCAAAATGACATTTGTCCGCTCAAAAAACTGAAAAATCAATCGCGGACAAATGACATTTTGCAAAATGACATTTGTCCGCTAAAAATTTAAAATTTCAATCGCTGACAAATGACATTTTGCAAAATGACATTTGTCCGCTCAAAATTTGAAAAATCAATCGCGGACAAATGACATTTTGCAAAATCACATTTGTCCGCTAAAGTTTGAAAATTCAATCGCGGACAAATGTCATTTTGCAAAATGTCATTTGTCCGCTCATTTTGAGACATTTGTCCGCGGCGGACAAATGTCATTTTACAATCGCGGGCAAATTTCATTTTGTAATAAAAATTATCTTCGGGAACTAAATTTCTAATAAAATAATTCGTATGTCTTCCATTAGAAAATTTAAATGTTGAATTTTTGTAGGCAAATTTAATTTTTTTCAGGAAAATATTATTTATTTGTAATTTTTTTTAAAGGGGCTCATTTATTTGAAACCGCACTTTAGGCACAAATACAATGACCCTAGTTTTGCAAAGGAAAGTTTTTATAATCATTATTGTAATATTTATTATTATATTACAATAATGATTATTCTAAAAAAATGTATTTGCCATATTATGGAAAAAAACATGAAAAAATTATTTGCAACTATGTACAGACGATACAAACAGAGAAAAACGTTTTATTATTATTATTATTATTCTGTTTGCTTTATATACTTTGTTTATTTATTTTTATTAAACAGGTATACATAGTATACGCATACATTTAATCACAATTCTATTTTATTTTATTACTGTGTTTATAAAAAATATGAAAACATGGACCAACACATACACAAAAACATAGTGTACAGAAAACAAAAGCTAACAGGAAAAATCTGTTATACCAGCGACAATTAGGCTTAGTAAAGCCTTATGAGTCTCTTACGAACCCCTTACTTTACCATTTCTAACTTCTTATACATCCAATTTTGTCTAGTAATTTTCGCCCTTTTTGGGTTTGTAAGTGCTTTCGTAACATCAATAAGTCATCTATTAGAATGCAAAATCATTCTACTAATGACTTCGAAAGCACTTACAAAGCTATTTTGTTTCTTGGGTTGTCTTATGGTCAGATTCTCAAATTACACTTCAGTGGATAAAATTAGAACCATATAAATTGGAAACGTTTATAGCCAATCGTGTCAATGAGATACAGGAACTTACTCATAAATTTAAATGGAAATATGTAGAATCCAAGAATAATGCTGCTGACGTTATATCCCGAGGGATATTTCCAAAAGATTTGAAGGACCTTTCAACTTGGTGGAAGGGACCTTCATTTCTAAAAACCTTCGACATGTCAAATGATTTAAATAAGTCTGACAAAAATACCTGTTTAACATTTGACAACAATTTACTAGAGTTGAAGCCCATCGAAAATATTTGTTTTTCGACAAAAGATCAAGATTTTGATTTGTTTAAAAAATATAGTTCCTTTGATAAACTAGTCCGCATTAGTGCCCTATGTATTCGATTTTTTAACAATTTAAAACACAAATCCAATCAGAAAAGAAACTTACTATCAGTTTCTGAAATCAATGATGCCTTATTAACCCTTGTGAAAGTAATACAAAAAATTGAATTCAACTCAGAAATAAAGCAACTGCAAATTAATAAAGAAATTGCTTCCAATAGTACATTAAAGAGTCTCAATCCATTCCTAGACAACCAAAATCTCTTAAGAGTAGGAGGGAGATTAGCAAATTCTGAGTATCAGTATGATGTTAAACATCAATTAATTATTCCTTATAAACATCCAATTACTGAACTTATTTTCAGACAAGAACATGAAAAAAATATGCATGCAGGCCCACAACTTTTATTGTCATTAGTAAGACAAAGATTTTGGCCCATAAAAGCAAAACTTGTAGCTAAAAAAGTTGTGAGAAATTGTGTAATTTGCTGTAAAGTTAAACCAAAGTTATCCCAGCAGTTAATGGGAAATTTGCCTTTAGAACGCACTAAGCCCAATAAACCATTCAGTACTACTGGTGTAGATTTATGTGGACCATTTCATTTGAAGAACAAGTATACTCGAAAAGGATCAACCTATAAAGTGTATGTTGCTACTTTTATTTGTTTTGTCACAAAGGCAGTTCACTTAGAAATAGTTTCTGATCTTTCATCTGAAGCCTTCTTAGCCAGCTTGAAAAGATTTTTGTACCGTAGAGGAATTTGCAACACTTTGTGGTCGGATAATGCAACCAATTTTGTAGGGTGTAATAATGAACTTAAAAAACAAAGAATTTTTTTGTCTGAAAAGGCTATAGATGAAAAAATTATCAATTATTGTGCTACTAATCAGATCAATTGGAAATTTATCCCACCAAATGCTCCCAATTTCGGTGGACTTTGGGAATCATCTGTCAAATCTCTAAAATTTCATCTTAAAAGAGTGACAAAAAACCTGATTTTCTACTATGAAGAACTTAATACTCTGATAATTCAAATTGAGGGAATTCTAAACTCTAGACCGTTATCTACTATGTCAAATGATCCAAATGATCCAGAGCCATTGACACCTGCTCATTTTTTGACAGGTGGAGTAATAACTGCCCCTCCTGAGAAACTTTATGACAAAATTCCACAAAATCGTTTGAACAATTGGAAACGACTAGAACAACTTACCCAGTCATTCTGGAAAAGATTTGCACTAGAATACATTCATACATTACAACAACGACAAAAATGGAAAGAGTCTTCTTCAAATCTTAAAGTAAATGACATTGTAATTGTCTCAAATGATTCTTTGCAACCAACACATTGGTTGTTAGGTAAAATTATTAATACCATAGCAGGTGTTGACGATAAATGTAGAGTTTTCGACATTAAAACTCAAAATGGCATTTTACGTAGACCAATTTCAAAATTGTGTCGACTTCCAATCGAAACTTAAATTTTAAGATTGAATTTTGAGAAGGTAGAATAAATGTATTGACTATCTTGAAATTGGTTGTAAAATTTATATGTATTTACTAAATTAAACATTTGTCTGGAAAATTCTAGTTTTAAGATTGTATAGTACTTTGCATATTCATACTTTTTTTCATTTAACTTATGTAGTATACATTTAACTTACGTTGTATACATAATAATTTGTACTTTGCTAATACTAGAAGAAAAGAAAAAGAGAAACATATATCTTGAAATTATTTGTAACGTTATATGTGTTCATAAGATTAAACATTTGTTTGGAAAATTTTAGTTTTAAGATTATATAGTACTTTGCATATTCATACTTTTACATTTAACTTAGTTTGTACGTAAACAACAATGGAAATTGTTAAAATTAATAATTTTATTTTTCTAATCGTAGACTTCAGAAAGAAAGTTTTGCCATTTATCTATGAGATAAGTTAAAAATGAAAATGACACATATTTTTGAAAGTGTGAACCTTTCAAGGAGGCCGGTATGTTTGTATTTAATTTTATCGAATTAAAGGAAATGGTGTTTGTCAAATCTTAGAACCAAAATTCATTTTCTTAATTCTTTTGCACACTTAACTGTATTCTTCTCTCCTTAAAATTATTTGCTGACAAAAGTAAATAGAAATTCGGTCACTACTACAAACGTAAACAAACAATAAATTGATAAAGTACATAACAAAGTACCGTATTTTTAAAGTTCGAAATTGCTTTATATTTGTCATTTTTTAATAAATAGTAATATTAATTTTTAGTTTTGAAAATTATGTCAAAGGGTTCAGATAATGAACAAGAAAAAATAAGAAAATTTAAAATTTGTATTTAAAGGAAATCCTGTAAATAAATTAAATAAAGTTTATTGTAAAATAAACTAAGAAAAATTAAAGGAATTCTTATTCAAACAACACATTATACAGTCCACTTGCATTAAAAATTGAAACATTCATCCAGACGCAGATTCATTCACACGTAACCAGCCAACGGATAAATCACAAATGAAAATTTTTCAGAATTTATTTCAAAAAAGTATTGATCCAAAAATACCCAAAGTAACTTGCTTCTTTGTGAATATTCTATTTTATAAACATAACATAGTTTCATAATTATTTCAATACATTTAATATACGTCAGGGTTAGACTGGCCTACCGGGACACCGGGAAATTACCCGGTGGGCTGGTAATATTTGGGCCGATAAATCAAAACTTTTTATTACTAATTATTTTAAAGATACAATGGAATCTGATTTAAATCTATTTTGATTGGAAATGATTTTGGGAAAGAATCGAAGTATAATAACTTCGAAAGTACGGTACTTAGTGCTAAACAATCAAACTTTGAAAATGCTGTAAACAGGAAAATATGTTAATTAAAAAAGAAAACAGGGTAAAACAAATATTTAATGTATTTTTTTGTTAACGTCTGTATATAATGTATTAAATAATAATAAAACGACCAATTTAACAGACAATGGTAAATGTTATTTATTTTACGTTTCGATGATCGGTTGTCATCTTCATCAGAAATATAATTATACTGCTATTTCCAGAAACATTTATAATATAAAAATTCAGAAATTTATTAAGGAGTTATTGTAACTTGATTGGATCGTTAAAACAGCTAAAGATATATTCTCCTTTCCATTAGAGTGAAAATAGACGGATGGGTTCATGATTTACAAATACTTAATTTAATTTATTGCCAATAATCCAATTTAATTAACAATAATTCTTAAAATTTTTCGTTCAGTTCCTATACTTTTTTTTATATAGTGTTGAATTAAAAAAATTAGGGAACCTAGTGTTTATAGAAATGCGTATTTATTTGGTCCTATATTCTAAATAAGCATTGCATTTTTTTATATAGAGAGGTGGATAAGCAATTTTTTTTTTATATAGAGAAAAGGGCCGGTAGACCAAAACTTCCCGGTTTAATTTTTATAGCCAGTCCAACCCTGATATACGTACAGCACTTATATTTAATCAAATATAAATAATATTTAAGCAAAAAACATATAGATCCTTCAAGTCATACATTTCAGGTCCTACGACGACAATTTTTGGTTGAAGAGTAAAATTAATTAAAAATAATTTTTGAGTATTTTATTTCTTTTATATTTCCCGTATTATTTCATAAGGTTCCTTATATAGCAGTAAGCATATTGTCATATTAAATTTTAATAAGAATTATCGTAAATTTAAAGTGATCATCACATCGATTTTAAAAAGATTTGAACTTTAAGAAGAATCCTTATTGAAATCAATAATATTTCTTCTTAATATTATAAGGTTATAAAATATAGGCCAAACTTTTTACAAGATTTTCTCTATCGTTTTGATATGACGTTCTTCTTGGAAAAAAAGGAAAAGAAATTTTATTACTTTTCTTCTATTTTAAGTGGTAGTTTTTGCTCTTTTCTGTTCCCGAATTCCAGCCTAATTTTTTCCAATTCTGGCAACAAATTGTTTAGATTTTTAATATGAACTACAAAATCAGCTTGCGCTATTGTTGGTTTATACGTTTTTTGGCATCGGACTGATTGAAGTAAAGAATGTTATAGCAGAGATGTAATAGGGGGGCAGACAGTTGCCCAAAAGACATTTGCCAATCTGACATTTGCCCACGGACATTTGACAATCTGACATTTGACAATCTGACATTTGACAATCTGACATTTGACAATCTGACATTTGACAATCTGACATTTGACAATCTGACATTTGACAATCTGACATTTGACAATCTGACATTTGACAATATGACATTTGACAATCCGACATTTGACAATCTGACATTTGACAATCTGACATTTGACAATCTGACATTTGACAATCTGACATTTGACAATATGACATTTGAGAATCTGACATTTGACAATCTGACATTTGACAATCTGACATTTGACAATGTGACATTTGACAATCTTACATTTGACAATATGACATTTGACAATCTGACATTTGACAATATGACATTTGACAATCTGACATTTGACAATCTTACATTTGACAATCTGACATTTGCCAACGGACATTTGCCACAGGACATTTGCCCATGAAAATCGGACATTTGACAATCCGACATTTGCCAACGGACATTTGCCAATTCTACATTTGCCAACGGACATTTGCCAATTCTACATTTGCCAACGGACATTTGCCAATCCTACATTTGCCAACGGACATTTGCCAATCGGACATTTGCCAACGGACATTTGACAATATGACATTTGACAACGGACATTTGACAATGTGACATTTGACAATCTGACATTTGACAATCCGACATTTGACCAGTTTTTTCGTTTTACAAAACTCACTTTTTTATGAAAAAATTTACTTTTTTTTTTGAAAAAATTTAGTAAGTTTTCGTTAGAATATTGCAGAAAAATCCTAGAATGTTGGAAATAAACCCCAGAACACGCAATTCGCAGTGTATTTATTCACTGTGATTTATAAATATACTAGCTACGACTCTGACTGTTTTACTTTTGCAAGTGGAATTTTTGTTATCAGGTTTATAGAGAATTTTAAAAGCCAGTTATTTTATAAATTTGGAGAAAACTATCTACGGGGAATTAAGATTTTTCATTTTTACTTATTCATCGAATGAACAGGTTTCCAAACCAAACCAGATTTGTGTTTTTGATCATTTCCTCTTTTTATGTACAAAACTTGAATGAAATCGGACTCCAACCAGGTTTTAAAATAGCCTGTAATAACCCACGACCCGAGGTAAAGACATGGTGTAAGTTTGATCGATTGAGCGGTAACATATAAGCAGACAGACAAACATACTTTAAGTTTTATATATTTTAAGAAGAAAGAAGATATTTATAGTAAAAAAAATATGTAAATGTGTGTATATGTTACGGTGAATGTACGAATTCCAGGGAATGTGAGTTTACTTTTGGTAAATGTTAATATTACAGTACATTTACCGGCCCGATTGGCCCCATTTTTATGTAGGGCGTAGGGGGTTTACCCCTTATCCAAAATAGGGGGGTGCGGGGTGGCGGGCGTGCGAACTGGTGGTCGGCCAGTGGATTTTACGGCGCGCGCCGCAAATTCAACTGACCGACCACCAGTTCGCCCGTCCGCCACCCCGCACCCCCCTATTTTGGATAACGGTAAACCCTATACGCCCTACACAAAAATGGAGCCAATCGGGCCGGTAAATGTAATGTTATATTAAAATTACTGATTTTAAACTCACATTCCCCGGAATTCGTACATTCACCGTACCATACATAAAACCATAAAGTTAGTAGTCTTTATAATATTTTACGAGATGAATTAATCTAAAAATGTAGGTAAATCATTGAAAATGCAGAATTACAAATTTTTTTTAAAGGTTTGTCCATGTCGTTGGAGGGAAAAGATCGATTGTTTTATATGTGTATTTTCAAAATACATATATATATATTTCTTAAACTCTTTCCCGGATAGCATTCTCAAATTTTCATGAACAAATCGGAAATGTCATCAGGTTTCAAAAATTACAGGGCCACCAGCATTCGGATTGCTTTCTGAAATTCCATATCGTTAATAAACGTAATTTGGAGTCCTTCCTTTCTAACTTTGCCAAAAAAAAATTTTTGCTAGATGAAATAATTTAAAAAAGACCCAAATTTTGAAATGATGAGCGCACTGACAGAACATATATAATATAATATGCGTATGTATATATAATATAATATATAATAAATATAATATATGCAATTCGGAGTCCTTCTTTTTTAACTTTGCCATATATATTTTTTGCTAGATGAAGGTAGATGAAGGTAGCGTCCATGTTCCATATGCCTTTCATTGTTGTATGGTCAAAATCGCATATTATATCTTTGAAGGGCGATCAATTGGTATATTTAATAATGTATATATTTGGTTTTTGTAAAAAATTGACTTATTTTCCTATGATCGCCCTTCAAAGAAATAATGTATGTATTTCGTTCTTGTAAAAAATTGACTTATACTCCTTTGATCGCCCTTCAAAGATATATGGGCTTAAGACTTGTCCTCTTTTTTCGGCCTTTTCACTTCTTCGGGTATTTCTTGCGGCTCCTTTTGTGTTATAACTATTCTATAATTTCTCCTTATAAGAGTCAAACAAGTTTCCTTTTCTGGCAGAATTAGAGCCAAATTATCTATTTCTTCTTGGCTTTTTCCTTCTTTGGAAAGAATGCTCTGATAAATTTTACTGGTGCTCCCTCTTATTGAGCTAGAAGCTGCTTCTTTCATTTTATTTGCTGCCAATCTTTTCTTGGATTTGGTCAAATCCGGAGCATGGTTATGTTCATTTCTCACTTCTATAACGACGTCATATTTTTCCTTCAATAACGCAAGACATCTTAAGGATTTCCTTTTTGTACATCTTCATTGGCTTCTGGTTAGCAGCCGCGTAAAAGTTACTCATTATGTTATTCAAGATTTACCATAATTAAGAATTATCATTTTAAGATAAATTTTATTCGAATTAAGAAAATAAGTTAAATATATTGAATTAAAACAATTTTTAAAATATCTTATATTTTTTAATAAAATCAAAAAGTTTTCTAAATTAACAACACTAAACTTATATATTAACTAAATTTAACCAACAACGCCGAACATTTTAATATTAGAATTAAAGGATTTGACTCTTTAAAATATTGGAAATAGCCATATATTTATTTTTCTTTTTACGGGTTGTTTTGGATTTAGCAAATCATTTTCCGCTTTTTTTATGAGTCCTCTTGGAGCTCATCCATTAACATTAGCTGATAAAAAGGGAGCACTGAATTATGACCGCATGAATTATGAACTCGTAAAAAGTTTGTATGAGCGGGCAAAATTCATTTTTCCGAGCAACAAAATGTCTGTTGACCGCGCGGTCAAATTACATTTTTTTTATAAATTGAGGCGCGGACAAAATGTCTGTTGACCGCGCGGTCAAAATTCATTTTTTTTATAAATTGAGTCGTGGCCAAAATTCATTTTGAAAATGAATTTTGTCCGCACATTTTGCCGCGGTCAAAATTCATTGTTTTTAATTGAGTTGCTGCCGGGAACGTGAGTATTATGCAGAAAAGTTATGGAGAAGATACTATATATTCATTTTAAATTACTTCATACCGCGTCCCATTCGTTCGCGTGAAGCCCGTCAAGAAAAAAAATAATAAAAAAATGTGTCCTAGGCGGTTCGGGGCGATTTTAGCAGAGGCGGTTTTAATGGTGTCGGGGCCCCTGGCGCTGAAAAAAAAATTGGGCCTCTACTCTCTAAATTAAAATAAAATAAAACAATATTAATTAAAATTTAATGAAAAACCTCAAACAAAATCAATTTCATTTAAATATTATTTCTATAAACTAAATTATCAAAAAATAATTAAATTACAAAATTTAAAGAATGGCTCATACATGGTTAGTAAAGCGCGTTGGACTATGTTGCTTTTTATATGCGCTTGCAGACCCTAATATTTACGCGATATTTGCAGCATTGTTGGATTGACCTCTACATTTATCAATTTGTATATTACACCAAAATCGGTAACATGATTTGAGACTATAAGATTTTCGCTTTATATTTTGATGAACGTCGAACGCAGTCATAGGGGAAAAAAACAGTATTTATACATAAAAACTGAATATGAGAATAATAGGTTTAAAGTTTATTAGTCGTATTATTCTTTTTTTTAATATTCTTCATTCAGTATATTTTATAGTACGGTATTTCCGTATAGTTATGTTACATTTTTTCATTATTAAAAATACATGCCGCCAAATTTTATAATTTTAACAAAATATACAAAACATTTTACAATCAAAAAACTTTTTTGAAATTTTGGATCGATTTTCCAAAATAATTTAGCAAATTTTTTGTATTCAAAAATTTGTGATTTTTACTATCAAATGACATCAATACTTAAATTTTTCAGATTTTAGTAGATACTGTGTTTTCCACTATGACTGCAGTATAGGAAACATTTTGTAAAATTCACGTTTTCATGGCATTGTGAATAGAATAGAAGCTACAATTTTCTATCGCGAGCGCCGTGTGCGACTCCCGTTAGAACCGCCTGTGGATTTTAGGCCTTTTTCAAAAGGATGTTGTTCAAATAACTTTTTTTTTAAAGTTTCGTACAACTGTCACCTCTAGAAAAATCAAAGAATTGGGTTGATTTCATTTGCCGTTTCAAAAATATAAGATAAAAAGTTCAAATGCGTGAAAAAGTTATAAATGCAATTTACTCTGAAGTTTTTGGAGATTTTTGGATTTTTTTTTTTAAAACATAAGTAATTTTATTAAATTATAATTCTAGAATGTACCGTTAAGCCCGGGTGTCGTTAAAACAGAATTTAGCAACAGAACAGAATCAGCGACAGAAAAATTTATTCTGCTACTGAAATTCTGGTCAGAATCTCATGAGATTGCTGCCTTTAAAACAGAAACAGAACGATTTACTTGTCATTACGATTTTAAAAATTATTTTATTATTATTATTTAATTGTTTCCCCCATTTTCCGACAAAATAAAACTAGAAAAAACGTAAATAAACAAATACAAAAAAAAATTAAATTAAATTCAATTGACATTCTGGCAACAGAAACAGAAAATAACCTCGTTTGAGGTTATTCAAATTCTGTGGACAGAATGAATTTTTCTGTCGCTAAATTCTGTTGTAAAATTCTGTCGCAGAATAAATTCTGTTCAAATGTATGGGATTCTGTTTCTGTTGCTAAATTCTGTTTTAACGACATCCCGGCTTTACCGAGAAAATTGCAAAAAACCGTTTTTTCAAAAACTTTTCAGTTACGTTTTTCAATGACATATATATCCTGAGTCCTCCATGGCCGATAGTACCTCTTGGTGATAACGTCATCGCGAAAGGACAGCCCCCTACTACGTCCCATTCGCTTCTTTAAAAAAGAAAATTGGCCGTACAAAATGTATGAAAAAGCTGTTTTTATTTTCAATACTTGTTAAGTAATATTTTTGATGAAACTATTTCTGCATAATACAGCCGCAAATTTTGTCGCGGTCAAAATTCATTTTTTTTCTAAATAGAGTCGCGGCCAAAATTCATTTTGAAAATGAATTTTGTCCGCACATTTTGCCGTGGTCAAAATTAATTTTTTTTTTCTAAATTGAGGCGCGGTCAAATTCTCAATTCATTTTGAAAATTAATTTTGACCGCCAGTCGTGGTCATAATTCATGCGGTCAGAATTCATGGAGTCGATAAAAAGAGCAGGAAATGGTTTGCGAAAAACAAAACAACCCGTAGAAAGACAAATTAATACACAATTTAAAAGAGCCTAATACCGTTTCTGCACTTGTCTGCAAAGGTTTATTCCTAAGGCCACCTTAACGAAACCCGTACACACTCTATTTTTTGACACTTAAAAAAAAAGATGTGTAAACAAACTCTTTCCATCTTGTTTATTTTCAAATTTATAGAAAAAAGGCAGAAAAAAGCAAGGAAAAAGCATAAAAGTTGGCAAACTGACATTTTTTGTCTGCAAACTAACTTTTTTGTCTGCAAGTGGCCTTTTACGCAAAGGTTAGTTATTTTTTTTTCCTTTTTTTTGTATGAGTAAGGCCTGTTCACAGGTCAGTATACAGGTCAGTTCCGCTCTAAGGTCAGTTTTAAGGTCCAAGTTCAGAAATATTGAAATGTTGAGCGTTATTAATCAAATTTAGTAATTTAGTCCTAAGCTAATTTCAGTGTTGCTAATTTCATTGAAAAATGTAAGATATTTTAAAAATTGCTTATTGTTTATAAATTATTTTCTTAATTCGAATAATATTTGTTTTAAGATGGTAATTCTTAAATATGGTAACATAATGAATAACTTTTACGCGGCTGCTAACCAGAACGCCAATGCCTTTTATTTTTGTTTGAAGCTACAGAAGACTTGATCCAATTTAAATTTACTTAATAATTGGCTCAACCTGCTGTACATTCAAACGAAAATAAAGGGCGTTGCGTTCTGGTTAGCAGCCGCGTAAAGTTACTCATTATGTCGTTTAAGATTTACCATCTTAAAATAAATATTACTCAAATTAAGAATTTAATTTATATACATGTGTTAAAACTAAATCAAAAATTTGTGTAAATTCGCAACACTAAACTTATAAATTTACTAAATTTCAACAACAACGCCGAATATTCCTAAATTTAAAGAATTTGACTCTTTAAAATCGTTTGAAATGATATTTATTTTTTAAAAACCTTTAAAAAAATTTGTAATTCTGCATTTTCAATAATTTACCTACATTTTTAGATTAATTCATCTAGTAAAATCTTATAAAGAGTACTAACTTTATGGTTTTATATACACACATTTACATATTTTTTTTACTATAAATATCTTCTATCTTCTTTTATATATATAAAACTTAAAGTATGTTTGTCTGTCTGCTTATATGTTACCGCTCAATCGATCAAACTTACACCATGTCTTTACCTCGGGTCGTGGGTTATTACAGGCTATTTTAAAACCTGATTGGAGTCCGATTTCATTCAAGTTTTGTACATAAAAAGAGGAAATGATCAAAAACACAAATCTGGTTTGGTTTGGAAACCTGTTCATTTTTAGTTTTCTCCAAATTTATAAAATAACTGGCTTTTAAAATTCTCTATAAACCTGAAAACAAAAATTCCACTTGCAAAAGTAAAACAGTCAGAGTCGTAGCTAGTATATTTATAAATCACAGTGAATAAATACACTGTGAATTGCGTGTTCTGGGGTTTATTTCCAACATTCTAGGATTTTTCTGCAATATTCTAACGAAAAGTTACTAAATTTTTTCAAAAAAAAAAGTAAATTTTTTCATAAAAAAGTAAGTTTTGTAAAACGAAAGAACTGGTCAAATGTCGGATTGTCAAATGTCAGATTGTCAAATGTCCGTTGTCAAATGTCATATTGTCAAATGTCCGTTGGCAAATGTCCGATTGGCAAATGTCCGTTGGCAAATGTAGGATTGGCAAATGTCCGTTGGCAAATGTAGAATTGGCAAATGTCCGTTGGCAAATGTAGAATTGGCAAATGTCCGTTGGCTAATGTCGGATTGTCAAATGTCCGTTTGGCAAATGTCCGTTGGCAAATGTCCGTTGGCAAATGTCAGATTGTCAAATGTAAGATTGTCAAATGTCAGATTGTCAAATGTCATATTGTCAAATGTCAGATTGTCAAATGTCATATTGTCAAATGTAAGATTGTCAAATGTCACATTGTCAAATGTCAGATTGTCAAATGTCAGATTGTCAAATGTCAGATTGTCAAATGTCAGATTGTCAAATGTCAGATTGTCAAATGTCATATTGTCAAATGTCATATTGTCAAATGTCAGATTGTCAAATGTCAGATTGTCAAATGTCAGATTGTCAAATGTCAGATTGTCAAATGTCAGATTGTCAAATGTCAGATTGTCAAATGTCTGATTGTCAAATGTCAGATTGTCAAATGTCAGATTGTCAAATGTCAGATTGTCAAATGTCAGATTGTCAAATGTAAGATTGTCAAATGTCCGTGGGCAAATGTCAGATTGGCAAATGTCATTTGGGCAACTGTCCGGGAATCATAAAATGATATTGTTTCGATAAAGAAATGAAAGCTCAAATTTTGAAATCAACAGGATAACATAAATTTTATATAATAAACACGAAACGATCTGTGATTTCTTTTTCGTAATTGATATATTGTTATTTGTCTAACGACTCGAATCAACTATCATGCCTCCTTATTTCGATATTCTAGATATAAAAAAAATTAATTCCACAGACCGTAACAATTCTAGATTACCCTGTGTACTCAATTTAATTTAAGTATATATATTAATTTTAAGCTTAATTTCTCACTTCACTTAATTCTAATTATATTTTACGTGAAAACCTTTTAAATTGAAAAGAATAAAACAATTTTTTTTTTTTATTTATAAAAATATAGTAGATTCCAAAATAATATTCTGATCCTGATGCTGGTATTATATTTATCCACTGTGTAGAAATTTATTAATTGTATTGATGGTATTATATAATTTCTCATAAGTTCTTTCAAAGCAAAATTGCAGAACAAATTAGTCAATTTTATTTTTCTTCTTCTTTGTTAAATTTTTTTTTATTTATATTTACCCTTGTTTTTCATGCCATGAAACATGATTCTAATCTCTTTGGAATTCTAACAATAACAACAACAAAAAAAAGTTATAAATTAGGATACTTCCATCTTCATTATAGGCTTTAGAAGATTAAAATATTACTGTGTTTTTATTTTTATTCGAAAATAAAAAATTGATAATTATAATAAAATTTAATGTTTTTTTTTATAGCATAAGATTTTGTTATAGAATTTGTGATTTTAAAGTTATATCAAAATGTTGTTTTTTAAAGGTTTTTTTAATTTTGAAATGAAAATATATGTAAATTAAATAAATAATATGAAAAGAATTGGTTTTCTATATAATATAAAATTTTTAATTCAAAGAAAATGTTTGACAGCACTATCTTTTAACAAGAAAATATTATATCTAAGAAGAAATTACAGATTAAGTGTTACTAAGTTTTTTCTTGTGATAGTCGAAATATCAATACCTAACTTACTTAAAATTTAAAAATACTTATATACGAGAGCTACGCAAATTCCACGAAAAAACCAAAATATTTTCTTATTTATTTTAAAAATATTTTTCAATAATTTTACTTTACGAATATTCTGAAATGTCAA
The DNA here is from genome assembly GCA_964007475.1 of Hybos culiciformis. NCBI lineage: Eukaryota > Metazoa > Arthropoda > Insecta > Diptera > Hybotidae > Hybos > Hybos culiciformis. The sequence goes on from OZ023274.1 coordinate 84,162,379, forward strand.
TTCAATAAAGCATGTAAACTAGACATGAATAGTAAAAAAAGAGAAATAAATAGAAAATAAAAAATTCTTGTTAAAGAAAAAAAAATGTTTGTAGTTGTCTGAAAACTTTAAAGATGAAAAATGAAAAAATCTTTGCGTTTTTGTTTGTATCTTATTTTCCAATTTATTTCATATGGCAATTTTTCATATGAGAAACTTGCAATAATGCAAATATTATATTTGAAATGTGTCAACCATAATAAAATTTTATTTAAATTTTAAAATGAATAATGTATAATCAAATTATGCTAATGAACATGTAAGTATATTATTATATTTATTATAAAACTGCAAAAATCCGTATTGGTCTTAATCGTATAAGCTTAAAATTTGCCTAGCTTATAACCAAGTTTCTTGCGAATAATTTTCCATTAAAAAACATTTCCAATAAAATACATAATGCCTTGGACAAACTGACACGATTAACATGTTCTTGATCAAGAACATGTTAATTTTATGTTTTTGAAGTAGTTTTCCCATAGTAATAAAAACAAGAACAAGAACATGTTCTTGCGAGTTTTCCCATAGTAATAAAAACAAGAACAAGAACATGTTCTTGCGAAAACATGTTGTTATTAAAGGATGGGTTGAGTAATTTTTACAAATATTTCGTGAGGCAATATGTGGAAGCCATTAATGTTCACTGGGGTATCATTTTTGACGTTGACTTTGACAATTTTATGTTGTATTTATTTGTAAACAAATGAAAAAAAAGTTTGTTATTGTTTTTTATATTGAATTTGAATTGAATTTGTAGGTGATTGTATTGTTTACTTTTGTTTTTAAACTTGAGAAAAAAGAAAACAGATGTTTATCTGTTTTGTAAAACACATTAAGGTAGTCTGTTCGGTCGATTTTAATAACATGTTTTTGTGCTCAAGAACATGTTTTTCGAGTTCAGTTTGTCCAAGGCATAAGTATGATCATTACGAATAATACGAACTCACAAAATTAGCTTGAATTGTAGTTTTTTTTTTTTAGTAAAAACAGATTGTTTAAAAAATATTATTTTGGTATAGGTATACATGCCAAATACTTCTATCATTTAAAATGAATATTTAGTTAAGTAAAGTTTCACCCAATTTCTTTTAATAACCGCACAAGATAAAAATGAAAAGTTAAATTTAGCAAATCTATTGTAATTGGGTAACGTTTTATCTTGCTAATCAAGGCAGCATATATTTCAATGAAATTCCCTGGAATTAGTGATTATAAATAAAAATAATGTTTTATTGTTGTGTAGTGTTTAGTTCACATTTCCAAAAGTAAATGAAATACAATTAAAAAAAACAAAACTAAATAACAATATTATGTTCTTCTTTTGCTGAGTATTATTTTCAGTTTTTAATTCCAAAAAATAAAAAAATAAACACCTACATTTTTGGTATAATATGTTTTAAGGGAAAGGTATTAAATGTTTCAAAGCGTAAAATTAGAAAAAAATAACAATAAAAAAAAAGGAACATAAATGTCATGGTTTTCTGGTAGAAAGTGGAAAAGACAGACTAAAATAAAAAAAAAAAGGTTGAACGAAATAATAAGAAAAATAAAATAAAATAACCGGAAGGCTTACAAAGAGTCAATTTCAAAAATAGATAACCAACATTATATGGTTAACCTATATATCTATATTTATTAATACTATTCTAACATGTTAACGTTTTTTTTTCTCAATGAAATTGAAAATTTAACAATATTTTATTATGTTCTTTAACTTTAACAATAATATTTAATTCAAGATTTTTATATATCATATACACCTAATCCTAATGTATCCACTATAATCGTCATGGTTATCTGAACTTATAATAAAAAATTTTCTCAACTGTGTAAGTTGTTAGAAAACATTTGGTTTTGAACAAAAAAACAGAATTTTCCAATATTTAATAAAATTATGATATTACTATATGATATTACTATATACTGTACAATTTTAATGAAACAACATAATATGAAAACTAAAGTAATTTGAAAGTAATAAATATAATATAAACTATTACTTCAAAACGGAAAAACTCACAAACAAAAAAATTAAAAACTTTATATTGTTGTAGACAACTTGAGAACTTTCAGCCAAACAGTTCAGATATTCCAATAATAAAATAATAATTGAAATTTTTTATGTAAAATTTTAAATTAGTACCTAAATCAAAGTTTCGAATAAAAATAGTAGATCAATGTAAGTACATAGTAAGTTTATATATTATTGATTGTTATAATTTTCAAATTACATCAGTACACTTAACTTTCTTCGATACATAAAAAACTAGTTATAAATACAGTAATAATTTTGCCATATTAATTCGGACCAATAATAATTCAGACCAAAAAGTATACCTACTATAAAATATTTCAAATGTCAATAGATATGTTTTAACTTTATAAACATTTATTAGCTTTTAATTTTCTTATAATACAAGCAATAAATAAAATAGCATCAATTGTTTAAAATAAGTTCTAAAATATTTTATATTATTTTAAATTTCATAAATATTGTACAGTATATAAGTGTCATTTATTCTCTTAAATACTTAAATATTATTAAATATTATTATATTTCTTTGTTCAAAAGAAAATGTTTTCTAACTACTTACATTGTTCTGAAAGATCCTAATATTAAACAGTGAGTTATAATGATTGAATTTTCGGTTATTGTTCAATTTTCCAATAATAACAGATTTATTTGCAATAACATGTAAATTATTATTGTATTATTACTGAAATAAACAGAATAAAACATAATTATGGATTAAATGCATCATAAACCATAATATTGATTTCTTTTAGTTTCTAAAACTGAGAAAATCGGATTAATACCAAGGCCGATAAATGTAGAAAGGTTGGAAAAGCACGCACATAATTAATTCTCATACATTTTTCACCAAGTTTGTGACGTCAGTTATGCAGGAAATAATAAGAAATTGGGCGAAATAAATTATATATTTACCACTTTCCTTTATTGAACTTTTTTTCTTATTGAAAAAAAATTTGTAATAAATAAATTATTTAAAAATTTTGATTATTTTGATTTAAAATTTAAAAACAAAAATGTTTCCATTGTTCTTTCGTCAAATTATACTATCATTATATGATCATTGTATGTATCTTGTATCCTTATATGAAATATATGTACTAGCCTGTACATAGATTGATCGGCCTTAATTGTACTACACTGTATTGCTGTTTGCATTTTTAATTCTAAAAAATTTTTGTCAAAATTAACTTTTAAATCTTGAAAGGAAACTTCAAAACAACATTCAACCTTTTTATATGTCCAATATTAAATACCGTACCGACACTTGTGTTTTGTTTATAAGTGTTTGTTATGTATATACCAATTGCAATATTTAAATAAACTGTTTCCAATTCGTAAGTTTAACAATGTGACCAAGTTTTTCAATCTCCATATAAATAAAATAATAATTTTATCATTATTTATTTTCATTAATAATAAAAGTCAGTGTGCTTATTTAAATGAAGGTAAGATTATAATTAGTCTTCAATGCTTTTAATACTTAATCTAAATATCAACATTTAGATAAGCTGAAGCCCCTAAGATATATTACGTAAATAAAAACAAAGCAATAGTCTGAGGAATTTAAGATAAGAAATACAAAAATTATTGTTATATTGAGTACGATTTCTATTTCGTAATACTAAAAGTTTCATTTTTTATTGCATTCATTGACCTTACTTCCACTTATAAATTTCCTTTCATCTATTAGTTTGATAAGAAAAATATCACAGTTTAAAGAATATTAGAGCTGACTAGATTTATAATATAACAACCAGTATACTGGTACTGTAAAAATACTGCACTATTTTCCCACATTATACTGGTACTGCAGAAAATTAAAGTACAAGTATACTCTGCACAATGTACTGGTTACGCAAAACATTTTAATACCGCAGTATACTGGTACTACGTAACTATTGGAATATTTTCTGATATTATACTGTTCTGCAAAAATACTCCAGTACTTACGGAATACCAGGATACTGATACTGAAATTTTTTTGCAGTACCATTACATTATGAGAAAAATACTGCAGTACTGGTACATTCTGGGAAAATACTGCAATATTTTTTCAGTACCAGTATACATACTTAGTACGCCAAACAAATTTAATTGCAATTTCAAGAAGTTTCTTTTAATTAAACTGCACGTTATTCGATTTTTAGATCAAACATCTAGCTAAAACAAATATTTCTTTTAGATTATAAATTTCATAAAGATTATTTATATCTTTATTTAATTAAGACATCGCTATATTTTATAGTACATATCCCATTTTTTGTTTAAATTTTGATCGCATATAAAAATACACCTAAACCGAAATATTTAAATAATATTTTTTATTTTATTTAAGTACTATTCAATGTTGAACTCATATTCATATTATATAGAAATCGTCTAGACATTATTATAGCTTTAATCTAAAGTTCTAATTTAAGTTTAACGTTTTTGTTATAAATGCTGCTCAGCATAGTTATTTTTTATTTAAAAAAAAAACATGAATACAATTAACATCTTATGCTTATTCATAGTATATCTCTTTTTGTTTATACATGTACGATAGAACAAAAAATCTTTATAAAATTTTAAGATAATAAATTTTTTATTAAAATTTTCCTTCCGTAGAATGAAAATAGTACGTTTTTTTTACTATATATAACCATATAAATTATGAATTTCGCATTTTATTAAATTTTAATAACGCAGATATTCTATTAATTATATTGATTGAAAAAACTTATAAATATATTGGCTTTCAACCTAATTTGAATTAAAATTTTATTCTTTAGTTCGGAAAACCAATTATTTTTCTTCAGTTATGAGTTCGATATTGATCAAATAAATTAATTACATTTATCTGTGATCACTGAGAATCCACAATTCAAGATCTTCCTCAAAATAATCATTCGCCAGTTCACAAGCTGCAATATATATTCTTCTCGAAACTAAGTTAAATAAAATTTTTGAAACGCATATTTATTATAATAATATTTCCAAAATAACTAATCACGAATATATAATGTAAAACGTTAAAATAAAATAACTAAAATTGCTAAATTGCTTACCAACATAAAATGTATTTGGTTTTTTTTTTGTAATTTGTATTTTGCAATAAGGATAATGCCTAGTTTTTAATTAAAAATATTCATATATAAATATATATTATATATTTATATTAATGAAAGTCCTAGAGGCAAATTAACCTTGAATTTTGCTTACGAAAGAATTTACCAATTTATCATAGATTCAGAAATTATACAAGTTTTTTTTTTTTTTTTGTTTTTCCTCGTGTAAAAGTTTAACATTGCGAAGTTAATTAATTTATTTTTTTGTCATTTTTAAAATTTGCATAATATATTGAAAATTAAAGAATAATTATCATTTTTTTTTTCAAGTCTATGTTAATTATAAGTTAATTAATCAAATATGTTAAGTGTTAATTTTATCGTAGGTAATATAAAAAACTTCAAGCTTCATCAATAAAGTTAAAAATCTGGGACGCAATAGTTTTTGTTCTTTGAATTGCTTTTTTTCGAAACAATTAGATGACCATTTATTATTTTTAGAAATAATGATCTTTAAAATCAATAGTTAATAATTTTTCATATTTTTGATATTTAGAAAATTTAAATATGAAGGTTGTTCTTGTCGGAACCGTTTAATGACAAAAATAGTATTCATCGTCCTATCCCCAGATACAGTATCTCTTAAAATGTCTTTATAGAACTTTTAAAGCCATTCCTCTTTTCGTACACTGTTGAACGGTTTAAAACTCATTAAGTTACTTCAAGTTTTGTAAGCAAAGGTTTGAAAATTCAGTCAATAACACAATCGCAAGATACGTTGCATTATGAATAGATATTCTTCAAGAATATCTAGATTTTTAACTCTACAGGATTCTAATTATTCTAAATTGTGTTTATAATTCTTTTTTTTTATAACTCACACGTGCTTAGCACATATAACAAAAAAATTAGCTTATAAAATTAAATAAATATTTTCGGCATTCAGCTTTTAATGATCGATCTTATCGTATTAAGTTTGATTGGTTCCAAACACTTCTAACTATATTATATTTGATTAAATAATACTCAAGTATAGACTATTGAAAACAAAAATAATAATTTTGAAATTTATGTATTTTGCAGATAAGATCTACGTCCATATAATATGTACTAATAACATAATTTCTGTTATTTATTATACTAACCCATAAACAAGTAATAATTTTGTTAAAGTCATTTACCACTTTGTGGATAAGATTAGCTTATCTGTAACGTCCAGTCTAAGGACACAATTAAATTAATCCCAAACAATAAGTAGAAATTTACAATAAATATTTGTTTTTTTAATTACATCTAAATTACAAAATTGAAAAGATCGACCTAGAAACATGAAAAACGTATTGTCTGTTGACTGCAAAAAAAAAATTCTGATTATTTTAATCTATATACAATTAAGTATAATATTCTGAATATCAAGTTACGTATATGTAAATAAAATATATTATTATCATAAATAACATATAATATCTCTTATTATTTAACTTCTATTTATCCTCAAAATGAATAGATATTTATTTATCGATAACAACTCAACTGAAATTATATATCCGTCCTGTTTTTGAATATAAATGACTCTACGATACAATTTGTTTCTATTTTATTAAGTATTACAACAACAAAAAAATCGAAATTTACTTATACCTGTTTGCTTTATACATATTTACCCATATAATTGTACTTATAAGGTTTTAAATTTATTACAAAACATCGCTGACTTTTGCTTTGTTTTACTAATTTTATTCTTAAGACCGTACTTTGATTCAAAATGTGTATAAACTGTTTTTCTTATCTTATATAAAAATCAAATGACTAACTTTTATCAGTATTGTTGCTTGAGGAAATAAAATAAATCTAAATCAATTTTATTTATTTGTTGTACTTAGTCATATGTGTAAGAAGTCTGTAAATATTTTCCTCTGATTAATTACTCAGCAACTAAACGATATTGAATTAAAAACCTTTTCAAAAAAAATGTCATGCAGTAAATGATAGAAATTATGAATATGTACATATATTACATGTACGTTGAAACTACAATACTAAATTTACTATGGACGAATCAACGGCTAATTTTTAGTTCTATTCTGTAGTAAGCCTATGGAACAAAAATTTGCCAAACAGAATAATAAATATATTAAAAGCTGATTGATGAATATTTACCTCTGACACAGAATGAAGTGAACATAGGTTGTCAAATTTTTTTTTTGTATTCTAATTTAAAATTTTTTTATTTTGTTCTTGTAATGGTTCAGCAACAAATTACATAAATACTTATATTTTCTTAAGAACTGGACCAGCGCAATAAAAGAGCAAGTTCAATTTTTAATTAAGGACGTATTTTAATTTTTAATGACTTTATATTGTCAGGAAAAACAAAGAATAATTTTATTTTCTTCTTTTCTTATTTAAAATTAATTCATTTAAAAAAAATTTTTTAACTACTTTAAAAATTACAAGACAAAAACGAACTATTCTAAATTACAATCTCAATTAAGTCATTAAAGAGAGGGATTTTAGTAAAAATAAGTAATAATAAGAATCAATCAAATTCTTCTAATCTCGGATTTATTTCATTTTAAGTATCCTTCAGAAATTAAAAATGCTTCAAAATTTTAAAAATATTTCATTAAATTGGGAGCAACACAAAGCAAAACCGTGACAAATTTAATTATGTACGTATTCTCACAAACACAATACATTTTTGGAATATTTTAGTTAAAAACTTAAAATTCAACTTTAAAATTCAACTTTGGGTTTGAAAACTTTCAAGTTTCAATTCAATTTTCTATTTATTTTCAAGATGTTACCAATATATTATTTTTTGTATTTTTTATAACTTTTTTTTATTTAAAAAAAAATTACGAAATTTCATTAGTCATGCAAAGAAAACTTTATCTCATAAATCCGTCATTAGATTATCAATTTCAGTTTTTGTTTATAAATTGAATGAACTATATAAATTAAATCTGGTAACTAAATTTTCTTCTGCTTACTATAAAAATGTTACGAAACAATTATGTGAAATATACATATAAACTATTACATATTAAGTATGTACACTAAATTTTTCCATTCTAATTTTTTAATGATTCGCGGCAATTGAAATCAAACATGGGGTTTTCCAACAGATGTACAAATTTATTGCACTATAAATGACAATTATTATTGTTCCCCCTTCAAGTAAATATTTAATAAAAAACTCATGTTTAAATTTTTATTAATATGTACAAACTAATGTATAATATATATATTTATGTATGTTTCAATAAAGATGTAACATCACTTTATAAAATTTTTACGTCACAAAAAGCTTTATTGAAAGATATATCACAAAAAGAAGGCAAAATCAAAAAAGATAATCATTTTAGAAAATTCTTTATTAAACTAACTGAAAATTTAATAAATAAATCTTTAATAAATCCATAATGTGACAATACTTTGCATGGTAAGTGAATTTTGTTTTACATAAATAAGTGATAAAATTGATTTACGATCACTTTGAGGTTATGAATCATTACGTTTTAAAAAAAATAAATAAGAATTTTTAGAAATTTAATCTGGATTAAAATATGTTAATATGAAAATGTATGTAAAAATTCTTAATTAACAATTTTTGAATAAAATTATTAGTTTGATTATTTTTTAAGTACATGGGGACCGAGATAAGCTCAGGAGGAAATCTATATCGAGTCGTTTTCGAGAACGGGATTATGCATAAATCTTGCCTCGTTTAATAGTGTAGGTCAGGATAAACAATTTTAGAACATTAAATTAGAGATTTGCTTTTCTTGTTCTATTGTAACAGCTTTACAAACAACGTCATTACAATTGACATAATTACATTCAATTACTGATTTATGACTGACTATGTAACAAGAAGCGAGGAAGCCAATTAAAATACAATGCAAGAAATTTCCTCACAAATATTGCAATTTATTTTCTATTATAAGCTCTTTATAAGTTTTTTTTTAAGAACTAAATTGAAAACATGAGTTTTATCTTTCATATCATCGTCCTTTGAATAAATCTACAGCTTGTACGTAAATAAAATATTAAATACAGAACATTGACAATAATACTAACTAACTAAACTACATTATATAATTTTATAAATAAAAAAAGATTTTAAATTTTTTATTAGATAATAAAGAAAATTTATTTTATCTGTGCAAAAAACCTTCAACTATACATCATAATTTTATGCTAAACAGTGATGATTTTATTTATATAAAATGAAATAAAATGATTCAATCAACTGTAAATTCTTAGGTATATATCATATATTTGTATTATATAGTTATTTATGCTTCCACAGACCAGATAAATATATATGTAAATATATATCTAATTCCATCTAAAATTTTTTTTTTTTCAATTTAGAACATTAAAAAAAATCTATTTGTGTTTATTATTAAAATGTAAATAGAATGCAATTCCCATATGTGACTTTATTTTTAATATTTTTATCAAATAAAATTTTATTCAGGCAATTTTTATCATTATCAGATTTTTTTTTTTTTACTACAATCCTAACTTATATAATACTTGTATATTATTTGTGTATATAGATTTCATTCATATAAGGTTTTGATTCATATACAACAATCAAACTTATAAAATTAGATAATAAGAGAAAAAAAAATTTTTTTGAAGATATTTTTTGAATTTTTTTTTATATTTTATTTTAACAAAAGTATTTTCTTTATACATAGTCATTTTTATTATAAATGTATAATGTCCACTTGATACTCGTAATGGTCATTTAAAATCAGATTTGTGTAAAAACGAAAAATACGTGATGAAATTTTATAAGTTTTAAAAATACTTAAAAAAAAATTGTGCAAAATTAAAAAAATATATATATATTATATATATATATATAACATATATAAAATCCTTTTAAATACTTTTATACTGTTCTTGATGGGTGAATCCTGAAATAAGAATCATTAAAATGTATGTCCTTAACAAGTGAATTCATTCACTTGACTCCTAATTATAGACGAGTAAAAAATATAATTTTTTTTTTTTTGTTTTTGTCGCAATTATGTCAACTAACTACATAGTCATTAGCAGAAATTTGTTAGAAATTATATTTTTTATTTTATCGTTTTGGATTATTACTCCAAACCAGAATATAATGTTTCATATAATAATATTAAAAAAATCTAACTGCATAATTAGTAGTTAGGAGGGTTTTAAAAAATGTATTTTACCAGTGGATTTGACATTTACAATCAAAATTAAGGGTTAGCCTGGGTTTTTTTTCACTTTCTAAGAACTTTTTTCACATGTATGGTCGCATTATATTATTACTAGAGAAATTAATTAACTTATTACTTTATTATTTGTAAACAAAATTTTTCAATAAACTTAAGTTTGGTTACATCTTACTCTATTAAAAATTAAAAATCCAAATTGCATTACGGTAAACATGTAAAAGAAAATCGATAATTCAATTAATATTTTAAAAGAACGTTTTCTATTATGTAATTTATGTAACATTATGTATCTGATAAACTTAACTCTATTAAAATTTAACATAAAAAACATTGAGAAATAATTAAATTGGGAAATTATTATGTGATAAATTCAATTTTCATAACCAATAATATTATGGTAATCTATTCAAATTCATATTGGTTTAATTGGTATCCTACTAGATTTTGTTTGCTCAGCTCAAACTATATATAATAATAATTGATCGCAAATATTCATATGCAAATATTAGAAATAAATTTGATTTATTTCATTATTCATCATAATAGATTTTGTTAATGGAAATACCATTTCAAATTTCCGAAATATTATTTCATTTATTATCTTATGGCCAAATTCGTTAGATATTATGTTTGCTAGGTTCTTTGGTAAAAATTTAATTAAAAATTTTTCTCAGAAATTTTAGTATTTCACTTGAACATTAACTGCTGGAAGATAGACCAGTAACTATAATTTAGTTACTCTTTTTGTAAGAAAATATAAGTTGTATAAGAAAAAATTAAATTAAAAACTTGTAAAATTTAAAAACTTTACAAAACCCTTTTTTTTAAATATTTTCACATAATTTTTTTTCCTTCATTATTTCCATACATATATTTCCAGAAATAGTTTCTTAATGCAAAAGCTCATTCAACAATTTTAATAAATAAATATTTAATTGTTAGATCAACAGTATAGTTTTACATAAATTAAGCGCCAAGCTTCCTGTATTAATAAAATAAATCTACACAAATATGTATTTATGTAAATTGTAAATTGTACAACGTACAATATGAATAGTATAGTTTATAATTTTCCATTCCGTTCAAACTCATATTTCATTTTCATAACTATATAAATATACATAAGAGTATTAATTATAAATATTTATTACCGAACTTCTTTCTTACACTTAAATGAATTTTATAATTTACGAGAAAATTGTGAAAAGCAATCTGCCCAGAATGAAGTTTTTTGTGGAATGTTTTTATATTTACTATAACTACGAAACGAAATTTTCTACAAAGCAGCATAAATCACGACCTATTCAAAATTTCACAATGGGGTCTTCTCAACAGAGTTGAGTTTAACGCTTCTAAAACACAATGCTGCCTAATTTCTAGAAAGCTGTCAACTTTCGAACCCCAACTTTCTTTTCAAGGCGAGAGTATTGGAAAATCTGGAAACCTTGACATTTTAGGTTCGAAAATAACCAGCGATCTGAGCTGGAAAATTCATATTTTCGAAACGGCTAAAAACGGTGCTAAATGTCTAGGTTTTCTAAGAAGATGTAAACAATACTTTTCCCCCTCTGATCTCTTAAACATCTACAAATCCTACATACGACCGAATTTTAGAATATAATTCGCATATATGGGCTGGTGCTCCCAAAACCCATCTTGAGTATCTGGACAAAGTTCAGAGAAGGGCTACTAGATTGATCAACGATCACCAAACCACCAGCTCTTTAACATCCCTCAACCACCGTCGTAATGTAGGTTCACTTTCCATTTTTTATAAATACCTTGTTGGAATGGATACGTGTTCCCTGGAAGTAAAGGCCCTACTTCCTCAACTTCAAGTATTTTCACGCCAAACACGTACTGCTTCAACGTCACACCCATATTTCGTTAAAATTCCCAGATGTGATAGAACGAGCTTTGGAGATTCGTTTTCAATTCGCACCTCCAGAATGTGGAATGCTCTCTCTTCAAAATTGTTCCCTACAGCTGGCGGACGTTTGATTTACGACTTGCGTCGCTTTAAGAAAAGTGTAAATGATTACCTACTGACTGTCCCACTTTTTAATCCCGTCTAAACTTCCTATCCCCATTATCAATTCCATACTTCTTTAAGTATAAAAGGTATCCCACCTAGTGATTTGGTAACTTTAATAAAAAAAAAAAAAAAGATGGCAATCACGATGGTCTGCGGTAATTATAATTCACAATTTAATGCTCAGTATTTCATTTTAGCCAAATAAAAAAGAAGTTTACTTAATGAAACCAATTTACTTTCTTACTATTGGATTTTTGTCTATACTTACATATCGTCGTATCGGTATCGGTCACAACTTTGAATTATTTCGATTTTTATTTATTGTCTCATTTTTTCTTTCAGTCCAAACACTATTTTTAATTTCCGTGTAGCAGATTTTTAAAATTTTTATATTATCATTCATAAATTAACTTAATTTTAATAAATTATAAACCTCTATTTAATTTTATGAATGAAAAATGCAATAATGTTCTTAATTACTATATACTTATAAAAAAGTGAGAATTTTATGAAAATAAAAAGGATTACGGCAGATATTTAAAAAAAAAATAAGTAAGTAAAATTTATATCTAGACAAAAGATATAAGCAAAATATAAAAAAAAAAAACATAAGAAATAAAGAAAAAAAAAACATTGGCATATAAAATTTGAAGTGAAATTTTTCAAGGAAAAGATCATTTTTATTTCTTAAAGATATGACATGTTTAACTGCGGTGAATAATGTGCGTTTGAGAAACGAAAATAGAGAATTCTATAATTTTTGAAAAACATTGTTGTAAGAATTTGTAAAAAAACAATCCATTAATTTAAAAAAAAAAACTATCTAATATTATTACGGCTCCAGGTAAATTTTTTTGATAAAATGTTTCTAAGTGGATTAGGTGTACTGTGCCGTAATAAATTCGGTCACCAAATATGTTGAGGAAACTCTGTCAAATATGTTGAGGAAACTCTTATAATTGAGCCGTTTATTTTGAAAATGGTTTAAGTCCATTTGTTTTTGTATTGAGATATTTAAAGGTTTGTGTTTGAATTGATTTAAAAATATTGGTAACTGGTATTAAGTCGCTGTCATGTTTTTATGACCTTAAACATGTTAGATTATAAAATGTAATACCTTTTATAAACATTATATAAAAACATTATATAAATACGCTGTAATCGTCCTACTGATATATTAAAAGTATACTTACAAAGAATTTTTTACATACATTAATAATTCCATTTTCATAAAATTCTCACTTTTTTATAAGTATATAGTAATTAAGAACATTATTGCATTTTTCATTCATAAAATTAAATAGAGGTTTATAATTTATTAAAATTAAGTTAATTTATGAATGATAATATAAGAATTTTAAAAATCTGCTACACGGAAATAAAAAATAGTGTTTGACTGATAGAAAAAATGAGACAATAAATAAAAATCTAAATAATTCAAAGTTTTCACCAATACCTATACGACGATATATAGTTGTATAAGTAGACAAAAATCCAATAGTAAGAAAATAAATTGGTTTCATTAAGTAAACTTCTTTTTTATTTGGCTAAAATGAAATACTGAGCATTAAATTGTGAATTATAATTACCGCAGACCATCGCGATTTTAATGATACTTGACTAAAATTGTTTTTAAATAAAAAGAATATAAAGGATTGTGTTTATTGTGATCATTAACTTTTTTTTTTTGGAAAATGGACTTAAACCACCTTCAAAATAAATGGCTCAATTATTTGAAAGAAAAAATTTGAGAAAACAATTATTTTTCATATATCTACTAAGTATATGCGAAAAAATTAAAAATATATTATAGTAGGATATTTTGTTCATACTATCAACCACTATATGAAATATATATTGTACAAATGTGTACAAATGAACATAACATTATATATGTTGGTGCAACAGCAGTCGTGCTTCCGGTATTATTCTCTTATATTTTAAGGCATTAATCTTTTATTATATTCTTTGGACTGTTAAAGAATTTTGTTCTTCAAGGTTTTTCCTGTGGTTTTTTTTTTCTCTATATATTTTAAATTGGATAGATAATAAATTATTCTGTGTTAATAACACAAATAAATACTAGAGTATACAAAAAAAAATACTCTTAGATTGTTCATTCAGTATGTTGAATTATATAATAAAAAGTCCTAAATGGAATATTACGTACGTCTAATGAGTATACTACACTACTGTATGGGACTATAATTTTACTATAAATATAAGCTGTGTGAATGAAATATTAGAGCTGATTTTTTTTTTGGATTGATATTAATTTTTTTTGAAAATATTTTTCTTCTGACTTGCGAAAATATTATAAATTCGAAATAAATTTAAAATAATCAATGATTGAGTTTAGTAATCGATAGTTTTATGATACTGAGAATTTAAAAATTAAAGTTCATTATTAGCGAGTATGTATCCAAATTCAAAAATGACACTTTTTTATTTTGTTTTATCCATTTTTGACAGCACTGAAAGAGATTTTAACTCGGAACTGGCTATTATGATATTAGATATAGCAACCCTTAAATGGTCAGCACCATTAGTATGTACATGAATTGGTGGTTAAATTTTTTAATTATAGAATTAGGTATAGAATTAGTTAAAGAATTAAATAAAATTAATCAAATGAAAATTTCTATAATAATTATTTCGGTCACCGTAATAGTATAACATTCATTAAATACGTGAGTGCTATAGAAGTTATTATAAAATAAATATTAAAGCTCACCTGTTCAAAATAAATCCATTAAAGCTTAATTTTTATTTTATTGATAAATTTTTTATTTTTTCTTTTGATTAACATCAATTTTTTATTAATTTTTTTTTTTAATACAATCACAATATAGAACTAATAGAATTTTTTTTTATAGTTAATAGAGAATATTATTTAAAAAAAATTTTTTTTATTTATTCAAATTTTTTTTCATAAACAAAAATATATAGATAGATATGTTATTTATACATATATTTTTTTGAGTTGAACTTTAATCACACTTAGTCTGCTTGCGCTACGTAATAATTAATCAAAAAAAAACATTAGTAATATTTTATAGTATTAAGTAAGTATTAATTTAAAATTTTTTTTTGTTTTTTGTTTTTATGATCCGAAATTAAGATAAAATTTCAATAATAGTATAATAAGAAAATGATTAATAACAAAAATAATAATTAAAATAATAATAAAAATAACCACTGTTAATGATAACCTGTTTTGTAAATCAAAATTATTATGCTATAGATCTTCGTAGAATTTAAACTTGACGGAATAAATTATAATTTAGAATTCTTACGAAATTTTATTGAAATTAATTAGGATTCTCCGATATTCTCTTTAGATACATGGGTCCAATTTTAATTGTTTTTAAATTTTTTTTTTTTTAATTTTTTTAATAAGAATTTTAAGTTTATTCAGAATATTCAAATCGATTAAGGAGAATATTATAATTGTTATGTTTTCTTTAATCGTCTTATTATAATATTTGAATTTATTGGTGCTATAATAATATTTACCAAAGATTAAGTATAATAAAATATTGGAAATCAATTTAATTATTAATTTATTTATAATACTTTTGGTATTTACAATCAAAAATTAAATCATATTTTAAGTGATAATTAAATTTTCCTCAACAACACAGTTGGAATTTAAATAATCTACAATACAAATGTATACGGATAATATTTCCACATATAGTTTAATTATGTGCCTACACTATGTACAGTATTAATATAAAAAAAATCAATTTTCATTATAGTAACTTATAAACTTAAAGTTGTTCTACTAAATATTAAATCTAGATAATTATCTTTAAATAAAAAAAAATGTCATAATACATATTTTATTACATTCAACAATACACAAAAAAAAAAATAAAGAAAAACATTTTTATATTTTTTGTACACCACAATATACTATATCCATGTATCTAAAGATATTTAAACTGTTTATCATTTCTTCGTTTATCTTATCAAATAGATATACACAGGTGGTGAGATAAAATACAAAGTTTTAAATTCATTTATTTTATATCTTTAGAAAAAAAAAAGAAGCACGAATTATTACACGATTCATCATTCATTCTGACCTGGTAAGAAAACAGAGCGCATCTGGATTGTAACAGCTACTAAAAGTTTTCGTCATTTTAAGAATAAAGGTATAAAGTTTTATGGAAATAAATTTAAAAAAATTCCAAAATTTTAAAATTTTTTTTTAAAGCTTAGGTATTAGGTACAAATAAAACTTTTTTTTGTTTTGAAATTTGAATTAATGAATTTTAAGGGTAACTTAACTTCCGCTTTAAAGACGTAAATATTTCATTGAGTTAAATAAATATTTTAATAAATAAATAGATTAGCAAAATCTAATTCTACTCTCGATATGTATGTCAGACGTGGATAATTGACAATTTACAATTTTATACTACAATTTGTTACAATATAATATCATACAAATTGAGAGAAATATTTAGAATATTTAAGATAAAAAAATTTGTTCTGTTTCTTTCTAAAATCTTTATTCAGGTGCCGCCTAATGTTGAATAATTTCCATAATGTAAGATAATATCATTATAATGCAATCACGTTTTGTAAATCATACTAATTATTAAAGTGATAGTTTATTTTGAAAAAAAAAAAAAAATTTGTTTTTAATTGTAATATAATTTATTGTACACTAATTTTTTATTATCCAAAAAAATTGCGCAATAAATAATAAGCTCATTAATTATATAGTTTTTTTATTTTCCATTTCAAAATTTTGAAGTCTAGAACTTATAAATTTTTAATAACGATTATTATCTTAAAATTGTTTTAAAAAAAAACAAAAAAGTTATAACGAGCACACTAAAAATTAACGTACGTCAGGTCAGTTACTTATAGAAGTACAAAATAATTCATAAGATGAAAGTTTTGTAATTTTATTTTGAAATTCAAACAAGTGACACTTAGCCCGTATTTAAGTTGTACCGATGATGTTCTGTTCATATAAACTGCAAGTTAGATTTCGCTAGCATTTTGAACTTAAATTACGTGTTTATTTTGTTTTAAAAAATAAAAGAGAAGTTTTTTATTGTTTTTAATATAACTTTATAATAATTTATTATTATGCAGGTTGAATGAGCTAACTTAATTAGAAATTACATGAAACAATAAATATTACTAATATGTTTTCTGTAACATTTTAATTAAATTTTTTAATCTACATAATACATATTATATTTCTTTCATTTAATTAAAACAAAATTAATTTCTACTCGAAGGAATATATTCAAAATTTAATTTAAAAACGATGCATTTCAATTGTACCTAGAAACGATAATATGAAATCGTTAAAAATTACAATATTAAAAATATATTTTTCTACAAATTTGCAAAAGCTAGCAAAATTCTATAAAAAACTTTAATGGGAATTAATTATATATAATCTAAATGTCAAACAAAAATACTCGAATTATTTTATTTTACTTGAAAAAATAATGAAACTTAATTGTGAATATTTTCTTTAGAATAGAATATTCGTGGAATAAATTTTAAAATTGAAATATTTTTAGCGTTCAGTAAGTCATTTGTGTCAATATAGATTTCAATAATATGAGCACATTAGCTTGGGAAAAAACCCAATATTCATGAATAAATACACAACAGAGTCTCAGCGATATATTTAATAAACAACAACGTGGGTCTACGTGATTTTAATAAATTTTGTTATTGAATGTATGTATACGATAATTATTACGGAATTTAAGTAAGATTAGTGGAAAGTTTTTTTTTTTTTTTTACATCGAATATAAGTAATTGCTGAACAATGAGTTCATTTTAAATGTATAATGTAAATTAAATATTACATAATCAGATGTAAAGAATCAGTTTACTTGAATCATATAAAAAAAAATAATTAAAATTGTTTTTTTTTTGATAATCGATTTAAAAAAAAAAAAATATATTTTATTTAATTATTAAAAATTTTCTCAAATCACAATCCATAAACGAGAAATTTAATCGCAAGTGAGAATTGGCTTAATATAAGTATCTTTTTTTTTAATTTTAAAACTTGAAGAATAATTTTATTTGATCTTGTCAAATATTTTTTTCCCTACATTAATGCGGAGATAAACTTAACGTAAAATTCTATCAAAGGTGATGATAACCTGAACTCCATTCAATGCTGCGTAAAAGATCAATTTTTTTTTTACTTTAATTTCCTGCCAAGAAGAAAAAAAAAAACAAAAAAAAATTAAATTTTTAGATTTAGTCAAAACAAGAAAAAATTATGTAACCAAAATTTTTTGTTTTTTTTTCATTAAATTTTTTCAAGGGCCTGTGTTATTTTTTGCTTATTCTTATCGAAATCTTTATTTGTTTTAATTTTTATTTTTTTTGCTTTTTAACTATACGATAAAAAAAAAATTGTATTTCACAGTTCGCTGTCTACAAATTACTAAATTCTATATTGATCTTTATTAATTTATATTACTCATAGACAGACTTCAAGCTGCAAACAATGTTTTTCGCAAAACTAAGTTGGTTCTGTGTTTTTGGTTTGCTTATAAAAAAAATTCTATTTTAATTTCCAATATATTATAATAATTTGTATTAATTTTATTAAAATAATACTTCAATCCTAATTGTAAAATCATATTTAATTGAGGACATTTTCGTCAACTTTTTCAAAACTGTTAAAAACTATGCCGTGAAGTCTGTCTACCTGTGTATTGAAACTGAAACTAATAATTTTTCAACAAACTTTGAAATTAATTTTGTTTTTTATTTTTCTTCTAATTTTAATAACACTTAAAAATTCCAATATGTCATTTTTTAAATTGTTTGTTTAAAATTTATTTCCTATGTTTATTTTTGATTAAAATTTGCTATAAAAAAAATAAAATTTGCCTTTGCGTTAATTTTATTTTTTGCAGATCATATTTGAAAAAAAAAAAAAATTAAAAATAAATAACAACAAAGAACGAAAAATAACACAAAATATTTATTGCAAAAAAAAAAATTAAAATTTATTTATTTTTTAATTATTATTTTTATTTAATTAGCATTATTTGATAATTTTTTTTTTCTTTTAACCACACAGTGTTAATTTGAATTAAAAAATTTTATTACCAAAAAAAAATTTTATGATGAAAAAAAAAATTTTTTTTTCAACCAAAAATTTTTTTTTAATTAAATTTTATTATATTGACAATATTATGAATTTATTTTTTTTTGATAACCGGTTTGTCTTAGTCAAACGATCAAATAGAACTGATTCTATCAAAATAATGTTATCAACTGAATAGAAAGAAGAAATTTGAATGAAAAATAATAATAATAATAATAATCTCGCTACTGTATAACAAAAAAATAATAATAATAATATTAAAAAAAAAAAAGATAAACTTAAAAATGTACAAATTTTGTGATTTTGTTTTTTTTTTTCTCAAAATTTTCTCCCCCACAATACATGTATGCTCAGCATATAATATATTTGTGAAAGCTAAAGTTTAATGTTTTATATATCCCAAAAATTAAATAGAAAGTATATTATATAAACTTTATTTTAAATATGTGTGTGAGTATGCACATGGTTATTTTGTATACAAAACAGACGATTATTTTTTATATATAGGGGATGATGATGATAAGAAAAGCTTTTGTTGGAAAACTTTTAAATATTTTTCATTATCAATAAAATTGTTTTCTTTTTTTTTCAGATTTCGGAAATAAAAAAGTATATAAGTATTTTTTTTTTGTATACATTTTGGTATATTAATTTTTATTTCTGGTTCTTTTTTAATATAAATGCATAATTTCATTAAATTTAATTTTTCAAGCACAATTATTTTACTTCCTAGGAAATTTTAGAATTATTTAGCCGTAATACATTTTAAAACTTAGGAAAATTGTAACATTGTTGAACAAAATAATTAATAATTCTAAAATTTCCTAGGAAGTGTAAAAAATAATTGCACTTAAAAATTAATTTCAATGATATTGAATTTAAATTATCTGCAACACCTTCAATTATTATAAATATTAATTTTCTTAATTCTTAATAATATGTAGGTACAAAGTATCTATCTTTCTATATGTAGTACTAACTGAATTAATAAGAGACCTAAGGTACTTCAAGAGTGGTGTTCGAAATTAATATACATACATACCTAATACAGCTAATTCAACATAATACCCTGAATCTAAGGTAAAAAATATAATAAATAGCAGCTAGATAATATTTACTAAAAAATATAATCCTGTACATACGGATCATATAACTTGGTAACAACATTTAGCTTAGTATCATCATAAATGTTTATAACAAAATTTTACTCAGAAAAGAAGTCGATAAGATATGAATTTTTGTGTTTTATTAACTCAAATATAATTGATTCTAAAAATTATTTTGAATAAAAATAATGTTGTATACACAATATAAATCTATTTCAATATAAATCGTATTTTTATATAATTTTCTTATTGTTTCCTGTTAATTCAAAAATAAAAAAAAATAAAATTTTGTTCACGTTCTGCTTATATGAACTTTTCAATGAATCATTAAACAAGGTAATAATATCAATTGCTTAAATTTTTTGTTATTAAATTCGAATAATATACGATATATATATAGAGTAAGATTGATATCGATGATAAAGGCATTTCATATGCCGCCGTAACAAATTAACAAATTGACACTAAGTTATTATATTTTGAATAAAAATAATATTTCTTAAGAGGTTTAACGTTACAATAATTTTTTTAAAAATCCATGGAACTTAATATATCAGATAAGTATTTTAATACTATCATATAGACTTCTAGGTTAATCAAAATATTAAGGAAATAAATTTTATTTCTCAATACAGTTTTTATCTCTAAATTGAAGTTTTTACTTTGTATAGACATAAATTGATAGTTTAGTTTTTGATAGAATAAAAAAGTTATTTCCTTTTCAAAAATTATATTATTTTTCCAATCAGTATTTTATCAAAAGATTCATAAATAAAAATATTGTTTATTTTTATTTGAAGAGAAAGTATAATTTCTTTGGTTGCTTAACAAGAACAATTAAATTAATATTGTGGAATAAGGTGATATATTTAGAGTTTTTTACAACAGCAGCATAGATAGTAAACCCAAAAAACTCAAACCTTCCTATGTACAGATTAAATCCAACTAGTTGATGACTTTGTCATAGCAAGGAGAAATAAACTCGTACTTTTAATCTTAAATACATCTGTTCATAAGATTGCAGCGATATTTAACATAAAGATTTCAGAAAGTAGTAGTATAGATTTTTTTACGAATTATTATATGTATATTAAATACATCATTTTGAGTCACAAAATAACGTTGTCTTAGTTATAAATAATCTTTCTGCTATAATTTAAACCTTATTTTTCACCAAATGTTTTTTTTAGTATGCATTATTAATTATAAGTACCATCATTTCTATCAAGTAATAAAAGAAACAACAGTTTGAGGATTAACAAATCTCACTAAAATCTATCCAACCAGCAATACTTCAGAATGCTTGTTACATTAAAACAATATTAAATTTTATATTTTACAAATTATTTTTTTTAAATGAGATAAAGTAAATTATTTTTCAAATGTTCAGAAGTGGATTAAAGTATTTTTTCCAGAATAATGAATACTTAAACGTTTTTTCTGCGAAATTAAATTTAAAATATCTGATAAAATCTTAATTTTTGACATTTTATTCTTTTTTTTTTTAAATGAAAATGGAATGTGATTGAAACAAAAAACAAATAAAAATTTATATTTTGTTCGTTGAGCTGTGAATTTGAAAAATGTTTTATTCTATTTTTTATTAAACTTATTATCATTTTAAGATTTGATGGTCTCTCGTCTACAATACTAAAATATTATCTCAAAGAAATTTGTGAATATAATGTTTTAGATCTTATTAGAAGAATAATAGTTTTTAGGTTACACAATGAAATAAAAAACTCGGTGGAAAATCAGCTTTAACAGAAAGATTGAGTTATTCTGGCAATATGTGCTCAAAATCTTGCATTTATTGTTAAATATATAACAACCCTTCTAAAAATGTGCAGCAACCGAATTGTAACAAAAGTTGCTCTACCAAAATTATATTTTTTATAGAAGATGATTTTTTAAATGTTTATATATATAATATTGCTAATAATCATATTAACAGAGATATTAAAAAGCTATAGTACGAGCTATTTTTTTCTTGCAATGACAAATAACTACTTTTGCTAAAGTCATCTATTAGTTCGATTTGACAGTATATTTACAAGAGACAGAGTATTCAGCAATTTTAGCTGCACCTGAATATTCAATGCACGAAAAGAAACTTATTTCCCAATGAATTTAATATATTTGACATAATAGTATTGTATGGAATAATTTTTCTAACCAAAAAATTAATTTTAAAATTTTATTTTTTAATAATAAAATTTTTGAAGAATAAAAAATTTATTTCCCAAAGATATAGTCTTAATTGATAAATTATTTATAGAAGTAGGTGAGACAAAAATAAAACATGACATCGCCTAGAGTGAATGATTTTTGACCCCCAAAATCAAAAATGTTTTTATAGAAATTATGTTATTTATTTATAATTTTTTAGAAAAATCTTAATAAAAAAAAAATAAAAAATTTTCCAAATTTTTTTAGGAAATATATATGTATCATATGTATTTATTTATGTATGCTAGCTTATGCATACAAATCTTTATAAATCTGCTTTTCATGCTTGAAATATTACAAGCAAAATCTTCATCTTTCTTATAATTAAAATTTAATCAATTTAAAATAGGATTTATTTTATTGACATTTATAAATACAATTAGTATAAATATAAATTGATTTTTATATATTTGATTTAATTTTATGAGATTTGAAATTTATATGTATTTATTTCTTATAAAAAAATAAAATATAATTTTTTTAAATAAAAATCAATGAACTTTAAGTTTTGGTACAACATCAAAAAAGAATAAAAGCTTGAACGGCTAAATAGTACAGCTAAATATGTATGTATAACATATATATACATATGTTTTGAAATTCTGAATCTGAACTTACTTATTTCAACAGTATCTTTTACAAGATTGTTTTATAAAATATGTATAATACATATTATTATAAATTTATGATCGATGATAATAATTTGTATCCTAAATAATGAACAACTTAATTTTAAATGTTTATATGTCTACTTTAGCCTTTGACTTTAAATAAATGATGTGAACTAATAGTATTTTACTATCTTTAAAAAAGAAGCAGGAAAAGCAAAAAAATTAAAAATCAGCGGAACACATCAATTTTTCATTTGAGGAATATATATTTGTATTAAATAATATTCCCGGAAATGAAATAATTTTGTCAACTTTAAATACTTATCTTTTAAATTCCTTATACATACAAATTTAATTCCTAAAATCTTATAAATTCGTTAATAATAATTTCAATTCTTAAATAGAGCATTAATCTTGTTTGCTTGTTCGCTATTAAAACAAGCTATATAACAAAATATGTATAAATCAAATAATTTATTCTTGTATTTTTTTGAATTTACAGAAAAAAAAATTATTTGTTAGTTTATCTTTTCCACGTGAAAGGTATTAAGATAGAAAATAGGAAAAGATTATTTTAGAACTGTTTATATATATATTTACTTATGTAGTTTATGTTTGTCAATATAATATAGCTTAAAACTGAAAAGTTTTAATTTGTCTAAACACTTTCAAATCATCCTACACCCTAAAAACTGTTTCAGATGTTAAGAGAATAGACATTAACAAAAATTTTTTTGACTGTTGGAGTGTTGGTCAAACATAAACTCATTATTGGAATCTTTTCAATTTATCAAATAATTGGTTAGCTGATGATCCGACAATCACTATAGGTTACTCTCAGATAAGAATTCATTTTGTTTTTTGCCAAGGTAATTTCATTTTTTTCGCATCAAAATGACATAAATGAAGCTTACAAATATTTTTTTTATATCTGCGTAGAATAAATCTTCCACGTTTATCATATAATATAATATCTAATTTTATGTAAATTTCTTTTATATTGCACTTATGAAAGCAAGTTAGTTAAACCATTGAGTAATAATATTTATAAGAGGGACAGAATTCATACAAGTAAATTTTTTTCAAAAATTATGACAATATTTTGAATGTATTGAGTAAATATTTTTAACTCAAATGTGTTTATTCTTAATTTTATTATTTTTATTATTGTATTAAGATATTATTGTATTAAGAATAAACACATTTGAGCATGAAATTTTTATTCAATACATTGAAAATATTGTCATCATTTTTGAGTTATTTGAAAAAAAAATTCTGAAATTTACTTGTATGAATTCTGACCCTCTTATAAATATTATTCCTCTATGGTTAAACTGATATTTGATATTTTAATTTAATACGAAATATTTTTAATTCACAACTAGAATGAATTTACGACTTCTCAAAAGCATAAACAATAACAAAAACAATATCTTTTATATTCAAAACATATGATTTACTACCACACAAACAGAATTTCTATATATAAATACCTTATGGTAAATAAAATTTACATTTATTTATCATATTTATTTATTTTTTTTTTTTTTTCAAACATATATACCTATTATATATTGTATTTTTATATTTTTAGTTTTATTTTTTTTTAATATGTTTCGTTTCAATAAAATAAAGTAAATAATCACTTAACGTCTGATATGAAATTGTAACCAACAATTTATTTTTATTAAAAATAATTTGTTAGCAGTGAGCGGTGATTTTATGTTAATTGAATAATAAGATTGTGTAGACAAATTTATGTAAGAAAAAAAAAATTTTTAGATTTTTAAAATCAGAATATTTATTTAATTAAAAAAAAAAAAAATTTAAATTTTTTATATAGATTTTTTTTTTTTTGGAAAAGAAAAAATTATGATGAACTAAAAATAAATAAAAAATATCTGAACGGAAAGAGATTTTCCAGACAACTATTATTAGCATTAGACCGAAGAAAAACAATATATTTTTTTATATCTTTTAGTTTTCAATTTAAACTTAAGGAAACAAATTTTTTTTTGTTGTATTTGTATGTTGTATATATAATTTTTATTAAAAAGCTTTTTTCTCCTTTTTAATGAAATTTTTTTAACATAAATTTATATTAAGTTTTAATTGGTTGTAAATAACATAAATTAATAAAATTAATTAATTTCGATTTAAGCGAAAACTAAATTGTAATGAATTTCAAAAACTAGATGGACGGGCATGTGTAAAGTGCTTTCGGAATTTAAAACAATCTAGCAATTTAGTATACTTTGTTTTTTGCAAACTTTCCATTCAAAATATTTATTTATTTACCAAACCCTCTATTCAAAATATTTATAATAAAACTTATTATAGTTTTTAGTATACCATTATAGATCCTACATTGTATTCAAATTTCTGGCGTTTACAACTTAAAAATTGTATATAACAAAAAACTGTGTATATAGGATGCTGGATAATATATTTAGAAATTTTAAGGTTCATGTGCATTTAATGTTTATAAAAAGTTTCCTCATTGTGCGCAAATACAAATAAACCCAAACCTAAAGGTACAATTCATTTCACCTTGTACCACTCGAAATAAAGAAGAATTTTATTTTTCTTTACCTACAGGTTGATTCATTATATATTAAAAAAAATATTTTTGAATTTTGTGAATTTCAGTTAGTTTCAAAAGTCAACGCACTTCATAATTGTTCTACTAAGTTGGTTTGCTCAACATGGGTTTTAGTTTGTTTGCAATGCCATTTTGTAATGCTTACTAATTACACAAAATATTATAATTATTATGAGTTTGCCACACGTTTGCCATTTTATTTTATTGATTATTGATTCGATTATTTAATGAAAGCTATACTAGTTTTGGGCAATTTTATTAATTAATTGTAGCAAAATGTTGTGGAAAAAGTCGACTACGATACGATTATTTAATTTTCAAATGTATAGCAGTATAATAATTTTATGGCCGACGAAAACCACCCGATTTATAAAATAATCATTGCGCGTCTTACCTTCTTTTTATTATATTCATTTTTATTATTATTATATTTACAAAATATAATTTTATACATAACTTATACAGTATACACATAATAATATTCTTTATAATATCAAAGACCGTCATCATTTTGAATTAAATATGTATATGAACAATTGTATAGTGCGCGCTTTTTGAATTTAAAACAGGATATTCAATTCTTAATAGCATCCTTGTTATCTTTTTTTTTCTTTATGTTATTCTCATAGAGCTCTTTATAAGATACAATAATACAATATTATTTATATATATATATATATATATATATATAAAGTTTGCACATATTTTTTGTATATAGGTTATATTATGTATAATAAAATATAATACATATTCATGATGACGGAAGTTTCATATTTTCATTTCATTTCACTTGCTTTCTATTTTGAGTATTTTTAGTATATAAAAATAATTTTTCGTTTTATTTATATGCAAATACATAATCTTATATATTTTAATAAGAGTTTTCATTCATCATTATAGTGTCCTTGTTATTTTCAATATATTGGTCCATTTGAAGATTTGAATAAAAAAATGCTTATTCAGGGGAAATTCTAAAATATATTGACTTTATAAGTATGATACACATCTATGTAATACATCGCTTGTATACAAAATAAGAATTTTACACGTGAAAATAATGGCAATAATATACAAATAATAAAGGATAAAACGTCATTAAAATAACTCTAATACATGTAGTTTTGAAATATGAATTTATAATAACAAATATATTTCATTCAAAAGCCTAAATTCATTACCCTATACATATACCTATATATAAACTAATTCACATAAATCCAATATGACAATTTTGTTTGGAAAAAAAAAATAATAAAAATCACTTGGTATATATTGTGTTTGTAGTTATTATGTAATTCGTTATTTTGTTATTATGTAAGAGGATTTTTTTTTTTAATTTAAACACTTCTAAATAAGACAGCGAAAAAATTCAATTATTAAAGTTGTTTTTTTTAGTTTAAACATAAAACTAAACTTATTGTAAAATAGTACATCATTTTATGTATGTAGTATTCATGTAGAATAAGTATTCCATGAAAAAATGAATTTATCATCATTTATCTGAATTATAATAAAGAACTGACTGACTTTTAACGAAATAATATTTCATTTCTAATAATTATTAATTTATTTAATTCATATAACAAGTATTTTTATTTTACAAATTAAAAGTATATAAATATTTCCTTAAGAGTTAAATTCTTCCCTTCTTCCAAATTTAAATTTTCAGGAAAAATTTTTCGCAACTTTAAATGTAATTTCAATCTCAGTTCGAGTTATAACATATATGTTTATATACTAATTTTATTAATTTGTATTCCAAATAAACTTTATTTAATTTAATTTCAATTTGAGTGATAAATTTAAAGTTTCCTTTTTGTTCATAAAATCTAATATTCTACATAGATTGCATTTTTAAACTACCAACATTTCTAATATACACCTGATTCTCAGTTTTTATAAAACAAAAGAATAATTCAAAAAAAAAAAGTTATGTTTTTAATTTGACTTAAAGAATAAATTTAAAACATTGAAGTAATAAACTTTTAAATTTTATTAGCTCAAAAATAATAAATTTATGTTTTTGAAGGAAATCTTTTGAGGACGTGATCAGAATCATTTTTTGTAAATATAATCATAAAAATTTTAATGTTTTTGTTTTAAAAGGTTATATATTCTGGAATGAGATATCCTTAAAAATGTTTTTTAATGGATTTAATTCGTTTAATTTATATAAATATTGGTAATTTGTATATAATAACCATAAATTTGATTTAACATTGATTGAGTAACTAATCATTTTTATTGTCTATAGATTCAACGTAAAATTAATTTAATAATTTTTATTTTAACAGACTAATTTATTATAACTAAAATGGGTCTCGGCATATTTCAATTAACCCATTTAACGATTTCAATGGACCCTCTTTAGTTTCGGAAATAAAAAGCATAATACACAAAGTTAAATCGAAATATTGTTATCAACTCAAAATAACTACCAATCACTTCGAAAGTTTGAAAAATATAATACGTCTCAAATACATTATCAAACAAAGTAGTTAAGCCCAATATCAAAATTTAAATTATGACTAATATAAAATTATTTTCCTAATACAATTTATCTTAATGTTGACTAACAGACTGTTTAAAACGATGATACTACTAATATACGAACTCTCTTCTTAAATGTCACATTTTAATTGATTTAATTGAACCACAACCAAAAAAGATTTCCGTCACCTGTACAGGAAGAATATTGTAGTTTTTTCTTTATTACATAAAAATATTCCTTCTTTTTTTTGGCAAGTTCATTAAAGAAAGCTTTTAACTTTCACTATCGTTTATGTGCGATGGAAGATTGAAGCACATAGAATAAAACGAATATAAAATTAACTTCATCAGCCTAGAATTATGTTAAATGTAAATTTTACTTATAATTGTGTTTTATAAATTATAAGCAGTAAATCCTAGAAAATTATAATTTTGGTATAATTATTAATAATTATTTTCTCGAAAACTGATCTGAAGTAAAAAAAATGTGTTAAGTAAAATATTATTATCAGTCCATATCGAAATATTTCATATTCATCACATGAATATTCATAAAAATTCCTTATTACACAAACTAAATTTTTTCCGAACTTGATTAGTGAAATTTTGAAAAAATCTAAATGCGCAAATATCTTTGAAATTAAGAGCGAATCGAATAAAAAAATCCATATATATATGATTTTATTTGTATAAAAATAAGTATTTTCATATGATAATAAAAGTTATTCTTGGTATTAAATCAATGTTATGATAATGAGTCATTGAGAATACAAGATACAGATAAGATTTTTTTTAGATTAAAAAAGATAAATTTACATAAAAAACATTTTTTTTATTGAACAAATAGATAATACTATTTATCTGTTTTTTTTCCAGAATGTATCAAACATTAAAATAGATCTCATAAACTTTATCCCTAGAGCCAGTGGAATATTTTTTAATTTTTAATGGAAAACCGGATTAAAATGCGTAGAATGCGTTAAAGGTGTTGTAACTTTGAATTATGTATGCGATTCGAAATAAGATAAATCCTTACTTTTGAAGTCAAAGTCTTAAGTTTCCGAATAGTGTATTTCCAAATCAAGGTAATAAAGAGAAAACCAAATAAAATTTCAAAATCAAACTATCACTCGAACTAAATATATAAAATGCCTACTATTTATGCGATGTTGATGTTATATTATTATATACTTATAATTATTTTTTTTATATCGAATTAATTAAAAAATTATATTCTCACTGAATATCATAAAGTAAATTTAATAATAAAAAAAAAATTATAATGCTAATAAACATTTTTTTAAATTAAACAAAGCTTTTTCATTCAAGCTTCATTATTAATTTTTTATTTATTTTTTTTTTTTCATAATCATAATTCCGCCAAAATATTTAAGAATTTTAAGCGTTAAAGACGTTCGCGTTTATTTTCATATACTTAAATTTCTGTTGTTATTTTAATCTCAATTTTATTATTCTATTTTTTACTTTTTTTTGTAATTATTCTAAAAGAAAAATTGAAAAGATAAATAATCTTAATATTCATTTAAATAATTTTCCGCTTTTCTTTCAATATTATGATTTAATTAAAAGATTCTTGTGTACATATAATATTATGGTAAATTGTTTTCCTTTAACAAAAAAAAAAGCAAACAAATCAAGATTAATTAGAATAAAAAAAGTTCTAAGTTCTCAAAGTACTAAAAAAAAACTTTAAAAATAATGAATTCAAAAGAAAATAATTTTAATAAACTTGAAAATAATAATATAACATCTTTAGATAATAATAAATATAAAAATATTTTAAGTAATTTAGAATATGAAAAAAGATTTCGTGACGAGTTACGCAAAAGATTAAGGTAAATTGTAGGTTAATTGATTCATTAAGTTTTAATTAATAGAGAAAAAGAATAAGAAAACATAAAATAAACAGTAACAAATCGTTGGAATTGTAATAGTAATAATATATGTATTTTAGTAATAATAGTAATAATATATGTATGTTTCTAAATATTTAAGTACATCCTCTGTTCTATTCTGGAACAAATGCTTCACAATTCCATCTTTAAAATTTTTCTTCTTCTTTAGTCTCGATTGCGATTACACTATAAAAGATTTTCTGTAGCCAAAAATTATCAATTATGATAAAAATTCGAAGAAATTTTCAAATTTATTTACTACTCTCTATTTTAAGATAATCAACCAGAACAAACTTTTGCTAGATTTACAAATTATTCACATAATAATATTTAACTTCCCGCATAATACCAACGAAATAGTTTTCTTTTGCAGACCCCGAAAAATTCTATTTGTTGATGACACAATTAAGAATACATTTTGTGTGTCAAAATTTTTATATAAAAATATAAGAAATTTTTGTTTCACCATAAAGTTTATTCTTGTTATTGTTTGAAAGATAAGAGAGATAACAAGATTTATTCTTGATTAATTTAATTATTAATTTTTATGGAAAATATAAACATTTTAAATTTATATTTTTATTATAATGCCTTAACAATTAAACAATTATTTTATTAAAAAAAAATTTGAATAAAAAATTCTTAAAATATTATTACCTACCTACACGAATTTTTTCAATGCTCTTTTACGTATATTGCGTACATAACTGAATATGTTTTTTTAATTAAAACGAACTGCCTTACCTAATTTTTAAATATTCAGATGTTTTAAATGCAAACAATTTCAAGTAAACAAAATACTAAAAGCAAATGAACAATATGTTTTCTTGATTAATAAAAAAAAAAGGTTGATTGGTTTATTTAAATTTAGAACTCAATTGGGAAATTGGGATAATAATCAAAGTGTGTCAATAAGCCATTATCGCAATAAAATTGACTCAAAATAATGCCCCTTTTCGTAAGATTGAATATTTGATTCGGCACTAGAAAGGAAAAACACGATAGTTCGTGCTTCTAATCTAATGCAAATATATTAATATCAAAATTTATGTTTTTTTTTAACATAACCAAAATTATTTTTCTTAATATCCTAAAAAACAGATTCATTTTGTTTATTAAAGAAATTAAAATCAACTTTTCAGATTTAAATTTAAAATAATACAAAGGCAAAGGGATATTACAAATTACCTTTTCAATCAAAATTGACATATGAAACCTATTATATTAAGTTATTTTATTCTAACCAAAGATAATGCACTAAATTTTCTTCTACTAATTGGTTTTGTGCTTTAATTTTCCATCATTGATCACTATCAGTACTTAAAAAAAACCATTAACGATTATATCATATATATAATTTACCAAACATAAGATTCAAAGTTTTATTCAATTCTATATACCATTTCAAGTCTTCACAGAAATACATAAGATTTATCTATCAATTCTTAACAAGACTTAAATTCTGACGTATGTTCTTGATTCTATGATGAATTACAAAAATGATTTGAATTAAATTTAATCCGATACTTTAACGCTGTCAAAATAAATTATCGCAACTTAATATAAAAATGAAGAATTAATTATTTGAGTTTTTCCATAAACTTTAACGTTATAGAAATTAATAAAAACAGAATTAGGGGGAGAAATTGAAGCACATTTTTTGTAAACACAATTTGAAATACTAAAATTTATCTCATCACAACAGCATAACATCAAGCATTCAATTAATTACGTGGTAAATATTTATCTTGTAATTACTCATACCTAATTTATATACATATAACTAAATAAATTTGCTAAAAATATATAATGTGTAAACTAAAATTTTATAAATTTGTAAAAAACAAATATTATATTAAATGAGAATATAGTACAGTGAAATATTGTTATCTATATACCCATGAAGGAAATTGCACATATTAAAAGTGTTTATTATTATTTTTATGCATTTGCATATTAAGATGTTTTTCATAAAAACAAATAATTTTATTTTATATTTGTTATTAAAAAACAAAAAATTATAAATCTGCCATTCCCGTCCCTCATATTGTGAGCAAATCAAGTTTTTTTTAGTAGCCATCATGAAACATTTTAACTTAAATAGTTCGCTTTATTATAAAATGCACTCTTCAAATTACTTTTTTTCTTACTTATATCATTTACTACTACTATTAATTATTTCAATTACATAAATATGGTCCTCATCCTCTATTTTATTTTAATTCCAAAGAGAAAATTCATTATTAACTCAACTTAGAATTGTAATTATGATGAAAATTGTATATAAATTACCATCTGTGTTTTGAATTTTATGAAGTCTAGTCTATAAAATAATATTTTAAAAATAATATGTATACATTAATATAAAAGGTTCACTTTGTGACCTTCAAAACAAATTATTCTTTCATTAAAAAAAACATAAATAAAAATTTAATGCAACAAAATGAAATTATGAAAAATCAATAAACTTAAATGTTTCGTAAGTTTTCTTAGACTAAACATGTCTTAATGTCAAAGTCAATGTTAATTTGTTTTTCAGTTTTTGCAATTTGAAAGGTGACGACGAAGACTTAAATAATATAATTTTCCAAAATTTCTTTATGTTTTGTTAGAAAATATAAGTTCAAACAGATTTTCCGCACTAACTTATGAAATGGAATGACCAAAAATATTCAAAATAAATTCTTTTAGTTTTCTTACGATCATGTAGCTATAATATTCGCTTTCATGACTTCTAATCCATGAAATAATTATTATATATTCAAACTAGTCATACCACGTATTCCATGCGCAAGTATAGACATTCATCAATAGAAAACTATCAAATCATTTAACCTTCGTTGCAACCATCGGATTTAAATCGTGAAGCAAACTCTGTAAGAAAACTATTTTCTAACTCGAAAAATGAATATAGAACTGGATGAGTTTAAATTCAAATTTCTAATTTTCTAATCTTGAAAAATATACCTATACCCGTATTTCAGCCAGTTCCCTTGCAGAAGACTATCATAAGCAAACTTCTTTGCGAAAGAAGATTTATCATCAATCAAATTTGAGAACAAAATTAAAATAGTTTTTTCAGTTTTTGTGAATATCATGAATATGGTCTTACAGCTCGAGTATAATATTCTGACATTAAATTCCTCGTAAGATTGACCGACTAAGAAATTTCATCAAAATTGTAAAAAATTAAATGCACTTTGTACAATGCAAAAAGAAAATATTGCAATAAAAAAATGTAAATAAAATACATAAAATATAATTTAAACGCACAGAAAATTTCCGTGAATAAATAACTACGCTTTGTTTTGATTTAAAATCGTAAATAAAAAAACATATTTTTTCGTCAAAAATAATATTTATTTAATTCAGCAAATTATACTTGAAATTTGTATTTATTTTTATTATAATTTGGATACAAATTTTTTATTGTATCATAAAAAGATTATATAAAATCATAAAATAAAAGAATATTATTATTAACTAACAATAAAAAGATAGTTGTATCTGTCAAATAATCGCATTTTAAGTTTAATTTTTTACGTAAACGAAAACTTAGTTTGTATTGGTGTCAAGTTTGTTTTTATTTTCTTATGAAATAAAAAGATATTTAATTCATATTAATATCAAAGCTTAAATTTAAGTTGTGTGTACGTGTTTGATTGTTAAAAAAAAAAAATTTACGATAAATAATTGAAAAATCAATGGCACCAATAAACCGAAAATTTTTCTTTTTAAAAATAATTGAAAGATCATTTTTATTAATAAAATCAAGCTTAAGATAGTGAATTCGAAAGTTTGCTATCTAAATTAAGTGATATGAATTAAAAGTTTAGTAACAATGAAATAAAATAAATTAAAAGTGAAGAAGTATAAAAAAAATTATTGACTAATAGACATATTTTCAAAATAAGTAAATAAAGGGGTATTGTATAGCTTGCATTTGGTTTTAAAAATTTTCTTTTCTGTAAAGTAATTGATAAATATTATTATACTACTATGATACGATAATAAGATTTCTATTCGGGCTAGCGAAAAGTACCTAAATTAAAACTTTATTTCAGAGCGAAACAAAATTTCAAAACCATCCGTTAATAACGAAATAGTCTTTAACGAACTGCCTGACATTATGAACAAATCAAAAGAACTCATTCATATCAGATCTTTGTTTTTATGTCAGGTTCTCTAGTCCAATAAATCTCTAATATTAATGATTTTGTGCTTTTTTTTTTAATCATATTTGATATTTCCAAGAACAAAACCCTTTTAATTCAAAAACATTTAACATTATTGCTTTCATAAAGCTGACAAAATGTTTGTTTTATTTTTATTAAAATGAGAGTTAACTATGAATTGAAATTGTTCCGTAGACTGAATGAACATTGTTTTCATATTAATTTTTCATAAAAATTATTTACGCTGTTTACACTCGAAACTTTTCAATCAATGCTAATATCATAAAAGCTTTTGAATTGCAAATACACCCATAAAAATATGAAAATTTTCCCGTCACGAGTTTTTTTTACCTATTTTTTTTTTTTTTTGATAAGAAAATATTATTTTATAATTTTTGTAAGCTTTTTTTTTTTAACAGAATTTTAGTAGTTATCTTTTTATCACAAGTTCAGTAATTAATTAAATAAAAAAAAAGGAAAAATGTGTGCTTAAGAATATTTTTTTTTAATTAAAGCAATATTTTGTTTTTTCAAAGGATTAATATTAATTAGAAAAATAAAATTATATGCTAACG
This sequence comes from Hybos culiciformis, assembly GCA_964007475.1. NCBI lineage: Eukaryota > Metazoa > Arthropoda > Insecta > Diptera > Hybotidae > Hybos > Hybos culiciformis. The sequence goes on from OZ023274.1 coordinate 84,197,575, forward strand.
AATTATAATGGTGAAAAAATTTTTTTTTTGGAACGAAATTTAAAAATTATAAATTTAAATGAAATTTTCTTCAATTATATATTGTTGGGAAAGGAACAATAAATGTGAACATTTATTTATTTTCCAATTCCAGGATTTTGCATTAAAAAAAATAATTTTGATTAGGTGGATTTTTGATTCAGGCACGATGATCATTTACTTAAAATTTAAGTATAGTTACTATTCAAAAAATGTAAAAAATTAATTAGAAAAACAATGGGAGAGAATCAACGTTAAATTAATTATATAAGGTTCGTTGAAGGCCTGCTCTATTAGTAGCAATAATGAGAATTAAAATTCGATTTCGTTCAGACTATTAAGTTTTTTTATAATTTTGAATTGTCATTTTCATTCGGATTTAAATTATAATAAATGGTTTTACAAAATTTTACTCATTCCATAAGCAAAAGGCTGAAAAATTTGTTAATTATAAAAATGAACCTAGATAGAGTTCTACTAGAAAAATTAATGTTGCACGTTTGTTTTGTAACTCAAAACGAATTTAATTTAAAATGATGAAAAAATTTAATAATTCAAAAAAACTCATAAAAAAAAATTGCATTATGGACTTAATTTAATTTAAACCTAAATGTATATTTACAAAATATTTATATGTTAATTTCTTTTTCTAATAATTTTATCAATAATGATAACAAAAAAAAAATATAATTATAACATAATAACAAAAAAAGAAAAACAAATCAATATTATTAGGTATAATCTTACGATAAATTATAACTTAAATATAAAAAAAAAAAAACTTATGTATTTTTACTTAAAGTTGTTACAATATTAACAATTGGTATATTAATTAGTTAACAAATAAATCTATATTTCAAAACACCTTAGTATTATAATGTTTTATGCGATATCTACCATTGATACCTCTGAAGCAATATTGCATATGTTTTGACCAAATGAAACTTTAGCATAGCCGTCAAGTCCGAAATCATGACCCCATGAATTACGTACCAAGTAATATGGCTCGTCAGAATTTAAATTGTAGCCAACTATTTCAATAACATGATTTTGAGAACCATTACAATGAAATTTTATTACACCTCCTTGGTAATTTTTCCATAATAAACCATTAACAGATGCGGCTACAGGACCTTTAGTTGCCACCGTAATTAATAATTCAAATTCATGGTTAATAAAACTGAAAATCACAGAAATTAATATTCTTTATAAAATTACTTTATAAAATTGAAAATAAAGCAGGATGAGATACTATATGTCAATTCTACCAAAATAACTTAATATAATTCTGATAGTTAATCCTCTTCAGTTTAAATGACAAAAATGTAATCATCTTTCGATATCATAATCTACCATGAATTTACGTTACCTTTTTATTGGTTCAACAAATTATGTCAATTCATGATAAAATAAAACGTCGCCTATACGCCTATACATGTAGATATAAATTAATTTATTTCTTTGATATGATTACATTTAAATAATTCAAAAGCATTCATTAAAAAAGATAATAATTTTTGATAAAAAAAAATAAAATCACACAAAATTAAAGTAATTATTGCTAAAAGATTAATTCTACGTAATAAAAATAATAATTATTTTATTAAATTATTATTCATATACTCACTTTATGCATTTATGATTGACGACTCTAACAGTCTTAATACTATTATCTAAATTAATTTTGTTCAATTCACATTTAAATGAAGTATTGAATTTTGTATATTTTTCATAAATTTCCTCAGGTAAAATATAAAATTTTTTCAATTCTAACCATTTAATTAAATTACAATGATCACCGCCTAAACATCCATAATTATCACTTTCATCGCAGTCAAGCATTTGTTGTATACTAAATTTTATAGGTTTAGCAAGTTTTTCTTTAATAGCCAAAGCTGATTCAATCATTCCAATAACACTGTGTGCATAACACGAACCACATCGTCCTTGATCACGTATTTCAGTTACAGCATTCTCTGTTCTCCAATCAATTTCCATTGGATATCCACGATTTTTAAATTCATCTATAGATTTAATGCTTCCAATTCTATTTGTTGCCAATTCGTAACGTAGAGCATTATGAAATAAAAGTTTATGTTGTAAATATTTTTTAGAAAATTCATCATCCGTAAGATTAGAAAATTTGGTTGTGCCAAATTTTGTGATATTATTAATGAAAATTACAGTATTATTTTCTTCGTCCAAAGAAGCCCTCTGAAATTAAAAAAATAATATTTGTCTTTAAAATATATAAAAGAAGAATACATTTTTTGTTCGAAACTTTTAATAGAATTCATTTAAGTCGTTAAAATTAATATCATATCTGTAATTTACACCTACATAAGTATAATTAAAAATAATCACTTATGTCAATTCTTGATAATGAATTGAAAACAAACTTTAATTTATTTATTAGATTGCAATGGATTCCAAACGTTCAAAATTAAAAAAAAAAGTTTTTATAATTTTTTAATAAGTTTTTCTTAATGGATTGAAAATGATTCTCAAGAATATATATGTTTTTAAGGTTATAAATTTCTTAAATAAAATTTTGTTTTTAAATAGTTAGAGTAAATTTACCTGATAGATTTTTGTGTTATTTTCTAAATTTGTAGAATTATTATTTCCAAATATTTTAAAAATTTTACTCAAAAAATCGTGATTATTTGTTGAATTTTTTTTCAAATTCTCATGATAATGTTTTATTGGCACAGCTAAAATTAGTAAACCAAAAATTAACAAAATTCCAAATGTTATTTCAGAACTTTTAGTTGTTTGACTTTCTGACATTATGTTCGGAAAAAAAGAACTTATTGAATGATAATACGAATATCACTAAAATGCAATCAATTTTAAGTATAAAAATCAATTAAAAAAGAATAATAATTTGATCAAAAGGTTCAGGCCGCGCTCATTTTTTTTTCTTATATAAATGATTCTAACACAAAAGGTAGATATAAAGAAATATATCGAGAAAATATATAAGAGATAAAATAATTTTTATTCCAATATGAAACGAGTTTTGCAAAGTAAGTTGCAAATAAAGACAATATAGTGAATATATGAGCCGTTTACTTTGAAAGTGGTTTAAGTCCATTTGTTCTTGTATTGAGATATTTAAGGTTTTGTGTTTGAATTGATTTAAAAATACACATTAATATTTCCATAAGCTAATTTTCAAGTGTCAAAATCAAAGCGGTTTTAATGATACTAGACTAAAATTGTTTATAAATAAAAAGAATATATACTATTGTGCTTATTGTTATCATTAACTATTTTTTTTTGAAAAATGGACTTAAACCAATTTCAAAATAAACGGCTCATATAATAAAAAGAAGGTTGAGCTAATTTTCCTTGCTATGGCGAATGACTAATCTTGCTAAAGTCATTCACTAGTTCGATACATAGCACCTACATATCTGTTTTTTTAGTGCATAAATAATTTATAAAAATTCTCTCAAATTCGCGGCTTTTTCGGTAACAAAATCAGAAAAAAAAACAATATTTAAGTTCATCAAAAATTACGTCAGGGTTGGAAAAAAATTCAGTGAAACTTCCAAATTTTTAATAAATCTTGTTAAAAATAATAAGAGCACTGTTTTAAAGATAACTGATGTTTGTTTGTATATTAATTATAAAATTCATTATCAATTTAATATATAAAATAATATAGTTATATAGTACTACCGAAAACAAAAATTGATTTCTCTTCTTGCTCGCTATAAATTATTTTGAGATTTTTTTTTTCAGTTATTATTTTGATTTATAATAGCACGTTATATAGTTTCAAAATTCTATACTTCCAGTATAATAATAATAAAGGTTTTCAATTTTATTAGCATGAAAAATGAAGTAAGCTTATAATCTTATAAATAAACATAATAACCATGTAAAAAAAACCATAAAAAAATCATTAAGTTTTAAAAGTAAAATCTAAAATTTATGTAGTCGGTTGAACTAGGTATACAAATATTTCGTTGATAAGATTCATCAAGTTTATTTGAGCAACATTCGGTCAATGTCAAAAATTTAAGCGTTAACAAGAAAAATAAGATTTAAGCGCCAACAACATGACTTTTGATTGATAAAAATCATATCAAAAACGCATTAAGCTTTTGAAATATATTTTAATATTTTTGACAACAAAAATAAAAGTTTATTGTAGAGAAATAAGTTTTCTCTTTTCGTTGGTTTGAATTCGACTTAATCTAATATTTTGTTGCAAACTACCCTACGGACTTGGAGGTTTTATATTCTCTTTTTGTAGATTACCGTTCTATCGAAATGTATGACATCAAGCTATTTTTTTTTCTAATATGACAGCATATTTCAAAAACATATGGCTTGCAGTAATAATCTCACTAAATATCTGAAATATACAAATAGGTATACACCAAAAATGATAGTTATTCTTGGGTATTAGGTTTATTTAAATTCAAATTAGAAGAAATTATTGTATTGTTGGCTTATTTTATTTAATAATTCGTTGTTCAGAGGTTGTTCATAATTTAATATTAACGTTATCTTCAACTTAAAATTGAATTAATTATTATTAATCTATCTACAATATTACACCATTAATTTTTAGGCCTAATTATTATAAATTTCATTGACTTGTTTTTAAACAACTTTAATTATCAAAAGAAATTTACAAAAACATAATAACCATAATTATTTTGTAATCTACAATATCAAATGGATGGTGTTAGTAATACTAAAGAAATATACCGAAAATATTCTGATGGTAATATCAATATTATTAATGGAGCCCACAGTAATATAAATTTGATAACAAATTATGATGGAACAAATGTAATATCGGCATCTGCGAGTGAAGATCAATTTGATGTAATCGAACCATTCAATGATGGTGCTGAACCAACATCGCAAGCATTGAATTATTGTAAAACATTTTTTTTACGTAAATATATTTGCTTATTGGGTTTAGTCGGCCTTTATCCGAACACAACGGATATTACTTGCTGTCATTTATGTTATACAACATTTCAAACAATTTTAGTTTCAATTATATGCATTATTGGTTATGTTTTACAATATTATTCATCATTTAGACGTGATCGTGGATTTTTATCAGAATGCAGAACTAATGATGAGCGATTACTTTATAAATATACAATTTGTAATTTTAGTGAATTATTTTTCGCCTACATTTTACCAAGTGTTATTCATTTTCTTGGATTTGTGACAGCAATTTATGTATTTCGAATTAATAATGAACATTTTGAGAATTTGGTTGAACGGGTATTTTTAATGTCAACTTGTGTTAAAAGACTTTGCATTCAACTTTGGCTCTACGTTATGGTGGGATATTTATGGTTAATTCTTCTGTTATGTTATTTAATAGCGACTGTGATAGGTCAAAAAGATTTTGGCTTAACAAGAAATGAATCATCTGAAATATTAAAAATAAGCGAGAAAGTTGGTTTTGTTTTTACAATGTTCACACAGGATCTAATTCAAATGATGATTCTTACTAGTTATTGTATTCAATGCTATTTACTCAGATTGTATTTATATAATTTACGAGAGAAATTAATCCAACATACTATTGAATCAATCGATTGGATGAGAGAAATTCTTGAATTTCGAAAATTATTGAATATTTTAAATTATCGAATTACAATACCAGTATGTTTTTTCACAATACTAAATTTAGCATATTCATTTTCAGCAACTATTTATCTTTTTAAAGAATATGACTTTAATTCTTCAATCAAAGAATTTAGTTTGAATATAGCAAGCTTAACAATGTGGCTAATTATAGGGTTATTGCCATTTTTTCAAGCAGCTTCGGTAACAAAAGTTTGCCAATCAACACAAGCCAGTGGACATCAAATTAGAATACGTCCATTTGTTTATGACCAAGTTTCTGAAGAACATCTTGATTCAACACTATTATTTGCATCATCATTGAACATGTCAGCCAATTTATTTAAAATGCCAATACAAGAAAATTATTTATGGTTTGTTATATTAGTAATAGCATTATTCATATTAACGGTTGGAATGTGTTTGAAATTTTCTCTGGGGATGATTGTACATCACTGAGAGAAAAAAGATGTTATTGTTATATGTTCTGAAAACTCTTTACCTGACGGAGTCAAGCCGTTATTGTTATGTTGTGAAAATTCTTTACCTGAAGAAGTATATAACAAGCTTTCGAGCTCAATCTCAATTTTTTCATATGAATTATGTCGTCGCTGCTAAATCAATTAATTTTATTATTAATTATTGATTTTTATAAACACTGAAATATTATTTTTTTACTTAATATGATTTGGTATAAATTAAAATAATATTTTACTTATAATTTTTTCTGTTTTTTTATAATAATTTTATAGTTAATTTCTGTGATGATAAAATTTACTTGATATGGAATCATCAAATTTGTTACACGAATTATGATTCCGTTGTATTGGTTACTTTAAACATTTTTAAAAAAGCCAATGTTTGTAAACATTATATACAGTGGCGTAGCTAGGTATGGCGAATGTGTGCGAAGTACAAGGGCCCATTGCTGTGGGGGTCCATTCGTCAAACCCTAATATTTAAAAAAAAATTTAATTTTTAAATTTTCTAAAAAATATTCAGAAGTATTTTCCAATAATTTTTCAATTCAGTTAATACAGGGCGCTAACTTATGAAAATTCGATTTGAAAGAAAACATAGAAAACAAAGAATTTGCAGATGTTCTAACAACAAAATATAGTATTATGAAACAGTGACTTACCTAGGTGAGCCCCAAAATAGATTCTTGCACAAGGGCCCAAAATGTCTAGCTACGCCACTGATTATATAGATTAAATATGCCCGAACATCACATATTACATTATTATATATTTTTTATTAATATTTAATAGTGCCAATATGCTATAATAATATAAATTCCAGAAATTAAAAAAAAAATGTTTTGGAACCCTTTAAAGAAAAATATTGGTAACTGGATAGTAAAAAAATTTTTGATTTAATACGATTAATAAAAAAGTTATCCAGTTACCATCAAACAATTAAAAAAAATTTAAATATAAATCTTATTTGCAAGCAAAGTAAATATGTACAATGTACAATAAAATAAGATATATCTTAAAGATTCGTTTAATAAAAAACTTGGCCTTGTAACTTTAGATGGGGTCGTGAAAAAAAAAACAAAATTTGTAAAAATGATTGAAAATGACAATTAGAAAACAAAAAATATTCATAATGTGAAATTCAAATTTCTCTAGCAAGTTTCAATCGTATTTGAGTTGAGGTTGAACTAAGATAATAATACCATCGTATTATCATGGTTTTACCTCAAACTAAATTTTAAATGCTTGAGCGTTGAAGAAAATTTCATTTAAATAAATTCCAAAAATTTACATTTTATTATGTTTTAATTATTTGTTCAATAAAAAAAAATGTTTTTTTTTTCAGAAATAATTAACAAATAATTTAGATAATTTAAATAAAATTAAATTTACACTAAATAATGTTAAGTAATAGAAATTTAATATACAAAAATTCTAATAAACGATGAGAAATAATTTTATAGATTTAACACAAACAAAATTTAAAATTTTAATTGGAGCTACAATTTTAATTGGAGCTGCTGGAGGAATTTATTTATTAAGAAAAAAATGTTTCTCAAGGTAAGATAAATGAAAATCATCGTAATTTATTATATTTCTACATTATGTTTATAGACTATGTATTTTTTAATTTATATACAAAGTGAAGTTTAAATTTATTTCTAAACCTATATCAAATATTCAATGAAAAGTTATGATATTACCTAGTTCTCTCTAAAAACTACAGAGAAAATTAATAAATTTTAACCTTTCTTTATTCTCTAAAGTCTAAAACAAAGAATGATCACAAATTTTATTATACAAATTACATAGTATAGATAGAGATAGTTAGACCTGACCACCATAAACTAATTGATAAAAAAAAATATTCTGCTAATATTACCTCTTAACCATATAAAGACGAATAAAACTATTTTCAGAAAGGAAATAGATATTCTTATAAAATTAATCAGTTTTGTTTTCCTCTTTACAATATTATTAATATAATTAAAATTATATAATAAGAATAATAATTTTTTTTTTTTAATAATTTTATTTTAACAATTCTTTGATTCCATTATGTAATGGTAATATTGAAAAATAAAAAAAAATAAAAAAACAAAGTATTTAATTTAAAATGCACCCAAAATTATACTATACGGAATCATTTTCGTAATTCATTATAATTATTTTCGTCACCTTACGACTGACGTAGTTGTATATGAAAAAAAAAAAATTTTTTAATTAACATCGACATGTTAATTTAAATTAATAAAAAATATAATTAGGCCCGAATTGAAGACATAAATAAATTAACCAATACTTTTATCAAATTGCTTAGAGTTGCAACAGGATGGTGAACTAAGCTTACACATTTTCTTAGTTTTGGTAATAACGGATGAAACTTTTATATTTAATCCAATTTAATTTATTTAACATAATTCCGTATACATTATTCCAATTTAACTTCAGGTATAAATTTCATTTTAAAATTAATTTTGAGTAAATTACACACGAGATAATACTTATATTGTAATATTGGATAAATTGTTATAGTATTATAAAAATATAATAAATTTTGTTTGAAATTCACTTCATAATAATAATAACAATAACCATAATATACTTGTAACTTATAAGCTAAATGAAAAATTAATTTTCAAAATATTTTATGCAGCAAAATAAAATTTCGAATTGATTTGTTATTGAAATTTTATAAAAATAAAATAATAGTATGTACCTTGTAAAGCTACCATGCTGTGTTAAGTAATTTTTTGTTGTACCTATCTGAACGTAAGTTTATATAGTTTGTGAATAAATATTATTCTAAACGCGCGGCAATAATCTGTCAAGTGTGAAGTCCAAAAAAACGGAAGTAATAATACGATTATGTATTGTTTATTTTTTATTTTTTATAATGTCTGTACATATGGTTAATTTTTTTTTTAATATATCAACGTTCGTAACGTACACATGATTGCATAAGTGTATTTTTGCTTGATTTTTGTCCCCATATAAGCATTTTATATATGTGATTATAATATTATTAGAACAGTTAAAATAAAAAAAAATTATTTAATTTCTCTAGTTCTACGGGCCAAGTATTCAAGATTAAATTGTTATTATCATTTATTTGATGAGCGGAAAACTCATATCAAAAAATTGGTTCTTAAGAAATTTATTTTCAATTCAAAGTTAATAATTACTCATCTGCAAATCAGATTAAATTTTCAAAAATCATATTCAACTTCAGTTCCACGTTGAACATTATCATCATAAGCGACCTCATAGTGAAATACCGATTTTGAGGATGATAGGGCTTTTGTTTTCAACCAGGATTCATAATCACTCTTATTGCAAAAAATGTATTTTATTATTCTTTGATCAGAAATATCTTTAAGACTGAAATTAATCATAAAAATTAACTCTCAATCTACTCTTGAATAAGTCCTAAAGGTTTAAAGAAATCCTTTCAAAAATTATCAAAATCGGTTCATAAATGTGGTCTGTAGAGGTACCGTACCAATATGTTTGGTTTTTATGAACGATAGTTAGCAGAATCTATATAATTTACAAACCAATATATTTAGTTTCTTTTTTACAAAATGTTAAAAAAAAACCACTACATTAAAAAAAAAACCTATCTATGTAATTAAATTTTCCGATTAAAATTGAAAAATTCGTATTGGGTAGAAAAATTTTTTACATCTACACTTTTAGTAATAATTTTTGTTTAGAATAAACCGCTTACGGTGTATTAAATAATTTGATTTAAAATAAATTATAAAAATATTTTGTATAGTTGCGCCGCGTTTAGAAAACTTATAAAATAGAGTAAAAATAATAATAAATCCTATAATTTTTTAATTAAAAATTAAAATTAAATACATTTTAGCCTTAAAGTAAAAATGTGAAAATTGATTTAAACATATTTAAAAATAAAGTTTCTAAAAATTAAATTTAATATAAAATAAATTTATTTTTCTGTAAATAAATAAATAAATGAATGTAAAATATACGACCACTAAAATCATAACATGGTAAAAAAGAAGTTATTATTATTTTTGCTTCTATTTCACACTAGCATATCATAATCCAATTAGAAAGAATCATTGACCCATGTAATCCTAGGATTTTTTTTTTTGTTTAAATTAAAAAGACCTTGTATCGAATTTAGAACAAATATTTTCATCAAATTAATTATAAATTAAAAAATATTACAATTTTTTTTTTAAGTAAACGTTACTTGAGAAATAAAATTGAGGATATACATTAAGTTAACAATCGAGTAACCAAGATAATTAATATAATGATTAAACGAACCAGATGTTTTTTTATTCTTCAAGCGTCTGAACTGTACAGCACAATTACTGAAAATTTAAATAATAAAATCATACAGTGTTCTTAGTCTTTTGATTATCATTAATTTTAATCACAATTAATTACTGTTCATTCCAAATCAAACTTATTTTTGATTTTTGAAACTGAATGATATTAAATTTAGTATTAAAATTAGTTTTTGTATTATAGAAACAATACGTAATATTATATTTCATTGATTTATTATAATAATTTGATTTTAATCAGTGTCTACATTATGTCTATTATAAATCAGAATTATCACAAAAAAATAATTGGAATATCAAATTTCCTACATTTACTCTTATTTATTACCCATTAGTGTCAAACCGGTCATCATTCACCAAAGCTGTTATAACAACTGAATTTTTATTGATAAACTAAAATAAAATTGTTTATTATTACTATTAAAATGTACCTTCGATAAAAACTTGTACAATTCTATTCTTTAAATTTAAGTACATAGCTTTTATAAAACTCATAGCTAAACTGACAGTTGAAAATAGTCTTATAAAACGTATAGATATTAATAAATCTTATATGGAAAACTGATTGATAATTAAAGCAAAATCCCAATATTAAGCTAACTGGAGGAAAATTACTCATTAAAATTTTGGTATGACCACTTATTATTATTTATTTTTTTTTTTTAACTTTATTTAGAGGACAGATGTAACAAATTTCTAGATGTGAATGAAATTAAAAAAGCATTATCTTGGTAATTGGATATTATTATTTGTTTGCATACTTTTTGGCTGTATTTTTTCACTCAATTAAATTAAATACAAATTGAAGAGTAAAACAGATAATCATTTTGGAACAAACTCCACTTATCATCTAATTTAAATTCATAAACCAACAGTGATTTAGCATAAAACATAATTTATTTATCAATCATGTTTTCGTTTTTAAAGTTACTGATAAAGTTCGTGAAATGAGTTTCACAAGTACCATAAAATATAATATCAAATATAAAAAATAAAATGTAAAACTTTTTCTCTGTGATCTTAAATGAATAAAATTTATTGATTTTTAAATGATTATTGGTTAGTTGTAGGCTCACCACAACATTTTATCATGAGAAATATGTTTACTCTTATTAATACACTTATGTACAATTGTACATGTATGCATACATAATTGATTTGATGGTTCTGAAAATTTCGGAGAATACAAAAACTTCTTATAGAAAATAATTTAAGAATTAATTTTTTTTTAAATATTTATTGATTCCTAGATAGAAGATGAAGAAAATGATAATTAAAATATTAAAAAGTGACTTTAATAATTACTTAGTTAACTTAAGTTTAATTTAAACTGAAATATGATCTAGGTTCTTTCCGGAATTCTTGCAGCTAAAAAAGTAATAAAATTTTTCAAATAATTATATATTCATGAATATGTAAAACAGTATGTACCCTGAAAACTAAATAATACTAAATCTGCAACGTTAAATTATAAATATCTATTTTTTGAAAATTTGTAACTGTCCATTCTTCATTTTCATTGCAATCAAAATATTATATTTTTTTTCTTCTTTATATATTATATGATTAAATATAATTATTATCGTGCGTTTTCAAACTGTCCATTCTTCATTTTGCAATTAAATATGTCTATTTTTTTTCTCCATACATTTATATACAGCAATATAATCATTATCGTGCATTTTTTCCTTGTAAGTGCAATTAAGAGTATCAAATAAAAAAAGCTTAAAAAACTATTAAAAAAAAAAACTTGTTTGAAAACTTGTTTCAGAACAATACTAGAATCAAATTAAATAAATATTGTGTCCAAAAATGTGTACAATACGTACATTAGACAGTTGTATACATTATGTACAATTATTTCTATATGATTTTTTTAAACTGATTTTAAGAAATAATTTGCGATAATTGAAAAATTTGTATGTATTGCAATTTTTTTTTTATATAAATTTATTATGAATTGAAATAAAAAAATAAAATTCTTCGTTATTTTTAACATTTATCATAAATTTCTTAGTTTTGCTTGGAAAAGCTCTTTTAAATTTAAAATGTACTTTTAATAAGATTCATATAATAAGATACAGACATAACAGTTCATTCACATTATGTATACATTTTACTTAATGCGTTCTCAAAATTTATTCAATTATAAAAACCATTTAAGAAAATTGGCAAAAAAAAATTTATATAATGGTCAGTGATCCTTTAAGTTTTCTGCTGATTTTTTACTTTTGTACATGATGTTTAAAAGCTCAGATATGATGCATAATAAATTTCCCGAGAATCCTTCATCCGCAGAATTTTTTTTTGGTAGACCTGTGTGTTATTAGTTCAAAGTGCAAAAAAATTCAATATAATAAAATTATGTACATCCAAACTACCTTTCATCATTGGTAAATTACTGCGATGCGTAGCTAAAAGAAATGAAAATAATTATATTTTATTAATTAAAATTTCTCAAAATTCTATAAAATAACATGTAGACGTTTATTTCATGTGAAATTCAAATTTGTTGCAAAAAGCTTACTCCTTTACACCATCCTCATTATGTATTTGCATATTTTTTATTGGTCTATACTATAACATATTAAATTGAATAAGTACTAAACTGTAGCTATATTGCAAACTAAAACTAACATTAAGATTTTTAAATGAAATGGAAAGTACGTATGATTTTTATTTACTTTTTGAAGTTAATACTTCTTTAGGCGCGTTGTATGATATAATTGAGTAATTCTGTAGAGGGTAAAAATTTATTTTCGGAGACTCATTCGAAATCGAAACGACATGGTTTTTTGACGTGTCAATACTCAAAAAAAAAAGTCCACTCAATAATCATTTTTGTCATTTATAAAAACAAAATAATTTGGCGCGAAAAATTTAAATTCAAATTATTTTTTAAAAATCTTTCGTTAACAAATTATTTAAAATTAAAAAATTGTTTTTTTCATAATAGGTAGCTCTGATGAAATAAAGATTATCTGACCACAAATATGCAAAAAACATTTTTGTTCAAAATAGGTAGCTCTGGTGAAATAAAGATTATCTGAACAAAAATTTTGGGTAGGGAGCTGCGGTTAGGGTCTTCCCGGGTCAAAATATGCAAAAAACAAAATTTTCAAAATAGGTAGCTCCGGTGAAATAAAGATTATCTGAACAAAAATTTTGGGCAGGGAGCTACGATTAGGGTCGTCCCGACTCAAAATATGCAAAAAAAACATTTTTTTCAAAATAGATAGTTCCGGTGAAAAAAAGATTACCTGACCAAAAATTTGAGTACTACTCAATTTGAATTTTTATGTGCATTAACTTTTTTTTTCTAATAATATATAATATAAATTATTGAACAATATTAGCCTGGAAATCATATTTTACCCGTTTGAAACTGATTATGCAAAGCTGTGTTAAATCTACAAAATGAATTATTTCCATAGTTCTCTTAAAACACTACTTTTAAACGTGAAATAAAGTTGAATCCATTTACCTACTTTCCTTAACAACACTTAACCAGATTAGAATACCAACAAAGCAATATATGTACAATTTTTGATAAGACAGGAATAGTACCAGAACCGTCATTATAAATAACGATAGTAAGAGTTCTTAATGTCTCAGTACTCAGTACTTCAGTACTTACAAGATTATACTCAGTTTCATTTAAAAAGTTCAATAATCTAAATATAATTTTAAATTAATAAAACAAAAAAAAAAAGATCGAATAAAAAATATGTCATCATCACCATCTTCTTTCTCTGCTGATTATTAATAATAGCCTTTGAAGAAGACAAGTTTTCGTTCTACATAAAATATCAAGTTATAAAAAAAAACCGAAAGCTTTCAATTAAAAAAATTAATAATTTACAATTTATTTTTAAAAAGTTCAACAAAAATGAAATGGAAGACTTCTAGACAAAACATTATTTAAAACTATTTATAGTTTCTTTATTTTTGATACTGATTATTGATGAATGAGAATGAAATTATACAATTTTTGAAATGAAATGAAAAGAAAATAGTGCATTGCACGCGAAATTTATTAAATAAAAGGAAGTCTGTCATATATTGTAAGTTCTGTTACACTATTGTGCTGAAGATATTTTATTTTTCTTTTCAAATTAAAATTAGAGATCATGTAAATCGAGTTGAATGAAACCAAAACAAAAAATATGTAATTTATTTTTATTTTCAATTATCTTGCTGTAAAATTTTCTATTTTCCATTATAAGTATATTTTATATCATCGTGTATAATTGCAGTGGAATGACCCCAAATAATCCAATTTTCTTACAATATGAGATTTATAAATCAAAATAAAATTAATTAGTTTCATATTTTAAAAACAGTATAGTTAATTTTTTAAATAGTTCTAAATATTTAATGTTTGTAAAAGTAAGAATTTTACGTACAATATAAAAAAAATTATCTTTTTATTAAATTCTTAATAGTTTTTCATTTCCAAGTTTCATAATGTTGTCGTTAAATGGAAATAAATGAACAAATCACATTATTTTATCAGAACAAACTTCAGAATGAAGTATCGAAGTTAAACCCATCACATATCTTTGTTTGACTTATAATACCGATATTGTATACCCACTGATATCTAAATTTTAAAATTACATATTTTAGAAGAAACAGAACTAATTATTATTATTATTATAAGTGAAGGTTGTTATGTAAATGACATAATAATTTTTAAATTTATTATACTTAAATTATACCAGAACTTAAAAAAAAAATTATAATTTTGTTGAAATTAAATTAAAACTTAATAATAAGCCTGTTTTAATTTTTTTACACTATCAAATTTACAATGTTTATCTTGAAAAAAAAAAAAAAACCAAGATGTTTTGATCATAAAAAAAAGAATTGATCATAAAAATTAGTTACATCTAAAAGGTCAAAGTTCAACAATTGTATTTTAAAACTTTGTCCTTTTAGATGTAATTAATTTTTTTGTAATAATCATTAACAATTTATTAATGTATAGTTAATATTTGGTATATTATCATTCAGCCTGAATTACCTTGTAGACTAAGCACTGACTAAGGCATGTAAAAAATGAGGTTCTATGATATGTATAGACCCTAGTTGTGATTAAGGTAACTAAAAAGTAACGACTCTTAAATCGAATTCTTGAGAACGACGGGCGCCATATACTTCATTTATGAAGCACTGTTCTATATTTCTTAAATAGACCATGTAATTGTACCTTTTTATAATATGTTGTTGTGATATATTTTATTAAATTGTAAAGTCTAATTTTTTTTCATTTTGACCAGTCAGTCTCTCTCAGCACGTGAAGTCAGTTTTATGAATTATTTAGCTTAAAATTAAGTACTAGTACAATGCATAATATTAAATTAAAAAAAGAAAAAAGTAAGTTTGAATTTAATTCAAATTAATGCAGAACAAATTACTTATAATTCATATTTACTATAAAATAAAGTTGATAAATATATATGTGCCTGGGTTAACTCAAAAACAGTTGTGGATTAATTTTAGTATGGTTTTCTGTACTATTCGTGTTTAAGGGAAGATTTTAGAATGTTTCTTTATTCCGCCACCAGCTGGGGATCGGTTGCCATGAAAGAAAGTCAGCAATTCCAATCTCGATACTATTTCTTATTAAGAAATGTGATTAATAAATGGAATTCAATAGAATGAACAACAAAAAATTTCTCCAATTATTCCATAAATTATTCCTATAATTTGGAAACTTTAAAACATGCCTTTATATATCTTAAGATTTATCTTGGCAACGTATAGTGTTGAAAGTTTATTATGTATAATGATTATGATCTTAAAAAATATCAAATTTAGATCATCATTTCTTATTTGAGAATAGATAAAATTTTAAATATAAAGACCAAAATTAAATAATTTCATTTGATCTCGATACGAAATTTCTTTTTCCAAATAACACATTTAAATTTTTTTTTTACCTAATATAATATTATGTGCAAATTTTATTAATATGAGTGGGCAAAAATGATCAAATTTTTTTTATAATTTCACTTTACTCATAAATAGAATGTTGATTTAAAAAAAAAACCAAATCTAGTTCATTTCTTGTATTTTTATTACCATAAGCCCCCCATTTAAAATTATATAAAAATTAAACTTTATTTATATGGAAAAAAAGAAGTAAATATAACATTTTAATACTCAAAAAGCTGCAATGTTGAATTATATAACAAACTAATTACATATATACATATTATACATAAATGTTATAAATGTTAAAATAATAATTAACTTTACTTAGCGCAAAAAAAGAAAAAAAATTTAAATTAAAATTAATCCAACTCGCGAAATTTATTTTTCAACTCTTAAGCTTATTATATATTATTTATTTACCCACAGTTTCATTTTGTGCGCTTAAAGTTATTTGGTACGCTTATAGTAAATAAAGTTAAAATGCAATAAGTGACACTAAATTTTTTTTTAATTAACAAAGAAAGTATCTAATAGCACTTTTAAAACTAGTTTTTGAATAGTAATATTAATTGAAATTTCAACAGTTAATAGTATATATGAAGATGATCATTAAGTTTAAATTTGTACTTTTCCTATTATTTCTCTATGAACTCAAATATTAATTTCTTCTAAGTTTGACACTAGGAATTTTGGCCAGTTGAAAATTGAGGTTTCTTACCACCACTTGGTTTAAGTATAAAATAATAAGAAAAAATAAATTCATAATAATTATTAGTAACATTTTTGACATAACAATTTAAAATAAAGTTTTAATTTCAACGAAAGATGCATAAGAACGGAAAATCCTGAAATAATTAATTTTGCAAATATTGTATAATTCCCAATATCCTTATGTAAATTTTTCTCTTAGGTTAGTTAATTATTATGTATAGTTAGTAAGCTAGTATTTTAGTTTTAAAGAAGTCAAATAGGTTTTAGCTTTTTCGTATATTAAATGTTTTGATAAAAATATAGAATTAGTCATAATGTAATAACATAAATTTCTAAAGTAGCATAGGATACTAAATCTCTAAATATAAGTAATTATAATGTAATTGTATTATACCAGCTTGAAAATAATTTAATTTGAATTTGAACAATTTAAGGTACACTGTTAATTATTGAAAACAAAAATAAAGACTATATTATTCATAATTTCCTTCTTCAATGGTATTAAAAGTTAATTTTCATTACCTATCTTATATCTTGTAACATTTTCAATATTTAAAACTTCAACTCTTCAACTGAATTATTATTATTAAAATAACAAAAATTACTACAAAAAAATTATTCGAAAACTAAGCTTTGTTGTTTATTCTTTATAAATTTTAATAAATTTTTATTCATATCAAATTAAACAAAGTAAATATACCTGATTTTTCCACTTTGTTATTAGTTTTTTTTAATTTTTTTTTTTTTATTTATTTATTTATTTACCATTCCAATATTGGTCTGTGAAATTCTGAAGCAAATACCGCATTATGTTATTTTAATCATTAACATTGATTCCTAATGAATCTGAAATTTAGTTGTTGTTTTTTTTTAGAGATTAAGTGTTAAAATAATTATGAAAGTTATGGTAAAATTAAAAAAAAAAATTAGTTGATAACATATTGTTATTTTTATATGCATTTTATCTTAAAGATATTTTCTATATAATAAAAGTGAATATCAGACAATGAATAAAAACATTAATAATAATACATAAAAATATGTGCACAGAATTATTTTATAAGAGAAATGGACAGTTGTTTGAGAAAAAAAAATGTACAGAAACTTTCCCATCTATTAATCACATGAAAATTTATTGGAATTTATTACATCTATATAAAACATGAAATTAACAAAATTAATCCAATAAATGAAATTTGTCGTTTATTCTAAATTAAAATTAATAAAAAGTATATTAAGTGTAGAATTTTATTTTTTTTTGTTATGCACGACTAATTCGTGTTCATATCTCATAACTTTACAGACAGTCGAATGGTTAAGATTGTTTTCGCTGTAATTAATTTTATAAAAAGAAAATAAAAATAAATATAAAAACAAAAGAAAACATATTAGTTCGTTAAAAAAGAAGTTAACACAAAAAAATTAATAAAACCGAAATAAAACGCAGGATTTAAGTAAAATTTTAATTTTTTTTTTTCATCATCGATTTAATTTGATTGATAAAAAATACAAACAGATATATTTATAACAAAAATTATACTCAAAATTATAATAACTCAAAATATACAAGTTTGGTTTTTTTTTTTTTTAAATGGAAATAAACAACAATCTGGAAAAAAAAAATTATGATTAATGCTTATTATTAATCGAATAAAATATATGACTATATATATTCAAGAAAAATAGTCGGCTTGAGAACAAATATCTTAAAATAGAATTTTCACATATTATTGAAATTTTCGAAAAGATTAATTAAATTTTTTTTTTTTTTTTAATTTGATACGAAGTTTCTTTCTTTATCAAATTTAAACAAGTTTATTTAATTTTTATATAATAAATATATAATAAAGGTGGTAGAAAAAAAAAATTATATTCTACTTTAAACATAATAATTAAAAAAAAATCAGAAATAAATCAGAAAATAGTTCACAAAAAAAAAAAAGAAAAAAAGTAAAATTTATTGAAAATAAACAAAATGCTTGTCATACTGGGCCTAGATCTTTGGACACAATGGGAGAGAACAACATTTACACATACACATTCAAATTTAGCAATATTTATGGTTTTATTTATGTTTTGCACAATAGAAGCGGTCATTATTAAAATTGCAACAGCTGCAAATGATTATCCTGACGATGATGAATTAAATAATGAATATGAAGAAGATATTTATTATGAAGAACAAAGTAGGATACGAAATCGAAGGAATAATGGAATATTTTTTTGAAAAAATTAAATTAATTAAATGAAATAGGAATAAAATTTTATGTAATCTATGATGTAAAAAAAAAAACTATGTAATATATCATATTATAATATGTTTAATGGTGGAAACTTAAAATATGAAGCAAAGTTATATTCATATATACTTTTAATCCAGGAAATTTTATCCTATCACAATTTCCACTCTGTATCTGTTGAGTTGTAATGACAGACAGACTAAAAGAGAGCGGATGTTATAAACACTACATAACGATAGTGCATTATATCGAATTTTAGAAAAGCATTGGTCACTAAAGCAGGAAATAGTCATTCAGAGCACTAGAAAATTGTTTCAAACTTAATTTCAAAAGGCCACATCATTATTTTATCACATCATTATTTTATTAATTTTGTTGAAGCCAAATCATTTCTCTTAATATTTGAAACATAAATTTTAATTATTTTTATTAAATTCATTTTATAATAGAAACAAATTTCTTATATTTGATCATGGATAAAATCAAAACGTATACTTATAAAACGCATAATTGTTTTTACTTATTTTCTATTAATATTAATTAAAAATAAATTTGCAAAATACATAAAATTGTTTTGATTTGTTAAATAAAATTCAAATTAATGTATTTTTTGTGCGAATAGGGCAACGCAATTGATAAATAAAAATGTTTTTTCATGCCACAGTGGACCTAATGAGTGTGTAACCTATGAGCCCTAAAATTCTGACAATAATTATTATTAATAACAGATGTTTATAAAAGATGATAATAAAAAACAGCTCATACTATATAAAATAAGTAAAAATATTGATTCTAAAATGCAAGTTTTATGATGATATTTAAAAATTGTAAAAAAAAAAAAATAATGTAAAAAATACTACACAATTAGATTATAAATATACAGTACATGATAATTAATATTTTTTTAATTAATATAAAAACAAAATTTGTACGAATTCTAAAACCGGGATCAAAAATTGTAAATAATTCACAAAATATTTTTAATTGATTGTACCAGAAGTAAAATAAAAAAAGACACTAAAATCTTAACCGTCAAGTGCCTAAATTGTGACAGACAGTTTTTGGTCCTTTTAATGTAGGAAATTTTCCAGTCTGTGATAATATTCTTGATTTTTTAATTTTTTGTATTATAAGTACAATCGCAATGTCATTAAAATAATTCGTAATTCATCATAATTTCATTACTCTTTTGAACGGAAAATTTTCTAGAATTTCAAATGCTTGAAAAAATTAATAAGTATTTTAAAAATATTGTTTATTAATTCTGCACGAAAACAAGGTGGCTTTAATTTAATGAAATTATAAAAAAATGTATTTATTTTTAATTTGTTTTAAATTATACTCAAAATATGCGTAATAAAAACTCTATCGAATGGTTCGTTTGGGCGCAATTTTGACAATAATTGAATTTTTTTTTACAAATTTTTATTTTTATTTTCATGATAAATAATTTAATAATAAATAAAAAATTACCATTGCCTTGGTGGGCTCTAGAGATTTCAAAAACGATCATTTTAAGCGTATTTTGAGCTCTCTTCGTTCATTAGGTCAAAAGTTATAGAAGTTATAATTGTTTGTTTGATAAAAGCATAATACTACCGTGAATCCGCCGCGCCGACTGTAGTAAAATATCCAATTACATCATTTCAAATATGTAGATAATTAAAAAAATTAATTTCATCAAAACTATAGGGTCATTCCATGAAGCATTTAACATTATAGTACCCGCAAAACTATGTGGCGGCGAACAAAAATTAAATGATTCATTATTTTTTTTTTTTGTGGTCAATGAACTTCAAAACTTGGAGAAAAACTTTAATTTGATAAATTTTATTCAATTATTAATTTTTTTTGACGACCCGAGGGCAAATTCATATTCTCTGTGGTTCGACTTGAAATGTTGAAGTGAGAAAATTTGGATTTTATTTTTTTTTTGTTCATAATCTTTTACAATGATAATAATTCCTATCAAATATGAAGATAAAACTATCTTGAATTATTTATATTTTGATAATAATATTTTTGCTAATCGAAAACTTCACATTTCATTTGCTTTTAAATGATTTCAATATTATATAACCAATACTATAATTATAAATTACTCATAGTACTAAAATCATAGTTTATCTGCAAGTAAAATCTTTTTACTTGTTTTTTAAATTGCTAATCAAACTTTTAACTTCACTCACTGCATTTAAATATTAAGTTCATTAAAATTAATTATGAAACAAAAAGCTTTTATGTTAATCGAATTTAATAAAAATGAATGCTTTTTTAACTTAAGATTTTAATAGTACAGAAAGAAAGGCATTACTTTCAAATATAATCAAAAAAAAATTTGTACAAATTTAAACGAAAACAACAATATGGATATCGTCAAATATATTCTGTACTGATTAATATTTTTTCAATATGAATGGAAACTACCATTCACTGTGATAAGATAGACAATTTTAGTTTTTTTTTAAAGTTGAAATTACACATTACATATTTATGCAACATTATACATTTTCTATATATATATTTACTTTATGGGTTAATTGATTTATTATTACATAATGTTATAAATATTTGAATTTTATAACATTTAAGTTTATCGTTCGCAATTATTGCGATAATAAAAAATTGAAAATAATTGCTATCCTATAAAAATATTACTTTTATTGAAAATTTGCACTACATACATTTATATTATTATACAAAATGTGTAATTTTAAACATCAAAAATAAAATTACTTGATAAAATTGCTTGATTTCTTGAAATAAATTATATAATCAAAGAAGCTCTCAATCGTAATAATAATAGGTGTAATATAATAATCAATCATAAAAAGCAAAAGTGACAGCAAAATTTAAATCAGTTCTTATATATATATTATAGATATGTTGTGTGGTAGTCAAAGTTTCTTTATCCCATAATGATTGCTATAAAATATATCGGTTCAGTTCTTTAGTCAACCTTTATTTAACTTTATGTTTAACTTTATTTCTGAATTCCGTTTCCCTTTCTAAAATTAATAAAATT
Organism: Hybos culiciformis; assembly: GCA_964007475.1. NCBI lineage: Eukaryota > Metazoa > Arthropoda > Insecta > Diptera > Hybotidae > Hybos > Hybos culiciformis. The sequence continues at coordinate 84,219,923 of OZ023274.1, forward strand.
ATTGAAATAAAGGATTTGTATAAGTAATATCATTACTACAAAAATTTTATTCACGTCATTGTACTCAAAACTGGATTTATCTGAGTAATGAATATTTAAATTTTTTATAAATTCTTTTATTGAATAATTTATTGGCGCACGCCTGATAAACTAGAAAATAATTTGTTTTCGAAAAATGAAATCCAAGAATTATCTAAAGTTTTTTTTTTGTATTTGAACATAAAAAACTATTGATTATAATTGTAAACAAATTTAATATTATGATGATAAATTTTTAGGTATATAATAATTAATAATCAAATATTATTTGGCAGATAAAAAAATAAAGATTTATTTGCACAATCATAATATATTTTAATTTTGTTAGGTATGTTATTTCTAATACATATTACTTAGTCACAAAGTTGAATAATACTATATTTTCATTTATAATAAATTTGTACATAAAATATAATGTGATAATTATAATGTATAATTAATTTCTAATATAATATTCATGAATATATATTTTTATATAAAAGAAAATACTGTTAGCTTTATGTATAAAATACTATTTTATGTAGACTGTAAGCGTTATATTTATATACACAAAAATAATAATAACATGAATATGTATACATAGAATATCATAGTATTGTAATAAAAAATCATCCAAAACAAAACAAAAATAAATTAAAATTGTAAATAATAAATTTTGAGACTAAATATAATTGAAAAATAAACAAGTTTATATATTTATTATTATCAATTGTCATTGTGCATTTGATTGAAGCTTTTTGACGACGACAACATCATCAATGATTCCACAAATAAACAAAGAATACTTAATTTGTTTTCTTTATCAACTACCTGTTTCACTATCAATATCTGACACACCATACTTCATTGAAGCAATGTTATTTAGGTATATGTTTGGCTGTTTTCATATAATCTAATAAAAAATTACAGAAAATAATATAAGATTCTTTTAATAAAATTTTTAAATATTATATTCAAACTTTAAAATGTTCTTGATACATACATTCTTATGTTCCATTTACGTCAACAATAAATTCCTTCCTAAAATAGTCAAATTATAATAATAGCTACTAAATTACTAGGTAGGATAGTTTTATTCTTGAAAAGACTTGGTGTTTAGGACAGGAAGTTTAAGCGGGAGTGATGAGAGAGCATTCCACATTTCCGTCTTCCTTCATTTTTGAAAAAAAAAAAGTGTTTTGAAATAATTTTATAAATTAGAATTTTATTTAATGTCAAATAAGTAAAAAAATTGATAAACAATGATTTAAAAAAAATATTTTAAAATAATTTTTTTTTATCAAGTTTTTAAGATATATTTATGCATCGATGCATATCCCAATTATAATTTATTTAAATGTCAACTTATAAAATTTTTTTATTCATATATGCATTCAGAATATAAACTTTTTATGTCATACATAATTATATTATTTTCAAATTTAGTTCATACATGTTCTTAAAATTATGCCAAATTACTTTTTGAATATAAAATAAAGAAAAGCACAATAAGTTAAATATACCAAAAATCATGTGAATTAAATCTGTTAATATTAAAGTTATTGATAAAATTATGTCAGTATAATTTTTTTAATTGAGGTGAATTACATTAGCACCTTTTACGATATACTAAAATCTTATAATCGTATTCAGCAGAGTAATTATTATGAATGTTCTAACTAAAATATATATTTAAAATGCCTTTCACTATCATTAACTTTCACAGTTCATTCATTTCACAGTTTCACAGTTTTTTTAAAGGTATGTATTCAGTTTTTTTTCATAAGCATAATGTATTTTTATCGTAAAAAACATTAGGTGGGTGTATTGTTTTAATTATTAGTTAATTCTTCCGGAGAATATAATATATAATACTGATAAATAACAAAAACAAAAAATTTTAAATATTAGTTATAGGTCTTCTCTTATTCTTATTACATTGTTAACTAATAAATAAATGTAATGTTTCTTTCGCCCTAAATGTGATTTTAAACTGAATGGGTTCTTTTACATTTTCTAAACTTTAAAAATCCGGTGTTACAAGATATTTTAAAGTTGTTAATATATGTGTATTTTAAGAACAATTATTTAAGATAAATAAATTTAAACTTTAATTTATTTATGTATAACCAGAATTTAATTTTTAAACAAGAAATTTAAATTTCATGGGTTTTTGGGAATTTTTCGTCTATATTATATATTTATCATTTTTCTCTTTTTTATTCAAATAATGTAATAATGAGTTTATTATTGGTCTATGATATTAATGCTAATGTTTAAACTTCGAAAAAATATATAATGGAAAAATAAATAAAAAAATCTTGATTTTTATTTTTACGTCAATTAAGTTTAAGATAAGGTTACAATAATGTTTATATAATTTTACAACAAGTTATTTCGTAGGTTAATGATCTTTATGTAATAGATGAAGAAGATATCTGTGACAATTTGAAAAATTTTAAATTGTTAAATAAACATAAGACAATCTTCTAAATTTTTATTTGCAAAATTTATTACTTAAATTTGAGAGAGAATAAAAAAACTTATGTCGAACGAATTCACGAATGAATTTCTATAGGGTAATCAAATTTAAAGAACATTTGCTATAAAAATATGTACATTATAATACATAGATTCTGGTTATTCATTCAGACCTCAGTGAATTTTAATTTATTAGAGTAAGAAAGAATTAGGATGTCGTTCTTGTTTTTAATTAAGATATCTTTATGTTTACTCGAACAATTTCATGAAAGCTTACAGTTGTTTGAAAAAATAACAGACTTAAATTGTATTTGAAGAATAACATATTGATTGAATGAAGCAAAAAATCAAACCATATTTTTTCCCAAAACGTTTAACATTTTACGGAATTTTTTTTTGAAATACAAACATCTTTGGATGACTGTTAAAAACTCTTTTTGCCAGATAATTGTTAAAATAAACTTTTGAGTATTATTTATCCGATTAACAACTTAAAAAACTAATGAGAATTAATGTTTTTTTTTTTTGATTTTTTATTATTATAAAATTAAATATTTTCTTTTAAGACCGCCAAATTTTATACCCAACCTTGAGTAACTCTTTAACCCTATTATAATACAAATTTTGCTTTTAATTTAAAATTAACGTAAAAAAGCTTTCCAAGTATGTGCAATATTTTAAAATATATTATTTTTATATGTTTTAATAAATTAAATAAAACTCAATTATATAATGTACAGATAATTTATATATATATATATATACACAATGTAAATTTAATTTAATAAAAATAAAATGCATGCAAAAAAAAAACTTTATATATTTTTGCAAAATTATTAACTTCACAGAGAGAAGAATGCACTCATTTTCGCTTTTGAAATACACATAGATTTATTTCATAAATGTGCATAAAAAAAAATTATTACGCAAATAAAGCTGTTTCAAGAAATTCAACCCAATAAAAATACTAAGTATTATGTATATGTGTATCATAGTATTTTACTTTCTATCTATAATATTATCGTTTTTAATTCGAACAAGAATTTTTATTGAAATAAAAAAAAAAAATTTCATGTAAATATGCACTATAAATTGTTACATAAATTTGTTGCACTCTTGTTATTGTGAAATACGGAAGTTATTAAAATACAAAATAAACAACAAACGAATAGTAAAAATAATAAGATGATGAATTTGTAAATATTTCCGAAAAATCTAGAGGTTCCATTTCGCATGTTGAAAGCAATATATCAAAAACCTTTTAAATAATTATAGTTTTTAGTACTTTATAATTACTATATTATGTCAACGCACGTTTGGCAGATTAAAATTCGATAAAATGTTTTTAAAATTAATTTTTTGTTACTCAAGTACAATATGCAACTCAATATTGTATATGTTTAAATATCGTATTGCATAGAATTTTAAAAATAAACAAAAATTCAAAATTTATAATTTTTTATCGAGTATAAAATCTACTATAGATTTACATCAAATTTCTGGCTGAAAATATGGAAAATTATATGAATGGAAAATAAATATGTATTTTATAACTTAAAGGTGTGGCATGTTTTTGTAAATACTTGTTATATTTCTCAGCATTGATTCATAATATTAAAAAATGAAGGTTCGCAAATAATTAAGTCCGCAAATTATAAGTAATTTTACAATATAATATAAGTTATCCTTACCTTAACTCATCAAATTTATACGTATTTCTTTTGAATGAGTTTTCTAATACTTATTTTATCAGTATGAATATTATTTCAGTTTTTTTATTTAGGTTTATGTGTTCCATAGATATTCCATATTATCTTCGGAGCAGATTTAATATTTCAAAGAGAGTATTTAGTCTTTAACATAATTAAATAACAGTCATACTTTCAAATTACATCCTAATCATATATAAATGCAGTTCTACTGGCTTATTTTAATTGCAATTTTTTTTTACTTTTGCATTAATATTAATAAAATTAATAAATTTTAAAAGTAACTATATAAAATTAACAAAAAACATTTTATATAAATCTTGTAAAAAGTATTAACATATTAACTGACATAACACTATGTTAGCTATGCTGGATGTACGTGACACGTGAGTAGTCAATTATTAAAGTTTTCCAAATTGAATCAAGTTCATTTTACAATCATAAGTATATTTGCACATTTATATTTTATGATATGCAGTTTGAAAAGTAAAATTTTGCATAGGGACTTATTTTTCTCAGACAATGTTTGTTTTTAAGAAGAACACAGACGTCATGACAAATAATTATTGTTATTATCATATTATTATATTTAAAAAATTATTTTATTGAAATTAAGTGTTCATATAAAAAGTTTCTTTATTTAATTGACATAAAGTTAGAGATAAATATATAATTCAATTATTTTATTATAATAATATTAAATTTATTTTACAAAATTAATTCAATACTCAAGTCTTTCAATTATAATAATTTATAATGATAATGTTCGTTTATTAACTTTTTACATAAACAAATAATATATTGCAGGGAAAAGTAAATAAGCTTTTCTTTATATATAACAGATATCACGTAACAAAATTTACATTGAAATTTCAATCTAGATAAGTAATTCATATTTTTTTTTGTGCAATTTTTGATGTGCGGTATAGTTAGATTGAAATATGTTGAAAAATGGTTAAATTATTTTAAATCATTTTAAAATTTTCATACAGAAAATGTGTATGATAGATCAAGTGACCCAAAGAATTGATTTGCGGGAAATTTTGTTCGTGTTGAAATTTTTATAGAAATATAGAATATAATATCTCATAATTAAAGTATGATGCCCGTTTTCAGTATTTCGAATTAAGATACTTTAATTTTAAAACAACATGGTCATAATTAGGGCTCAACATATTTTTAGGTTCTTCCAATATCATTATACTAATGACATTCAGTCTTATGCAATATACAAATATGACAATTTTCAGCGAAATCGAGACCCTAGTCCGAATCCTTTGGTCGTAAGCATTTTTTCAGTTCCTCTAATGGGCATTTATATACCCAATAGCCATGTTCTAATTTTCGTTAGAATCCATTTAAACTTATATAAAATTTAACATTTTTAAAAATTGTATATGAATATAATTTAGACCCTTGACCAGTTGAGAACTTCTAATTCCACTCTTTAGCTTAACAGAAAGTGAACAATAATAAGCATTATTATCATTAACCACCAATTTCAACCGAGAGAAATTGAGATAAAAAATTAACCTAGATACAATGAGATAAAAAATTATTTGATAATTAACACCCTCATCTTCAAATATTTTGTTAGAAGCACGAATAATGTTTGAATCAATTGTGTGTTAACTGTTTTTGGAACAAATCTTTTGAACCATTTTTTTTAATTCAATTGTTTGTGAACGAATTTTTTTAATATCATTAGAACTGCTAGACTACTTATAGAAGTAGAAAGATGTGTACTTTTACTTAAATAAGATAACTATATTAAGTCTTGATATTTTGATACTGTGGAAATGATAATTCTATAAAATTTTTAATTCTGTAAAATTATCTTAAATCTGATATAACAATTTGCATTAGAAATACAAATATAATAATGATGCGCTTCAATATTATAATAAATTGATTCCCACAATTATACAAATTAATCTCAATGATATATGTACGTACATTAGTATACAAATTATTTACTAAAAAGCATTAAAATTTTATTTAATTCGGAGGCACACCAAAACAGATTCATATGTTTGACTTCATATTTAATATCATTAACTATATATTTCAAACAATATTTGCTTAAACAATATTTGCCTGTACATAATGTAACTGCTCCATATGAATTTTCTACTCAAATCATTAACTCGCGATATTTGTTAACATTAACAATATCGATATTTATTTAATAAAATAAATCTAAAATTCCGGAAAACAAGGAAGTATATCAAATAGACTTCTTATAACATGCAAAAACATAAATGTCAAAAATATTTCTGTCCATGTCATGCTTATTGAAATAATAATTTTGTTATATCACTACGAATTCTGACAAAATCACTAAAAAATATTAAATTACTTTTTTTTTTAATTATAATCAACATAGTGTATTATCGAAATTGTGTATAACACACACATAACAAAAAATTCATTAAAATAAAATTATTTGTGGGTTGAAAATTTTTCAAGTTCAATTAAACTTCAATTATTTACATTAAAAGATTATAATGGAAATAATGTCCTTGCATTTTTAATATATAATAGTAAATGATTTTTGTAAAAAAAGAATATTTTTGCATAAATTTAATAGTAATTTAGATTTTTGCTTAAAGTACTATCACGGTAATAGAGTATTATTTGGTTATAAAAAATTTTAAATCATCTAAGCATAAAAAAAACTTTTGAAAGCTATATTTCAAAGGATTTTAAGAGAAGCTAAATCAAGAAAATTCACTGAGCGATATTATTTTCATTTAGTTGTAGTGTACATAATTTAATGTCACTTAAGAATAGAATTAAGTAGGTACTTTACATTATTCTATAATGAATAAATTGAAAGATTTTTAACATTACTTATTTCAAGAAGACAAGTAAAAGTATTATGCATCTATTTAGAAAAAGTAAAAGTTTTATGGAAATTATACTAAATTAAAGCGTAAAAACAGTGATACTTATAAAAATATTTTTAGTTTTTTTCAATAATTTTTTTTTGAAAAACCTTGAATTAACCTTATCAGAATCACAATGCAAATTTATACTATCTTATTCTAATTTGTTTTTAATTGTATATTTTGACTGAAAATGAAAGCAAAAATGAAATTATAATAATAATAATACAAAAAAAATTGTTTCTTAATATTGATGATGATGGGAAATGGGAAAAATATTTTTTAAATCTTACAAAATATCAAAAAGGCGTATCGCAATTCAACAACGAAAAAATTTTAAGTTGAATCAATCAATGAACATACAATACGTATACAAATACCATATCTAAGTGACATAAGCAAATAATTTTTTTTGCTATTTGAATGGTTATTCAACATAAGATATTTTCAGGCACATTTTGAACTCTGCTTTTAATTTTCCCTGGTAATAGTGATAGTCCCACGATAGAAATTTCTACAATCTCAGACATTTAAATCTTTGAAATAAAAATTTTATTGAACTATAAGTCGCATCAGCAATATTTAAAAACAAAAATTAAATTATTATTGAATATAAATAAAAATATTAACAAAAACTCTTAATTAATAAAATAAATTGATTATAATAATTATAATTTCACATTAAAAAATAGTATTAACAATAATATTAATGACTTTGATTAGAGAATAAATTGAAATAAAATATTTATATTGAATTAATTTCAAAGTTATCTAATAAAATTATAATATAAAATATAAATTTAGAATATTCATAATCGAAGAAAACAAAATTTCTTCATTTATCTGTAAGTCCGCATAGTTTGATTAAATAAAAGCCTTGCAGTAAGAAGTTCGAACATTCAATTTAAATTTTAAAATATAAGTAAAGTAATGATAAATAAGGAAAAAAAAATAAAAATATGAATTCCCTGACTAAAAATTCTACTTTTAACACTGAACCTTCAATAAATGAAGTATTAAATTTTTTCTGTCTACTTTAAATGTAACATTTACGTCTTTCGACTTGTCGAGGCAACTCCTCGGAGAAACTCCGAGGATAGCCCCGACAAATAATCCCTACTCTAAGCCCTAAACTTAAAAACTAAAATGATGCCAATTCCATGCCATATTAATTCAATAAGATGCGACGATGCCAATAATTTCATCTAATGCCATCATCATCTTTTGAGTACCAGCTGCACTACTGAGCGAAGAAGATCTTTAGCCCGACAGCAGGCCAACGCCCCATTCACCCAGCCCTTCTCACCTCCAAATGATATTAAAAAATTATACTTGAATGCCTGATAAATAGTTATAAATGTATAATATAATAATAACATTTTAGAGTAACTCTGAAAGTGGGATTGTTGCGCCTACATGCCCGAAACAAAATTCCCCGCTCGACAAGCTGGTACTACGCATCACAGTGCCATCGAAGATCAATAAGCAGGTTTTCGAGACCGTGATTCCTATCCACACACCAATGGATACACCAACATCATGGTGTCCACCGCATGCAATGGATAGAAACCCGGTCGGCTATTGATCTTCACACACTTGTGAATGAACACAAGTGTGCCGATGCATACTGAAACGCTCAGAAAATATTAAATAATTTAACCTCGCGGTTAAATTACCAATATTAATTATACTAAAAATTTAAAAAACTATTAGAAATAAAAATATTAAGAACTGTCCCAGAAAAAAAACCAACCATTTTCGTTTGAAATAATTTTCGGTTTTATGGGGTTTTTTTTTCTGGGACAATTCATGATTTATCTTACTGCTTAGCAGCAATTCTTAAGGTGTCAAGTTATCCACGGCCCATGAAGCACGATTCTTAGTTGCAGGGAGTACTGGGTAGGAGGTCTTTGGGTCGCGTAGTCGTGGATAACTTCACACCAGTCCGACAAAAATTCAAAAATTCCAAAAAAAAAAATAAAAAAAAAATTAATTCTCAAAAAAGTTTATACATATATACATATTATATATATATATATGCATTACTTTTTTTTTCAACTTACACTACCGTAACCTTTACCACCTTCAGATTGGTGTTGCGCTGTATGCTGATGGCACCTTACTGTTCGCTGAAGGACATAATGAAAGTGTAAAAATACTCTAATTAACGATATTACACTTTCAATATATATAAATTTTTGAGAATGAACAAACAAAAATTAAATGAAAATAAAACAAAAATTATGAGTTTAATTATGAGTTTAATCTACAAATTAATTGTGAAATAATTGAAAAATATATATATGCAAGAAAATTGGTAAAAAGATTGGCGGCAATGTTTACTATTTTTAAAAATTTCCAAAAACTAAAAAAAATTGGTGCAAAAACAAATTTTTCTTCAAGCAGTCGCCATTCCTATTATAGATTCCTATAGATCAGTGGTGGCCAGACTTTATCCCAACAGGAGCCGAAATTACAAAAATCAGAATTGTCGAGAGCCGCAATTAGAAATATAACAATATAAGAAGAAAACGAGACCGACGATATGTAAACTGTCTTTATTGCCATTTTCATTTATCTTTATTTTCATTCATAATTTATTTAAAAAAAATCCCATGTATGTTTATTTATAAAGAAAAATTATAATTACAACCAATACATTACATAAGAAAACGGTTTTTTTAAATAGTATTTTTTAAAAACAATTTTTAACAATATTTTTTCGAATGTGGCTAGAGCCGCAGTGAAGAAGAGCGAGAGCCGCATGCGGCTCGCGAGCCGCAGTTTGGCCAAGTATGCTATAGATTAATAATCTTTTTTTTTTTTTTTTTTTTTTTTTCTCCAAATTGCCAAAAGGGCTGAATCGTGGGAATGGTCACGTGCCAGCTTTTTGAGAGCCCCCACTTCATCAGCTGCGAGCTCATTGAATTTTGATTTTTTTACTTTTTTTTTTTTTTTACTGTATTCTTAAAACATAAATAAATATCCTAAAAAAAATGGATAGTAAAAATATTGATTGGTTTTTTTTTTTACAGCACTTCAAAAATTGCAATAAATTCGTGCCTCTAGACCAGAATACCCTTTGACTTTTGCGTATAACAACTTTATAATTTTTGTGATCTTGCACTTTTACGATAAAATTTATGTATCGTTTCCAATTACAAATTTTTTTTCTTTAAAGTTTCACACACTTAATGACAATTTTGCTGATACTAATTTTTTCGTTTCTATTTTTAAGTCTTAAAATTGTAGTAAAGTTAGTTGTAATTCAGACTTCTAACAAATTGGTTAAAAATAAACTTTCAATAAAAAATTATTAAAATTGTAAAAATTTATTTGTTTTATATAATTGAAAAATTTAACTCATATTTTTATGCGATGAAATTTTAATGAATGAATTATGAATTTTCATAAGTTGAGATATGTATATATTTTTCTTCCTTCACTTGAATTTGTAAATTTTATTAATATTGGCCAATATTATTGGAAGAATTTGATAAATCTTATGTAAGCGAATAAAACACATAGGTTTTCTTATTCTTTAATTATTAAACTTTTAAATAGATGTAGGTATATTGAAACAAAATAAATATAAATGTATTTAAAAGAAAAAAACAAAAATTTAACTTGCAAATACCTGAAGGTAAACAAACTGTCTTCGTAGATCAGCTAATTCCTGCAAAGGATCCTCCACTGACGTTAGTGACTGCAAACTTCCCAAATGTTTATCATCTTTATCTAAATTTTGTTGACGATGTCTGTCCACAGCGTCATAGTTGCCATAAGCAGAGACAAAAAATTCCCATTACCGGCTTCAAATGGGTTGAGAGTATCAGTCTGTCAATAAAATAACAACATTATTATTAGATAACTATGATGCGGTTGATATTATTTATATAAAAAAAATAATTAGATAATAGAAACTTTATTTTAGACAGTTCTAGACAGTCTCTAGGATTGAAGAAAAATGTTCTATTGAAATCAAATTAATATGCTAGGGTTCCGAAAAATGGTATAATCGTAATTTGAACTGAAGTATGTAATTTCCTAACACTAATTTTTGCCTCTTAAAAATATTAGAAAATTTTACGAGACTGAAAGCAGCTGCGGCAAACTATATTTTCTGCATATTTTTTGCTATGTATACAGTTCAAATCCAATTAGTGAATGACATTAGCAAAAATTGCTTTTTGTCATAGCAAGGACAATTAGCTAATTGTTTTACTTTTTAATATATCTGTTCATATGATGATAAAGAAATATTTTTTGTTAAATATTTTTCGTTATAAAAAACAATATTCAATAAAGGTTTTAAGATTATTCAGATACACATTTTTTTTTTAGAAAATTCAAAGCTTCCTTTTTTGCAGATATTAAGTTAATCAGGTCTATGAGCTTCTATTTAATTTCTAGCGTTTCACATAAAATAAAAGCTTTAAAATGCTTTAAAAACCGACTTTTGATAATCAGAAAATTAAATGTTTAGAAAATTCTATGGTTAGCAAGGAATGGTGCCTAAAAGATATTCAGTAATTTAGACCGACCGACGGGTCTCTACTTAATCTCTACGATTTTAAGAAATATTTTTTCTTAAGATAAAAATCATTTTTAATTAAGATATAATTATTACAAAAAAAGAAAAACCCATACAAACTGAGATATTGATATAGTGTGTTGTTTTTTTTTTTTTTTTTTATTTTTTATTTTATTATAAAGAAGCTTGTTTCATTCTTTTTCATCTGATTAGTTTTAACCATAAATGGAATAAATCAATTATATTAATTCTTTTCGTTTGGCTTTTTATTCAAGTTGCAGTAGAAGAAAATAACTAGAACTTCCACAAAATAATTTATATTATTATACAAAATAATATAATATCTTACTTACGATTTTAATTCTCCTGAGTGCATCAATTCAGTGACTAGAACGATCTTTTTTACCAACATTTGTTTCCCAATATTTATAAAAACGTACAATATTTGGATTAATTGGTGTCGCAATTTTTTCAACATTTCCGCATGGAATCGTAATCTTTCTGCTTTATGTACTTTTTTATCCTAAAATTATATATCAAAAATTAATTTTTTTTTTTATATTATGTACAAAAAATTGCTTACCTTACAATAAAAATAGCCGCTAATGATAAGAAGCATTCATCTGCCATGATTTCCGTATTCAAATATTTCTTTCAGGCCTATATACTATTCTAAATTAATAAACTTGTGACCGTTTTATTACAAAACCGGGCAAGTTCATTTACCATCTGATGGTATTATTTTTGCAAGCATAAAAAATGTTGACAGCTCAAAACCACAAACTACGTTGGAATATACAACGTTGGGTATTCAAATATTTCTTTCAGGCCTATATACTATTCTAAATTAATAAACTTGTGACCGTTTTATTACAAAACCGGGCAAGTTCATTAACCATCTGATGGTATTATTTTTGCAAGCATAAAAAATGTTGACAGCTCAAAACCACAAACTACGTTGGAATATACAACGTTGGGTTGAACGACCCATTAATGTTTCTTCTGATAATTCTGGTGCGTGAAATGGTAGGGTATTATCCCACCGTTACCACAATTATGATCATTGCCACTACCGTCTGAATTATTAGTATCTAATAAACTATGAAGTCCAGTTGCACCGATAAACTATGAAGACCAGTTGCACCGATTTCCGGCAATGTAAATGCTCGAGGAATTGCAGGAATTGCATTTATGTACTTTTTTATCCTAAAATTATATATCAAAAATTAATTTTTTTTTTTATATTATGTACAAAAAATTGCTTACCTTACAATAAAAATAGCCGCTAATGATAAGAAGCATTCATCTGCCATGATTTCCGTATTCAAATATTTCTTTCAGGCCTATATACTATTCTAAATTAATAAACTTGTGACCGTTTTATTACAAAACCGGGCAAGTTCATTTACCATCTGATGGTATTATTTTTGCAAGCATAAAAAATGTTGACAGCTCAAAACCACAAACTACGTTGGAATATACAACGTTGGGTTGAACGACCCATTAATGTTTCTTCTGATAATTCTGGTGCGTGAAATGGTAGGGTATTATCCCACCGTTACCACAATTTTGATCATTGCCACTACCGTCTGAATTATTAGTATCTAATAAACTATGAAGTCCAGTTGCACCGATAAACTATGAAGACCAGTTGCACCGATTTCCGGCAATGTAAATGCTCGAGGAATTGCAGGAATTGCAGAAACTGGCTTCGGCTCTGAAATGGGTAATGATGGTCTTGGTGGACTTGATTGCGGTTGCCTACTAAGTCTATAGAAAAGAACCGAGTTAATATTTGAAAACAGTCAATAGAAAAAGGGTTTATATTTTGTTTACTTCTTGTCATAATCAACATTTTGATCTTCTGGAAGATTATTTGGAACTAATACCAAATCATCTGAATCCTCTGGGCTACTAATTCCGCTATTTTGACCACTTTCACATAGTATACCAGGATTTGTTAATGTAGCTGTATTTATAGTATTCATTTCAATCGGCTCTATATTACAAAAAAAAATTTGTTAAATTCCAAAATATATTTCGGTCTAGGTACCTCTGGTAAGTAAACAAAACTCGTCCATTTTTAATTTTTAAATGAAATTTGAAATGGATCCATTATAATTATATTAATTAAGAATTAAAAATAGTAATAGTACTCATAAATGAAAAAATAAAAATTAAAATAAAAAATTAATGTTAAATTGAATGTTCTTGAAAATTCGAATACAAAATCTTCATATAAAATAAAGTTCATTTGAATGTAAATATTTTTTTTGTTCATCGATATGTATAATCTCAAAATTTATAAAAAATTTCACTCGAATAATTTAAATTGGATACTATATGATATTTTCCCAAATTTATAAAATAACTAGCTCCTATAATTGTTCTTCAATCTGACAACAAAAATTTCACTTAAAACGTGTGTTCCACAACAACGTGTGTGCGGGTACAGCTAGTTTTGAATAAAACTAAAAATTTTTACGTAATTTTTGTTCATGAATTTTTATTTTTGTAGCGGAAAAGAAATGTTTTGTTGTATGTATATGTAGAAGATAATATTCGAAGGTATATTTCCACAAAAAAAAAATATTTCGGTTGAACATAGGTAGGTATTATCACACACGAAAAAGATGACTTTTGTATTAAAAAAAAAATGCAGCTAGTAAATATTTTTGTGTGGAAATTAGGTTTCAGTCTGCATTGTAAAAAAAATTAGAGAAATTGATTCGAAAAAATTAAAGTATTTTTTACTTTGTTGTTGATTCTACCGCTGGAGATGTCATTATACGCGTTGCATATAAATTTTGGGGTGGACTCATTGTATAATTATTATAAATTCCTCCAGATAATAATGTAGAGCTTGGATTCGTTGCAAGTGATATCAAACGTTCAAAATTTATCTTCTGGATAGCCTATACCGTCTTTAGTCACTATACGAATAGGATCATCCATAAAGGCTAAATCAACTGGTTCTATTTTAATTTGTTTTGATTGATCAGATTTTGTCCAATTTTTTTCTATTTCTTCAACTATATCGGGATCAGAACCGAATGGACCTGTTGGTTTTGTTGGTTGTATTTGTTGAGGTTGAAGTTTATCAAAAGTTCTGAAATTGTATATAATATTCTTTTTAGAAAAACTTATCTATAATAATTCTGTGTTTTGTGATATACGTAAATGCCATAAAATCAAGAAATCAAGAATTAAAAATCAACTATATTTATATTGGCAGAAATCTTTTTTTTTAATTTTTGACTGTAAAATAAGTCAAGTATTGTTATATTCGTTAAACAAACTCAAAAAAATCTCATTTAAAAAATAAAAGCAAAAAAAAAAATTCAAAAGCCCCTATTAAAAAACTATAATACTATAATGAATCTTGAATTTTTCTTTGGAAACCATTATAAGAAAATAAATTTGGCTTACAACTTTAAAATTTAATTTAAAGATAAGGAAATAAAAATTATTATAAATATAAAAATAATTAAATCTCAATAATAAATAAGTAAGGAAATATCGTATAACAAAATTCAACCAACATCCTTTCCTTAAGAGGCCACTAGAGTGAACAGATTGTTCATATGTTCTACCTCTAATAAATGAACCGATTTTTAAAAATCAAACAAATTTTTAAAGCTAAAGGTGCTTACAGACTCGTTGAATGTTTATTCAACTGAGTTGGCTGACAACTTAAAATTTACTCACTCCCTAAGCCGTTTTGCCTAAAAATAATTGACACCTATTCTCACCACACTAAAATTTTCGCTTTCGTGTTTTTTTATAAATAAATAAATAAAAATAAATCTAATCTATACATATCACTTACATTTATATAAAAACGTTGTTACTTAACAGGCTTGAAGTTTATTTTATTTATTCTTGTTTAGAATTAAATTAAAATATATTCGTTAAGAACTTTTTATATTAGTAAGAAAAAAACAAGTAAATTTAATCGTTAAGAAGCTTTTTATTTTATTTTTTTAATGTCAAACGACTGTTACAAGTAAATTAATAAATTTACAGCTGGAAAAAAGCCTGATAACCTTAAACTTGATAAAAAAAAAAAACTTTTTTTTTATTCTGAAAACACGACACTTTAAGGTAATTTAGAAGGTCAAGTTCTTTGTAAACATGACAGCATCATATGGATGTTTAATATAATTACACATTGAATTATGAGCAAATCTCTATTAGACAGAATAAAAAGAAATTTAATTTAGAAAATATATGTGTTAATGGAATGCATTAATAAATAGTGTATTGCTTGGAACAATTGGGCAGGATACTCCAAATCCACTCTACATTACTTTTTATTGAATCTTAAGTATTAATGCAGTAAATTCTAAATAAGCATATAATTAATCTCTCTTACGAATCTCATATCAATAAAAGCCTCAGTAATTCATAATTCCTAATTCCTATCCAAATTCTATCCTGGCTGTATAAAAAAAATTGTAGTTTGATTTAATTTATTGTAAGTGTTACTCTTCTGCTGTATAAAGCTAAGAACCGACAACGCTGCGTATGTCAGTTCTTATTTTTAATTTTTTTTTAAAGGATTTTATTGGCCATCCCGAAGCTGACATTCAAAAAGAAACCTATAGCATAATTTAAAAAAAAAAAAAAAATGTTATTAAATTTTCTTAACACTTATCTATGCATTAAGCATGCTGTATCTCAACTTACGTATGTGCATTAATTGGTTTCTAATCAGAAATTTGAAAAAAAATTTCATAGCTCAGTAGTTAATTAGGATGAAATGTAAAATAACAAAATTTTCTATATTGCACATAAGACCTTGAACACTATATATTGATGTTGTTTGGAATATATCTTGCGACTATGATGAAAAAATCATAAATAAAAAATAAAAAACTATATCAAAAATTTCGATTACAAGGGATACTAAAAAAATATTAAAATAAACTTTATAATGCAACTGCAAAATAAAATCTTTTCTATTTATCTCTTCTAGAAAAAAGTTCATATTAATTAATATTTTAATCAGAATTTCTTTGTAAAAAAATTTCTATATTAATGAAATTACAAATTTTACTATAATTATTGAATTATTATTATTATTATTATTATTATTGAATTTTATATAAAAATAAATTATAAAATATTAAAAATTGCAACTTTCACTTTTATTTATTAACATACAAAATAAAAAATAGTAACTTAACAAAATTCGATATGAAATCTGTCAATATACCAAAGCCATAACAAATATTCCAATAAATGACTGAATTTATTTACTTTTTTTTTTTTTTGTTCAGTGAGCTATTAATAAATTGATGAAATATAAATTCATCCGTTAAGTGTTAATTTTAATTTGACACGAATTTATTTTGCTTTTGTTTATAATTTCTACTGAAAATTATTTATTTTTTAATTTCTTGAATTTTATGAAGTGTTTATTACTTATTTTATTTTTTTACCTTTTAAGTGTCAGTTTTTTGCCTTCTGTTTTTCATTTAAATTACATTGCCATCATACACAAATACTTATGAAAATTAATTAATTATTTGCGATAAGAGAATGTTTCGTAATTTTTAGAAATTGCAGTTGAAATTTTATGATTTATAGAAATTTTCTACAATTGATCTGATAAAAGAAGTGTTGTACTACTGTTATAAATTTATAACTAAACTATAATTTTATTGCCCTAAATGTGAGCTGCACCTGAGAAGAAACTTAATAAGAACGTTCGGACATTATGATGTCAAATATTTACTTCTATGACATTAAATCATGGAAAAATCTCAGTCGTTATACATCTAGAAATAATTTAATTTCTTTTAACGGAATTTTGCACGAATTTAGAATAATTATAGTTTTTTTTATTAATAATCTTGATATATAGAGGTATATATAATAATAATGATACCAAAAAATTATTGAAAAGTTATTAAAATTATTGTTGAAAAAACTTACTTTTCTATGAATTCCAAAACGGAAAAAGTTATTAATATTCAACTCGTAGAAAATAACAACATAATTTAGTAAATTATTAGAAAATTTACGAAATTATAATAATCGAGAAAAACTTTAATCTTATTCAATTTAAAAATTTGTAATTTTTCTTTTTGCAGCCAAGTTGCTGACAAAAAACCAAAAAGAAAAAATTCTGAAATTTGCAACGTTTGTGTTGAACAACTAGAACCTAAGGATATAAGGAGGTAAATTAATTCACATTGGCATTTCAAAGTTTATATAACAATTATATTGTTTATTTATTTATTTTTATTTTTTGAAGCTGTGCAACCTGTTTTAACTGTGGAAAATATGTTTGCCGAGGTCGAAAATGTTCGATATGGTATCCAAAACCGGGCGGATGGGAATGCAAATTATGTAATTTAAGTAGTGTATCACATAAGAGAACATCAGAGTGGATTAATAAAGAATTCACAGATGAATCAAATTTAACAAATCCATCAATGAGTGTTAAAAGTGAAATCTTTATACCGATCCGACCATCTTCAAATTTATCAAGTAAGAAGCTACATTATAATATTTGATAGATCTATAACCACTTTTTTCCCTTTTTTTAAGATTTCAACTTTAATATTAAAAATTTATCGAATTAATTTTGTTCATTATTTAAAATATTTTATTTTTATTATACTGTCATACTTCTTCTATCACATACTTTCACTCACCTGAGCAAAATATTCTAAATAAGCATAATATTAAATTTTTTTAATTTTTAACAGACCATGAACCAACTAGTCAACCATATTCCTATATTGACAACAATAAAGAAAAAATAAGAGAACATGTAGAAGAAATTTTGGCTGATATGTTAGGAGGTCCATTAGATGATGTATCTGTTGCACAATTATCAAAACATAAAAAATGTATGTACTCGAAATATGTATATTCATAAATTTTATTGTAATGTTGTATAAAATCAATTACCTATTTATTTATATGTACATATATTAATTTTTCATCCTATAAATATTCAATAAAATTTATATTTTTTCTGTTATTGATTCATGACAAGTAACACCATTAATAATTTTTTAGTATGATTTATAAAAAGCTTATATTCGTAGCAAAAGCTTTTTATTGCTAGCTAATAAAAAAAACTGAATAATGTGTAGAAGAAAAAAAATTTTCCGATTTTATTTCCTATAATACCTGGTAAACGCATAAGATAATTAAATGTTTATATAATTTTGCTAAATGGTTATTATTCTAAACTAGTAGGTACATATATTGAAAATGGTTTAAAAATTATATAAAATCAAATTTATTCAAACCATAGGACTTTCAAAATAAATTTACATATCAAATAATATTTAAATTCGGTTGTTGTGTATTCTTCAAAATGTTTTCAAATTTTAATATTTAATCGTTTTTAAATAAGAAACATATATAAAATGCTTGATACAAATTTTAATTTATGCTTACAATTCGAAATATAAAATAAATACATTTTAATGTTACAGATTTATCATTATTTCATAAATATCATTTACATTTAAGTGAAATATTATTTCTTTTGGAAAATTCACTTCAATTCTCATCAAATAATGGTAAGTAAAGTTAATTCCATTATATTTTGTTTTCTTTCCTAATTACAAATCTTCAATGAATAATCTGATTGTGTGCAATTTCCCATTCAAAGAATAATATAAATGTATTTGAAAATCTTCTTATAAAATTTTAAATTTATGTAAAATGTATAAGAGTTAGATTATGTTATGAATTTATTGTAAAATTTTTGAATCTTCTTAAAAACATAAATTTTAAGTTTCTTAACACAAGGACCATAACAATTGTAAAACATAAAATAAAATTATTAAAAAAGAATTAAATTCATTAATTTATAATTTGAAAACCCTTTAACATTAGACTCTAAAATTTTACAGAAATCTCTAATTTCTTTAAGGACGTGGTAAATCTTGAAATTTTCATTTATTTATCTGATTGAGAACCTGAAATCAAGCGGATTAAGTCAAAATTGAAGTTAAAAACATTTATAATAAAATTAAAATTAGTTTCAGAAATTCATTTTCTTATTTTACGATTCTAGAATAACAATTTTTCGTTCTTTAACATATTTAATTCTGAATTAAATCAAATTTTGCTTTCAATTTTATTTAAATATGATGTAAAACAACTCGAGCGTTAAATATAAGAAAAATATGTGTTGTATTTTTATATTTATTTCACCCATCTAAATAATGTAAACAATATTTCTGTCTATATTATAATTTTATTTATTTATACCTAATAATTTTCTTGTTTTTAAAAAACAATTACCTTAATAGTTAAGAAGATTTAATGATCTTTCTGTTTATTGTAAAATAATTTTTATATTTCATAATAGTCTTTTTCTTGAAAACATTTTTGTATTAATGTTTAAAACAAAAGTTTCTATGTCAAAGCTTTTAATTCTCGGTGCAATTGTGTCGGTAAATTTTTTTAAATAAATTACTTAAATATAGAAATTATATAAAATCCACATAGTAGATTTTAGAGAAAATCAGATACCTAAACTTATCGTCTTAGTAAATAAAAAAAATTTTTAATGAATAACACTGGGTTTGAGCTAAATAGCTCGGAAATAAAATGAATTTAGGACAATGTGTACGTAGCTTATGTTAGTTAAATATTTCTAGCTACAAGATACATATTTAATAGATATTGAAATAATTAAAATAGTTTGCGGTATTCAACCTATTTTACAAATAATAACTCAAATTTTGCCAGTATATTAAGTATCCTATTATAATTCTGGCTACATAACAATATCGTAGATCATACCGAAAGCTAAAAATTTCCGGTAACTTTTTTTTTATATAATCATTATCTTATGTATCTTCCCTTTTGGCCAAAATAATCTAAAATAAAAAATGTCTAACCTTTTCACCTTTATATGACTAAAAGTCGTTTAAATTATAATAACTTTGATGGCTTTTAATAAAAAAAAACAACACTCGGTAATTAAAGGTGTACTCTGTATCTTAAAAGTTTTTTTTTTTGCGAAAGTAAATAAAAAAATCGTTATTATTATTTTTATAAATAAGTTAAGTTTAGATAACAGAATAAAAACGAGAACTTTAATTTTTAGAAATTAAAAAAAAATTATAAGGCTTTAGTATTTTTCGATTCTTTCGAACAGGAATAACGAATTCGTGAAAAAGCTCTATGGATTTTATAATTTAATATAAAAAAAATAATAATAATAATTTTAAATGAAATTTAATCATTAAGTAAATGCAATGGAAATAAATATTTACTCAAATTCTTAAAATAACTCAAGAAGACGCGATAAACGAGAAATTCTTTAATAGTTTGTCACCTCGTACTGAAACATTTCGAGATAGGAAAAAAAATCATAAACAAGAGTACCTATACAATATTCATATTAAAATTATGAATACAAAATAATTTATCTTGTGACGTTATGCTGTTATCAATTTTTTTTCAATTATCGAAGTTGGAATCGATTAAAATTTAACTAACATTATTTGACTTAAATGTTTTTTGTTGTTTTTTTAATCATGTTTTTTTCATTATTAAAAATTACAATTTTTGAAGGAAAAAAATTAATGAATAATATTTATATTAAAAATTTTAAATTTCGATCAAATATGCAAATAAAATTAAAAATTATATAAATTTAATAAATATGAATAAATTTGAGTGAAGTTCTTTATTCATTCAGGGGAAAAGAATAATTCTAAAATAAAAATAAGTAACCCTGTTTATCCATCCAAAAATTTACAAACCTTTTTTTCATTTTATCTCGCCGTAGAAACTAATAGAAAATAGAGATATAATTAGATAAATTAAAGATCAAAAATATAAAAGGTATTGGAATTCTTAATAATAAGTCACAAATCGTAATAAATAGTTATCCTGCTTCATCTCTAGTCAACCTGAGTATTATCAATATTTTATACAAACTTTATGTAACTTTATTTTATACCCAGGTATTAAAGAGAATTAAAATTATTAACTTTAAAGATACATCTCTATAGCTATAGTATGCAAGGACAAACTATCTAAATAAAATTATATAAAGAAAATAACCAATAATAAAAGTTGCTTCTTGTTACTTACAAATAAAATGAGGTCACTTTTTTAATAAAAATTAGAAAATATTAATTAAACAATTTGTACTAGGAACATAGTTCAAGATTTTTCCAAGGAAATAACTTTAGAAAAAAAATAATAATTCTATAAAATTATAAACTTTTAATTGTTCATGTACACATATATTATTTTATATTTTTAATATATTTAATAATCGTCTATTTTAAATGGGTTTATTTAATATATTTAAATACCTTTATGGCGCTATCTTTTTATAATGTTTTATGCGTAATAAAAAAAATCGTATTTAAAATTAAAATAAGATTATTAATATTTTACACACATAAAACATGAGTGTATATAATTCGAACGCTCTTAAATAGTGTAGGAATAGGAATTACATATTTGATTATATATTCATTAACTCATTATGTATTCGACGGTGGCATGTTTATCTAATATACTAATTTATCTTCGAAATATTGATCGAGTAATGAAATAATAAATTTTTTATTGAGGTCTATTATATTGAATTCAATTTCATAATTTATTACTTAATTACTAACATTTAATTTTCAAAATTTGAGTATAAAATAAACAAAAAGTACCCAACAATTTTATTTATAATTTAGATAGATACTTGTGTTTAAGTTTGTCTTAGAGTGCTATTTTCTTATCAATATCCCTGACAACATTATGCATTTCAGCATTTTTAGTTTTATTTTTCTTCATTCTGATAAATTTGTAAGGTTTACTCATCAAATATTTCTTTCGTCTACTGAAAACATTTAATGCTTAATATACACATATTTTATTTCAAAAATCCACTTGTTCAAATAAAATAAATAATAAAAACATAAAACAGTATTTCAAGTGCAGAGCTAATATTCAATATAAAATATACATTTTAATTTTTTATTAAATTATCTAAAAGGTAGTTCTAGGAAATAGCTTTGATAAGAAAAAAATAATTATTAAAAATGGATCAAATCTAATGTTTTATACAAAAATCTTATGTATTACACAAATTATTAAGCGAAGGTTTATCATTCGTAGTTGGTTATCAATGAATCATTTAATTTTTTGTCGTGTTTTATATGAACTTTCAAATAAAGAAAAATAAAGGATAGAATAAAAAAAAAATTGAATATAGAAAAAATATATCTCTCTGTCAATTAGCATAATAGTTTACAATCTTCTATGATCAGGCAAGTTGAGAAAGTTAACGAAAAGAAATCACTGTTCAAAAATTAATATAATCATACCCAAAATTTTAACAAAATTCAACACAGATATTAAATTTGAAAAGACTTTATGTAAAGAATTAAATTTTCACACTTTTAATCTATAAAAACTAAAACACAAGATATCCTTGTTATAAATCAACCATATAATATTATTATGCGGTTTTTAGTTATTTTATATGTTAAAAAAAAATTATTCAAATATTAAAAACTAAATATTTCATTGGATAATTTTAGTATTTATGAATTATTTTAAATAAAAAATAAATGTAATAAATTCAGAATAAAATCAAGTTAAATTTAAAATATTATATTATTATTATTCAATCGAAAATATTATTGCAGATAAATGTAATAAATTTAGTCAAATATTATATATATTATTATATATTACATATTATTTCAATCTCTAATAATTCTCATGTGAACATAAAATTATAATAATACATAAAATTTATATAATAAAATTATAAATAATGGATTCATTATTTGAATTAATTTTATGCATTTATGGAATTATTGCAACCATTATTTTTTTTATTGTTTATGTAATTGAAGTTGAACTAGGTAAGATTTTGTAAATAGAAAAATAAATGTAAATAAATTTTGCAAAATTATCAAAATTAAATTGAATTAAATTTTTTAATATATTTTAAATTTCTAAGTGAGCTTCAATATTTTCCGTAAATGGATTAGCCAAGATTCAAATTGTACTGAAATTATGAAAATATGTTTTAAGAAAACTTATCTGCTTCATGCATCAAATTTTCATTTTTGACGAAAATGTAGGCTTAAAAATATTTCAAAACCATAAAACACTAGTTACCAATTAAGAATGAAGAAAAAATATAGTATAGAAAAGGAATTTTCATCCTGTTTCAGTTTTTAAATATATTCATCAGGTGTTTCGTTTTCCACACTTCATTGAAAATTTTTTTTTTATATTAACTACAGTAGACTTTTAACTGAATGTTACAGACTTTCATTAAATTTCACTATACCTATTATTTTATTGACAATAAATTTTGTCTTAACAGTAGTTACATCAATCATTATTACTTATTACTGAAATTAGATTTAAGATAAACTTAAATTCTTTACAGTAGCGTATAAATATCTTTTTCTTCATAAATCAAATTCAATAACAATTAGGAATGTTTTCCAGATCTACCACTACAACAAACAGGAGATAATCAAGAAATCAATGGTTCCCACGTCCAATTAAAAGGCTTAATTGAGAAGATAATTCAAGAATCTTTAAATCTATCGAAATTATTTGATTTCAGCAAAAGTGAAGATGATAAGACAGAAAAAAATGTGAACCTGCCTTATTTTGATGCAAAGAAATACGAAGAATTATTGGCAACAGCTGTTTTAAATAAAGTTAGTTTTAATTATAATGAGAACATACGTTATTTTAGCCTACATCATTATTATATATGAATATATCAATATAATCAATATTTTTAGATAGTGGACTCTAATATTTATGAAAATCAATTTGATAAAAGATCTTCAATCAGTTCGAGTAAAAGCGGTCATATTATAAAGAACAATCCAGATAGAACTTCATCGTCTAGTTCACCAGAGCCAATAAGCGATGAAAATTTTGAAGATCCCATCGAGGTAACATCCACTTGATGATTTCTAATTTTTTTTAGCATTTAAAGTTAAAAAAATAAATTAACTTTTAGCCTAATATATTCGCTAATGATCTGAATGGACATATTGACACAGAATCAATTTTGAGTGATTACTTAGCATCACATACTGTACCTTTACCAACGTTAACCAATTCCGATTCTGATGGTAAATAAAACTGTTTTCTTAAATGAACATTTAAAACTAATGCAATTAATTATTATTTTTAGAATTCGACGCCGACAGAACTTGGGAGGATAACTGGCTATTTAAAAAACGTAAAATTGGGTCATCATCATCATCAGTTGGCATGCTTGTCCCAGCTCCAAAAGAAGATATCAAAACACTGATTGGTGACAAAACTGCAGACGAAGTCAGTGATCTATCAGAAGCTGATTCTGATTTCGAAGATATCGATGAAGATCTAAACGATCCAGATATATTCACACAAAATGGAAGAATTAGAAATAATGTTGATATAGGGGGTAAAAGTGGAGCCGGACTGTTTGATGAGCTAATAGAGCATTCCAGTTTAATATCGAAAACATCTTCGGATGGAAATGAGCCAATTATTGCTGAAACACTAAATGAAAATGTTATCAAGACTGATCCATTTTGTGAGAAAGGAAACCTTCCGAATGGAAGGGATTTAACAGAAATGCCATATATTGGTGAAGAAGCTATTAATTCAGCAGTAACAACAGGAGTTAATAACTACAGCCTTAGATCGTCCAGTTCAATTTCCCACAATAATGAATATAATTCAAGTGAAGAAAACGACGAGAACGGAACGAAAGGTGATAGCAACGATTAAAAACTAGTTATTTTTGTTTTTGAACTAACCATGTGGAAATAACATTTCATTTCAAAAAACGTCGAACAAGAGTGTACAAGATCCTTTAAAGAAATCCTGAACGTAAGCCTTGAAAGGTCTACCTTCTACCTTCTTAGAATGATCTTCCCGACAGTGAATAGCATATACCAAAGTTATGTTTCCAAAGCAGTTGGTCTTGTTTACAGATTTTTTGCGAAACGAAAAGTCTTAAGAGTTTTTAGTGATTATCTTAAAATCTTACTAAATTTGCTATAAATTCTTTTTGAATTTGAGAACCAGAATTTACATATTTTTTTTTAATTTTTTTTCCATTAGCATCATCCAATTAACTTAACTTTGAATTTTTTTTTTTATATTTAGGTCTTTTAAACTACAACTTCTACAATAATTTTAGATTTTACGTGCTACAAATCGGGAAGCATAAATAAATTACTCTTCAATATTTGTTCTTGTATATTCTATTTCTAAATTTTTAACAATTATAAAACGATATATAAATTGTTCGATTACTTTATTACTGAAGATTATAAAGAATTTAAGCTAAGGTTAAGAATTATATTTTTATTACATGTTTATATTTATTATGCATGTTTAAAATAAATTCGAAATTTTCTTTCATATTTTTTTTTAATCCAATAAATGTACATAGAACGAGAGAATAATATCTGTTATCCAAATCATAATGTTTGTCAAACTAACAAAACTAATTTAAAAAGCATCCAAAATGTAAATAACATCTTTATTAACACTAATGACATTCAATTTGAATCTCCCACTCGATTGAGTATGGAAGATGTCGACGAAACTTTGAAATATTTAACACCAGGTAAATAAAAGAAATTAATTAATAATAAAAACAATACAACCCATAAAAACAAAATTTTTAATATAAATCCTATATTTGGGAGGCCTCGGTTTTTTATTTCTAATTTTTGATTTGTTGACTACTCAGTTGCATCATATTCATTTGAATCATTTATATCACACTGGTACTAAATTAAATTCGAGATTTCATTTTATCTCACTGGTACTAAATTTAATTCGAGATATAAGGAAAATCGTTTCATCTTAATTGTTGCATTTCACTTTTTTATTTCACAAAAAAAAATTTCACTTTTTTACTTTACAAAAAAAAAAATTCGTACAACCACTGAACGCAGCAAAAGTTTTTAACGGCCTTCTCAACCTCCACTTTTTGTCATCCATCCAATCCAGCTGAAATTTCTCTATAATGCATTTTCATGTGGTTGTGGATGTGGAAAATTTCATGTCGATCGGATGACGGGAAGTGGGTCAATTTTCACTTCTTTGATTTGGAGACAATCAACGCAACGAAATTAATATAAATATTTAAAAAAAAGTGACAGGAATTAAATAGAATATAATTTATTTTAATAGGATCAATAGCTGAACGGGAGCGTAAAAAATGGTACAATGCAGTTGAAATGCCGAATAATCCATATACACCAGATGCTCTAAGAAAAAGATTATCGAATGGTAATATTAAGCCTTTGGATATCCCAGGTCATGTTTTAACTAAATGCAAAAAAGAAGAAGAGCAATTACAGAATGATTCATCTGTAAATGAAGAAGAACAACCTGATTTTGGGAGGTACGTATGTAGAAAACTATAAATGAAAGAAGTTGTGAATTTAAACATAATGATCAGAATATGACGATAAAAGTTTATGTTCATGTTGTTAGCTAATTTTATTTACGTCTTTATGTGTTGAATTGTTGTATAAAATGTTTTATAATTTTTCAGTCCTGATGAAATCTTAAAAATAGACTTAAAATGTTTCCGTAAAATTGAATAGTTTTATTTTTATTCTATAAATTTAGTACATCAAAGATTAAAATGTTTGTATTTTTCTTTTTCAGATATTGCCGGGACTATTATGTTCATGAAACTCTACAATCTCCTAAAAAACAAATTAATATAAATGACCTGAAATCATTTCAAGCATCATATGACGAAGGAAATGATAATCTACGATATGGACATGAGGTAAAACACAATAATGATTCATTCAGTAATAACTATAATCATAATAATAATACTGATTGGAAGATTGTGAAACCTGTTAGGAAAATGAGTTCCTTAAAAATTGAATCTTCAATAAATAATAAAAATAATACAAAATCATTATTAGATTTGAATTTAATGAAAGAATCTTTAAAACTAAATATTCCTAACAAAGAAAATTCACTAGACACATTTGAAAAGGTATTATTATTAAATGATTTGACGAGAAAAAGTTTTCGCGCAAAATCGACAAGTTCTTCGAATTTTGTTGTTAATCCAGTTTTTACAAAAGAAGAAAACTGTTCACGAAGCATATCAATATATTCAGAAAAATCAGATTCAAATGATAATTTTGATATTGATTCTGGAATAGAAAGCTTCACTAGTTTATTTATTTCTAATAATAACAGTCGTAGTAGTTCAAAAAAATATTGTAATGATATTGCTGTTTTGTTTTAAGTTTTAATAATTATATAGAATTTTGTTTTATTATTATTCACAATATTTTATAATTTTTTGAAATTTAAATGTTTAAAGAGATAAATATTCCGTAAAAGAAGGTGCAATAAAAAATAAATAATTTATAAAAATAATGAAAAGTCACTGTCGTATTAATTTGGATTAAAATAAAATTCCTGATAAGGAATCTAGTTTAGTTTAATATATCTTAGTTATTCTCATGTTAACTTTCTTATAATCGCGAATTTAACTAAAAATCCCAACGAGAGAATCAACTTGAAATCAGCATATATAACATTGTTATTTGGATCTTTTCATATCAATTACGTATAATAAAAATAATCTTTATATCAAGTGCATAATTTTCAATTTAATTGAAAGAGAACTTTATTCGGCCCCAAATTCAAGACCTACCTCAGAGAAAAACATTCTTCCTGAAACCTTATTCAGCTAGAATTCTAGGTTATGACATGAAACAATAAAATCTGTAGAAAATATAGTTCATAATACAAATTTTTTTATAATTTTATTACTTTATTCCAAAAGAATCTTGAGTGACAAAGTATTTTAGTGAAATTTATTGATTTTTTCTTTACGAGTTTAGGTACGATTAGGTAAGTAACATAAATTGAGTTTACAGGTTAATTGGGTTGTATCTTACTAAAAAAAACTTAACTAAATTTAATTAATGTGAAACTAATTAAATAAAAAAAAATCATAAATTTTACTAAAAACTTATTTCATTACTTTTTTGATAAAAAAAAAAAATTATTTCTTTTTCATTTTATCTGTAAAAAAAAATTATAAAATTATTTGATTTCAATAATCGCAATTTGAAATCAATTTGCTTGTCTATTTGCTTTTTATTTATTTTATATTAAAACAAACATAATATGTACTAACAAAAACAAAAGACTTAAGAAAGAAACTTTGTATCTGAAATTAAACAAAAATAAGAACATTGAATTAAATATAAAATGAAATATTATACATTTTGGTTAAAAATTACATTTTTATTATAAACATATTTAAATTATTTTAACATTTGACTAATTATAAATTTTTTAATTGAGCATATTATTATTATTTAAAAGTAACGAAACAAAAAAAATGTTATTAAGATTTTCAAAATTGTTTCTTTTAAATTCCTATTTTAATAAAAATTTATCTTAGTTATATAATTTAATTATTCACGTAAAACCAGGTACGCTTGATTTAAAAAAAAATATACTTTCCGAATTAATTCGAAATCATTCAATAACAATAGTTCTCTACTGAAATATTTAATATCTAATTATAAAGAGCACTCAATTAGAAACAAAATATG
Organism: Hybos culiciformis; assembly: GCA_964007475.1. NCBI lineage: Eukaryota > Metazoa > Arthropoda > Insecta > Diptera > Hybotidae > Hybos > Hybos culiciformis. The sequence continues at coordinate 84,249,141 of OZ023274.1, forward strand.
TCGCAGCATATACAATGTTATTTTTACTTTTATATTTAATTTAGGGAATAAAGGAACTATTGAAAATATCAACACCAATTTTGCCTTTGAATTTGTCAGAAATTAATCATGAAGAAAACGTTTTAAAAATAGAAAGTCTTATAAATAATGAATCAAATGAAACAAGCCTGAGTTATAGATCTATTGATGAATTTAAATCATTTGAAACAGATCCAGATTTGAATAATAATTCAAACAGTTTAGCAACAAGCGAAGATTCTGATATAGTTAGAATATATGATTTAAATACCAAACAAGAAAGAAAAATTAAAAACAAACCCGAACAAAATAATGAAGATATTAATAATACTTTGAAAAATTTATCAAATGATCTGGATCTAGAAACATCTGAAAAAACATTTGAACCGATGACACCAGCATCATTTAGATCGTGGCAGCCTAAAAGAAAAATAATTGATCCTAGTCAAATTTTGTCACCTGATCAAGAACAGGTAAAATAGTTTTTAATGTTCTTTAGTTGGTATAATTCATTTCACTTTTCAAACTTATGTTTTTCAGAGTTCTGCATTAAAAAGTTTATCTAAAAAATCTATTATGAATGAACATTTTACAAAGACACTACCGTCTGTTAAAGAGTTAGCTAAAACATTCTCAACATCACCGGAAAAAACTCGCACAGAGCGACCGAAGGTATTTTTGTCACATATTATTAATTTTTATTGTTAACCTAAAACTATAGAAAGAAGGATAAGAAAAAAGAAAATAATCGGAATACTTAGTTCAAGAAATTATTCGAAATAAATTCAAATACTTATGCACTCATATGAAAAATTAAACATCAATTTACGATATATTATTTCAAATGATTTTAATATTTCCATTCATTTCAGACATTACCATTGAAGATTTCGAAAAATAATAATTCAGGAAATAGTATTTTTAATAATATTATGAATCTGGATAAAATATCTAGTCAAAATGGGTAAGTAAAAATTTTATAATAATAAAAAAAAGTTTAAATAAAATTAGGTGTTAAAAATCCAAATACATTTTGTTTATTTCTTATTGAATTATAAAATTTTCTTTTTAGATCACCAAAAAATGAAAATTTTTTGATTGCAGAAAGACCACTTTCTCCGGTTGCTGTCGTAACACCAGGAAAATTAAAAGATAATATTGCTTTCTTTGAGAATCTAAAGAAAAGTTAATATTTAATCGATTTTTAAAACAATTTTGTGCGATTTTTTTTTTATTATCATGTATTAATTAGATTTTAAGACTATCATAAATTTAATGTTTTTTGCGGATATTCTAAACTCAGTCCGAAATCAATTGTACTTATTATTATTAAGTTATTAGTGCCATAAAAGTTTGGATGTAAAAAAATACCAAAGGTTTTTGTGTCTGCTTATGGCATTTATAATGTTTAAATATAAATTTTGTTTATTGTTTATTGTGACTTAAATATTTTTTAGTTAACTTGTAAAATGATGTATACATGTGTAATTAAGGCTCATTCAAGCTTCATTTAAATTAAGAAAAAAGTTTGTGACAAAGAGCACTTAAAAAATTAATGGTATTATTGTAATAGGATTACTTTGTCATTCAAATAAAATTATTAAGTTGGTTGTTTGAAAATCAAGATAATGTTCAATGTAATCAGGGGTGTAATCCTAAAATAAGAAATTCGAAGGCATAAAATATAGCAGCATTAAAGATATAGGGATTGATTGGGCCCTTCAATGGGGTAAACTCTTCAAATTGCCCAATCAAAGTTTGGAATAAAACACTTAATATTTTTATTTAATAAAGCTTATTTAGAAGTTGATACAATAAAAAAAATAAATGTAAAATAAATAAATTAATTTCATACGAATAAATTTTACTTGCACTGCGTGGACTTATCCAAAATAATAAATAAGTTTCTTTTGGCGTTTCATTCGGGCCTATAACCTTTGGAGTAAAATGACTATAAAAAAGAGGCACATTCAGCTTTAATTGAGTACCAAAAATCTTCGGGAGATGAAATGGTCCAGAATAAGAATTTTCATGCCTACATATACACGGTTTTACAGCGTTATGGAAAAATACTTCTGTTGTGCTCATGGGAAAATATTTCTGAATATAGAGGTGCCCTCGTTGATTTTAAATTTAATATATATTAAACCATGTAGTCTTTTAGATTTTATTTCAGAGTGTCCATGATATCATTTTTCAAAATATTAAATTTCAAATGCATACATATAACAATAGATTTAGAATACAGAAAGATTGGAACTTCATACAACATTTTTTTTCCCATCTTTCTGTATTCTTAATCTATGATATAACTTATTTTCAAATATTAATATGTTGGAATAAACAACTAATTATATAAAATAAAAGCATTTATTATCAATAGGTATATATCAATATATTATGATTGAAATATTTATCTTGCTAGAAACTTCTTTATATCTTTAAGTGTTTATTAAATATTATTACTGACGTATAAATATGAGATTAAGAGATTACACATAATGAAAATTAACATGAAATAAAACAGGAGCTTGGCGATTTCTTATGAAATTGTAAGTGCTTCATTATAAATGTATTAAAATAATTATTCTTTTATAACTTTCTAATGTCTTTAAAACTGATATCATTTAATTAAAAAAAAAAACAATGTAAATATTAATTTTTAAGTGAGATCTATCTATTTCTTTTTCTATTCCTTTTTATTATCGATACCAATTTCAGGCGCCGAAATTGCTTTATTGATATTTTATTAGTTTGCTTTAGGATATATAATTTTAAATAACCACATTTATATGTATATAAATAATATGTTTAATATGTAATAATTTATAACTTATTTTCTAAAGGTAAATGATCCGGTACATAATTGTTAATTGTTATCAGGTATAGTATGATAATATTGAAAAATATATATTATATAAAAATGTAACAGACTTTTATTTGTATTTTTGATATTAATTGGTAATAATTTTATAGATGGAAGTATTTTCTTTCCAAGAACAAAGAGAATAACTAATAATTTATATAACATGTATTAAAATTTCTAAATGTTCTTAAATGGTTATCGAAATTGTTAAAATATAATTAATGTAATTCACTTACAAAAACAACTTCGATTATAACTTTGACTAAAATGATGCAAACAACTTCTAATATTAATGTGTTTATAAGTTCAGCTGAAAGATCTGGCCTAGTGTTTCATACATTTTATTATTAAGAACCAGGAGAATGAATTTAAAAACAAAAATTAATTTAAAAACAGGATTCGAAGAAATTGACGACATTCCTAGCAAAGGAATTTCAAACCCTTCCTGGCTTGTAAAGCCAAACTCGTCTAAACTAAGTTAGTAAGGGTTCTCACTAAGAATCGCTTTTGAGGTAGTTCATAGAGAAGTACATCGGAATCCTTACATTAAATCTCAAATTTAAAAACCTTGTAGGTATAATAATAAAATCTTTCATAGCCTACGACGGTGCTGCAAAAAAATTTAAAATTAAAAATTCAAATTCACTCCATTTTGAATAACGTCTGTAGAACCTGTATGAAAATTTCTGTTTTTTTTACAGCGCACAAAAAAAACAGAAAGAGATAACCATCGATTCATTCAAAAAAAATTCAAAAAAACATGAAAAAAAAAACAACAAAAATCTTTATTATGATTGAACTGTCAAAATAGTCATCATTTATTGTTGTTTTTATACTAATTTTACTTTGCATTTTTTAGCTTTATTTATTATTTTCTTCGCAATTTTAAAATAAAAAAAAATAAAAAATTAAGTATTATTATTTTAAGTTAAATAAAAAAATAATAATTATTTTAATTACATAATTGTAAAAAAATATAAATAAATAATGAGAAGACAAAAGTAAGTGAAATATTTAAAAAATAAAAACATATTTGTTGGTGGCTTACGTGGAGAATTAAAATTGTTTGAATTTGAAGTTAATCCAAAAACAAAAACCTACCCTATGCTCTTAAAAAAAAAAATTAAGAAATTTTAAAAATTATTAAAAATCTTGGTTAATTAATTTCACCTTGAATTTTATTCAAAATATTTTAATCTTTGTTTTGGTGGCAAATTTTTTAATTCATTTTTTTATAATTTTTTTTTTTTTTTGACAGAATAAGTAATGAACATGAGGGACCTTCAAACCAGTTTCTCAAGTTCAATATTGCTTCTAGCACTTCTTCTAGGTATACCTATAATATTTTGAATTATTTAGTTTCGTGGTTTTATTTATTTTTTTTATATATTATTTAGGTAGCATATATTTACAAGTTTTGGTAAACAAAAAATCTTGAAATTAACACGTTCTATAAGAAACAAAAAAAAAAATTGGTATAAATAATTTGACGAAATATGTTTGTTTATCTCAAGCTTCCACCTCTAAATTCGCACTAGACACTACTGACTACTGAAATTTTTGAGCAAATTTGTCCTTTGAAACACTTCTTGGTCTCAAAATTTGTTATGTTGAACCTTTCATTTTTTTTTATTCAGTTGGGTTTTTTTTTTTTTTTAATATTTACAAAATTTGAAAAATTTATTAAAGGCTTTCAGAATAAGAAACCAAAAAAACTTATTTTATAATTTTTGCTCTGCGAAAACTTAAATTTTTTTCTTTTTTTTCGTAATCAGTTGAACAATGAAAACCACAATAACTAATGTAATATCCATATTACGATTAGGTACCTATACTAAAAATTATAAAACTTTTAATATCATTGCAAATTATCGAAAAATTTAAAATCTTATATTTCTTATATACCTATCAAATTTTGCTTCTCATTTTTAGATATGTTATGCTTCAGGAACAGGAACAAGCTTCAATGCCTATGCAGCGAATAACTAGCAAAAATTTTGACAATTCATTGGAAGCTAAAATAGAAGAGGGTGATACGTTGCAAGCAATAGCATTAAGATTTCATTGTTCAGTAAGTAATGAGTGATTTAAATGTTTAAGAGAAAAAACGTATATGTATTTAACATTTTTGAAACTAGGTACCTACCTTAATTTTCAATGCCTTAAAATGGTTTACACTTTTTTTTTTAATTTGTTTGAAATCAAATATGTACCTTTTTCGATAAAAAATAATAAAATATATTTTTTTTTTTTTAATTTATTTATAATTATTTTATTTTCTATTTTTAGGTTGCAGAGATAAAACGTTTAAATAAAATAGACAAAGACAATGAAATTTATGCCAGAAAAATTATCAAAATACCCTTTAAACCGCATTCCGCTTTATTGGAAACACTTCCAGCGATACATAAAAGTGGCCAAAATAGTCCCAAATCTGAATTAGCTCAAATCTCCCACATAGAAAATAATTCTGAATTAGGTGAAAAATTGTTAGTTGCATCTGTGAATTCATCCGACATCATAAATACGAAACGATTACAAAATAATAATGTTTATTCTGATCATATTATACGCAGTAATGGTAAGTATTATAATTTAATTTGTCTATTATTTTTGACGAAACCATGAAAAATTTTGAAAAACCATTTATAAACTTATATTACCCTACTAGCCTGAGATCCGTTTAGAAGTAGTTTTTCATCACCTAGGTTCTGAAACAGATAAGACTAGTGAACAAAAGCTAGTAGCGTTTATTCTCCGTGTTTGCATGATTTTGTTTTTTTTATTTTATTTTAAAACGAGAATTTAGCTACCTTCCGTTCCAACCAACACATTAATTTTTGTTTGTATAAACTAAACATTTCTTCATTTTAATAATATATTCGACAGGGAGTACGCGAAATTAGCAAATGATATTCATGCATATATAAAACAGACCTTTTAGCTCCTAAATTAAACAAATTAATATATATCATCAGATTCAAAGTCCCTTATTTTAGATCTTTCTATTACTGTTGTAGCTAATGTGAATGGATCTGTTAATACCTGTTAATGTCTAATTTTATTATAATATATTTTTCAGATGAAGCAGATCAATCTCAAGAACAATTGATTCAAAATGTATCACATCCTGGAATAATACCCGGACCTAGTAATCCTTTTGATTGTTCAGGATCCGATTGTGATATTTCCTGGATATGCTTATTTATATTTATATTAGGGTTATGTTTTTTAATTCCACTTATTTATGTATTCTATATTGCTGAACATCCCGAAAAATATCATCACAATTCCCTATGAAAATTATTTTTTTTAAATTAGATCCTTTTATATTAGCGAGAAGTAATTTTTTTTTTGAAATTGTATAATTTTTTTTAAACAATGAACGATGTAAAATCATTCATTATAAAATTAAGTATTCAAATTAAAGAAAATAATTTAAATTTTAAAGTACCTTTGTAGATATGTAGAATTATACGTATACATCAATATGATTTACAAAAAAAAAAAAGTTTATTAGGATATAACAATTAGCATAATAAATGTATGAAAATAAAATTTATATTAATAAAATCAAGTAATTTTTATACCAACTCAAAAATTTTTACTACCGAAAAGATGATGTTTTGTTTTTATTTTCTAAAACTGTTCCTATTCAAAATTTTTAATCAAGCAAATTATGTAGGTATATTTGGAATTGAAAAAAAGTTTTCAATAATGTGCCTATAATAGTAAACAAGTTGCTCACATAAAGCAAAAATAAATACTTAACATATAGCGACGTTAAATTACATTTACATAATACATCTTTACGTAGTTTTCTTTTTAGGAACCAGATTTAAAGATAGAAACTTATAAAGATAGGTATTTATTTTCCAATCTACAAAAAATTATAAATCTTTAACCTCCGTAGATATCAAAATAAAAAACAACGAATTTATCTTAACATTTAATTTATTTTTAACACAAAATGTTTTCAACTTACAAATATGTCCAGACAAATCTGCAAATGGTTTGTTAAATAAAATAATTCTTTTTTTGTTAACATTGAAAAGATTTGTGAAAGCTTCAAAATTTACATTTGTCAAGACTAAAATTTATATTTAAAAAAAATATATTATACATACATTATACACAGTTATTGTTATTTTCTTCCTAAATATAATATAATTCGGCAAATAGGTCTTAAAAAATAATACAGTGAACCAATTAAAAATTGTTATTATAAAATGAGATGAATAGTTAAAGAAAACACTTGAGATTGCGGTACACATATTTAAAATGAATTAGGATCATAGCTGCCGATATTTCCATTTACAATCAGAATTTTTGTTCATTGTCCCTATCTTATAGTTATTACTTTTAATGAATTTGATGTTTTAAGTTTTTATTAATTTTGTTTTTCATTTAAACACTTCAGAAATCTGCATCCAGTGTAAATACATTGTCCAAAGGGTTTGCTGTGACTCCCAATTTTTGATATTCGCCAACTTTTTTTTCAAAGAAATTTGTCTTGCCGTCAAGTGATATTGATTCCATGAAATTAAATGGGTTTGGTGTATTATAAACCTAAAAAGAAAAAAAAAAGTTATTGTCAATTTTTAGGTTTTTAAATTTTAATGTAAAATATATCTTAGTGGTTATCCTAAAAACAAATTTACAATTAAAAGTCCAAACATTTGGAAAAACTCTATATTATTTTTGGAAAAATTAAAACAAAAAAAAAAGTACAAAAATAACTCACTTTTTCAACTCCCAACTCTACTAACAATCTATCAGCAACAAACTCAATATATTGTGACATTAACTCACAATTCATTCCAATTAAATTTACTGGCAAAGCATTTGTTAAAAATTCCTGCTCAATTTTTACTGCTTCCGATATTATATCAATAACTCTTTGTTTACTTGGTTTCTGAACTAAATGCTTAAACATTAAACACGCAAAATCACAATGGAGACCTTCGTCTCGTGAAATCATTTCATTTGAAAATGTCAAACCAGGCATAAGACCACGTTTTTTCAGCCAAAATATTGATGCAAAACTTCCACTAAAGAAAATTCCCTCAACTGCTGCGAATGCAATAATTCGTTCACTAAAATTAGCAGATTTACTTGATATCCATTCCAATGCCCAATCAGCTTTTTTCTTAACACATGGCAGTGTTTCAATTGCATTAAATAAATAATCACGTTGTAATGGATCTTTAATATAAGTATCAATCAAAATGCTATACATTTCAGAATGAACATTTTCCATAGCTATTTGAAAACCATAAAAACATCTTGCCTCAGTTATCTGAACTTCTTGGCTAAACCGTTCAACTAAATTCTCATTAACTATGCCATCAGAAGCAGCAAAAAATGCCAAAACATGAGAAATAAAATGTTTTTCACCTGTTGACAATTTTTCCCAATCAGCCATGTCTTTTGATAAATCAACTTCTTCGACTGTCCAAAATGATGCTTCAGCCTAAACAGAAGAAATATATTTTTTATATTAGGTACATATTTTTAATTTTAATTTTTTATTGAATTTATCGCAACCTTTGTTTTTGGTGCATCTTCAGCATTAATATATATTTTAATATATTTTTTTATATAGGTATATTTTTATTTTATCTGATTTTTAATTTTTATATAAGTGATAACACTGATAATAATTTATTTACACAGTTATGACATTAACATACGTGGTAAATGTCTGTGCTAATAAATCATCAGGCCGTTTTCCGGGAAAAATAAGTAATGTAGGTATATTAAATGACATCATATTGCGAAAATAAAGAATAATCGCCAGAAACGCTCCAAGCGTCCTAGCTTAGTAGTACCCGATGGGCGAAGAAACTATTTCTGCATAACACAAAATTTTTTCCCGGTCGTTACACACCCTTCGAATATTTAGGTCTATAGAACCACTCTATTTTCAATTTTTCACATTTTTTGTTCAACATTTTTACTTTTTCCTGAGTTTAAAATTTTCTCATTTAGCTTCCGGATTGAATTTATTCGATTTAAATTAATTTTTATTCTATACAATCTGGTATGGTACCTATCTAATAATTTCTATACTTCCATACGTTTGCTATGATTTTTATCCCTGATTTTTTTTTCTTACTATACGGCTTGATATGTATCTTGTTATGTATCTATTTATGTCGGGGCGTTGACATTTGTACCTACTGAACCTTCAACACATATATTGATTGTACTATGATTTTTCTGATTGCACCTAGGTAGTGAAATAAGGTACAGAACCTAGGTAGCTAACTGTCTATTCATAGGTAGATAGGAGGAAATAAGTATCATAATATTAATATGCAATCGACCATGTTTCTATGCATGTATGTAATCAAAAAAAAAAATCAATGAAAAAAGCATTGTGAAATTCGAAAAATGCATTGCAAACTACGGTAAATTTGTTGGAAAATAAAATTAAAAAATGTATTTCAAAAATTTTAAATTTATTTCACTTCCGTGAATATCTCACGGGTTTCGAGTAGTAATATATAATTGATAGATAAGTAGATATTAGTGGGTACTGCCTACAAAATAAAAATGTTTGCGGTAATAAAATGAGTCATGTTCCACGTAATTTTTTTTTTTTAGTGCTTGCTTTATAATCTAAAATTCTGAGATCAAGAATTTTTGCCGCCCGCGCGCTTTAAAATTCAGGTTAGGTTTTATTGAAATTTATCTTTTTGGCGGCATAATTACAGTTTAGGTATATTTTCTTCATGACTTACTTTTTTGTACATTTGCCAAATATCATGATATTGAATTGGAAAAATGACAAATCTTCGTGGATTTTCTCTCAATAATGGTTCCAATTCGGGATCAAATTTCGTAACTTCTTTATGATTTTTCGATGAAGAATTTTCATTTGTTGCAACATTATTACTGTTGGTTGAAGCTGTCGTCGCTGAAGATTTCATTTCCAAATCATTCATGAGTGATAAGTTTCGAACATTATGAGTGTTCTCCGTCAAAATTTTTCTTGGACTCTATTAAGAATCAAATAGGATGATAATTTTAGTTAATTTTTGTTTTTTTTTTTCATAAATTATTTAATTTATTTTTACCTTTAATGAAAATTTTTCCATATTTTCAGTAATATTTTCTTTTCCTTGTTGAAACATTTTATTTGATTTATAGTGAACAATGAGGTAATGTTTTTTTGTTTGCGTTTAATGAAAGAAAATTTAGCTTTATTATACAGAAAACTTTTTTACTTCGTATTTAAAATTGTATTATTAACATTTATGGCGCTATACAAGTCAAGAGTGAATAAAATTCAGAACCAGAACTAGCTAGGTGGATTATTTTTATTTATGTAAACTAAAAATCTTAAATTTTTTTTCATGCGAAATTTATAATCAATGGTTTTATTTTGGCGCAATTTGTAAGTTGACATTTTTTCATACCAATTATAAACAAAAAAACATATGATTTTTAGAACAAAAATATTTTTTGCAATATCTTACTTGTTATAGCGTCAAAAAAGATTAATTGAATTGACCAGTAATAATTTATTTCAAATATAAAGATTCATATAAATACATCAAATGCCAGCTCAACTCTCCGTGTAAACGTTGGTTAGATTTGGAAATAAGTTCACTTTTATTTCAATATTATTTTTTAAAGCTATGGAAATTTACAGTATAATGTAAGCGTTAATAAATTTATTCAAATTGCAAAAAAAAAACTAAATTGGTACCGGCAACAAAAAATAAACCATTATCTATCGATTTTATTATGCATGCATATGATTTTCTAATTTTTTATTATTTTTGAAGCTTTCGCAATTCTGCTGAAACTTCTGTAGTTTTATTTTTGTTTCTGTTTACATTTTTTGATGTCTGTCTGCTATATTCTGCAAAAATCTTCTTAAATGTAAACATTTTTCTTGTAAACAATTATTTTCTCATTATTATATTTTCATTTTTGCTGCTTGATTCGATCAAAAATTCGAATTTTTTGAATCGAATTAAATTAAAATTAAAATAAAAAAAAAAAACTAAATTTGAAAAATTAAAAATATTATTTTAATTTAAAGTATTAAGATTTTTTTTAAAATATAAAAAAGAATTCTTATTTTTTTTTTTTGTGCTTTTTTAAACCCTGTGATAGAAATTCAAATTTTTTAGACATAAAAAAAATTTTAACAAAAAAAAATTTTTATCATTAAGAAAAATTATGTAAATTTAAGAAAATTTTCTAATTTATAAATTCAAAAAAAATTAATTATAAATATTAAAATAAATAATAATTAGAAAAAAAAATAAATAATCGGAATTTGGAGATTTTAATTTAAAACTAGGCTTATAAAAATCGAAATAAAATCAGGTTGGTTTGGTACCTATTAATTTTTTCTTTTTTTAAATTTTTAGATGTTAGATTTTTTTTTATTGATTAATTTTGTTGGATTTTTTTCTTATTTTTTTTGGTATGAAAAAAAAAAAGTTGACCTTGTCTGGTTGCAAGCGAAAATCTTTTAAGAGCTAAAAGTTTGATTGGTTGGGTACATACCTACTTAACTGCTTGGTACATACCTAACTAGAACATAAAAAAAAAATTATACCTATTAAATATTAAAAGGAAAATGACCTTGAATTTTTTTTTTCTCAAAATTTGTCCGCAATTTTCAAAATCAATTTCATATTTTTGTTGTTGTTGTAGGTGCTGATAAAATTTGGCCTAAATTCTAATATGTATTCTATCTAAATTACATAAAAAGATTAAAAAGTGCCTGAAGAGTAATAATATCTACCTAGCTATATATGTAATTTTCCAAAATAGATAGGTAGGTACTGAAATTTTTCCAAATATTGAAAAGTTTTATATAGGTATTCCCACCTAGGATTATACCTATTTCAATATTTTTTTTAGACTTACCAATGTGGTCTTAAAAAAGGGACGTTCTCAATTTCGAAAGAATTTTCGAATATAATTTGAAGTTGCATTACATTTTGGCTGGCGTTTTTGGTCATTTTATTAGTTAGGAATGAATATACGTACCTTTCAAGTTCATATTCAATGGAGAAATTTAATAATGTTTAACGAACAGTATTTATTATAATATATTAACATTGAACAGAAAAATATTAAAATTTTCTATGAACTTTTGTTTTTTCATATTTTCGAATTTTCATAATTTGAGATAAAAATTTATATTTTAATTCAACAAAGTTGCATGAAGTGAACCCAATATATTGACCATGACAAGATTATTGAACGCTTCAAAGTAATGCTAAAGAAAATGAATTCCACAATAAGAGTATAAGTATTTTTATTAAGTACCTACTCAACTCAATAATTAATTAGATGTATTCAATTTATTATTAGTCTGTTAGCTCAAACTTTTTTTCAGGACATTTATTAAAATTTAAAAATAATATTCTTTGATGTTTGATAGAACATGGAAGTAATTTTATATTTATTTAGCATTTCACGATTCTAAATTTTATTAATAAAATCCAAGCTAAGATCATTATTATAATAACAATTTAATAATGCTATGTTATGTAATAATATGCAATAATATTATTATTAAATTAAAATTTAAATAATAGATTATCATAGAAAAGGCAACAATAAATATTAAAAGTCAACTATATTTCAAATTAACTTAATCATTTAACTTTTTATTTATTTATCTCATCTATTTATTACAAATAAGTAGTTATTTTTACAACTAAATAGTTATATAGATATAGATACATAATAATACTAATATTAATTAATTCATGTAAAAAAAAAATCGAAAAACACATCAATGATTAGATCAAGACATGTCTTTTAATATTTACAGTAAAAAGAAAGTGTAAACATATCAATACTCTGGCTTATGTCATTAAAAATATAATATACATTAATTTAAAATTCATTTAAATATCGATAAAATTATAATCATTTGATAATTTAATAAAACGCACAATCTGGTAATTTAAAACAATTATATAGCAAAAATTTGCATGGCAGACAACATTAAGCATTCGAAGAAGTTTCGTAATTTATTTTTCGCCCGTTTTCCATCAAAATCGAACGAACGGACTATGTTTGAATTAAATGCCCATCCGTTTGAGATTAAAATCAATTTCAATTCGTTTGCTTTCACGTCGACGATGATATTGTGATTTCTGGTTTGGGAGTAAGAGGCTCTCAACCAGTAAGGGGTCTATCGACGGGTATAGGTATATAATTTTCATATAAAAGTTTTAGTCGATTTCGATATAAATTATATTATAAGTAAGTAAAGAATTTAATTAATTTCGTGGTCCCTTCGTTATTATTTTCAGAAACTTTATTTTTTTATTCGTTTATATATTCAGTTTGTGTAAATCTAAAATATTTAGTTAAAAAAATTTCCTGACTGATAGATTTTGATTTTCAATGTGTTCACATAAATTATACATTTTATCAGTTTTTTTTTTTTTTTTTTTTAATATCAAATTATTTAATCTTTGCGGATCCTTTAGTTAATTAATTAAATTTATTTTCTTTGTGAAAAGCTTTCTGGCTGTACAAAATAAACATTTTTCATTCATTCATAAATTATAATCAATTGAGTTTGAGAAAAAAGAAAAAAAGAAAAAGCTTTTTACTTATTTATTTTTTTTTTTTATGTGGACAATTTAACTTACATTTTGCATAGCACCGGTCTGTTAGTTTATTTCACTATTTCAAATAAAAAACAGTTTTCTGATAGCGGCACAACATTCTGGTCAGAATAAATTGCAAATGAACAATTTCTATATTTTTTTTTTTTGTGATTTCTGATTTGCTGTCAAATGTGATTATATAAATCTAAAAAGTAAAATAAAAAAATAAAAAAAAAAAACCAAGGAAAGAATTATATAAATTGAAAATATATTTTTTTTTTTTTATTAAAATTAATAAGTATCACAATATATAGGTATATACTATCTTTTTTCACATTTGCAATCAATTCGTCGCGTGACTTTATTAACTTTTATATAAATTATATAAGTATCTAAGCAACGATTTAAAAGGAAAATAGAAAAAAAACGGTGAGTAAGATTTTACAAAAAGTAATAAAATTATACGAAAAAATGACGAATTATAATAGAGATTTTTTAAATTAGAAGATAAAGTTTGAGATAAGATATTAATTTTTTTTAATATCAATTGAAGCAATTTGAAATTGGAAAAAAATTTTCTTTGGAAATACTTATTGATAAAAATATTACTTTCAATCTCAAAGTTTATCGCTTTCATGTTATTTAAAAGATATATTTTCACTATATAAAAGAAGTAGGTATGTAGTTCATGAATATTAATTTTGAAATTATTTTTTTAACAAGAATTATTATAAATATTTTCATTATAATGCTTAGATAATTTATATTATATTTTACACAGTGAATATCTGCCCTGTTGTACTATACTGATGTACTTACTGTACTACTACAGTAAAAAAGATTCTATTTTACTAAAAGTCTAAGGGTTGACAGTAGAAAGTAATTTGAATTCGTTTTTTTTTTTTATACTAGCTAATAGTTGCCAAGGGTTTCTCTAAACTATAAATAAATTTCTAAACATTAGAATTCCATCATTTCGATGTAATTAAAATTACTTGAATTATTATTTTTATTTCAACCACACAGGGTATGAAAAATTACCCTTTATGAATAAATAATAATAAAAAAAAAAAGAATTTGTTATACCTACACCTGAATAAGTTTTGAACTTAATTTAGTTAGTACAAATAAAATTTATTATGTTATTAACTAACATCTATTTTTACGCGCATTTTCACAAAAATCAATCGAAAATTATTTTTACTCGGTGACAAAAATTATAATTTCCTATCAAAACGGGAAAAGAAGAACCGGATGAAAGGTCGTTTAACTAAGATAAGAAGGAATTCTGAAATAAAACATTTAGTTTACAGTGTTATAAAACTTAAGATAGGACTCATAGATTTTATAGCTTTTATGGAAAAAATAATTCTGTAATAACTTAAAACTTTTAAATCTTGAATTCTCACTGAATCAAAGAAAATTTTGTTTTTAGTATTGTAGTGTTTTAAAATAAAATTTCAGTTTTTTTTTTTAAATTATTTTTTTAATTTTTTATTAATAATTACAGTTTTTATATTGGTAAATTAGTAATAAGTAAGTAAGTATATAAATGTAAACATATTAATTTCTTTATAAAATAAATATAAAATTCTTATTATATCTGAAACATAAACAATTTTGTTGATTATCTGATATTGAGAAATATATTTCGAAAATGTAAACATTTAGCAAAGGAGAATTGGATTCAAAAATATTAAAACAGGAAGAATTTAGCTTCTAATATTAAATGTAACCAAAGTTACCACTTAATCTCAATAAACTATACATAATACATTTTGTTTTACAAAATTAAAAATAAAAAAAAAAATCAATTTATTAGTTATTTATAATATTTATAATGATTATAATTTTTCTAATTCAAGTAACGAATTGCTACCTACATATATATATTAATATAATTTTCATTAAAAAGCGATGATTCGTCAGATAAAATCATTTCGTTAATTTATATAAAAAATTATCTATGTAAATATTTTTATATTTTTTTATAACTATATGAATTTCATGTTCAAAGTTCATATTTTGTCTACAACTCTACTAATATACAATTTTGAGATAATTATTTGTATTTTATATTTATTTATTCTTGTGTTGAAATATCAGTGAACTGTTTTATATTCGAATGTAACATTTCAAAAATTATGCTATCTCTTAGTTGTGATTATTAAATTGATTTTTTTTTTAAATCAACTTTTCTGTCATCATAAAAAAATCAATTTCTAATAAAATAGTTTTTTTTAACTCAAAGATCGTACAGAATAATTTTATAATTTTATATGTTCACTATTTCCTCCGAAAAAGGTAAATCGACTTAATAAAATTTGATCTGCAGTATCTGACGCAACGGCATCTTAAATATATCTTGACGTTTTGGAGGAAATAATGAGATCTGTTGCATTCTAGTAAATAAAATGAGTTTAATTTACTAGTTCGTATTGTAAAATAAAATACAATATGAAAAGTTAAATATAGGAGATACAGAAGAGAGCACTTTTCGAATAGTTAGATATCGATATCGTTGGTTAATGAGCCTTTAATTAATTTATTTCTTTATTACACTTTGTATATTTATTTAGACAACAAAATTCAATATTTCATTAACATTATTATATGAAATCTGATCTTTCAGATATTTATTAAAAAAGATTATTTTAATTATTCGAACATTAACAAAAATATTATTTTATTTTAAAAAAGATATAAAATTAAGTTTTAAATCCCTTATTTGCCTTTAAATGACGAAAACAAAATTTGTTCATTAAAATTATTGAGCGAGTTCAAACTGAAAAATAGGTATTTATTGCTGACAATATCATTTATTTTAATTAAACATATAAGTATTTTTAAAAAATCATAATATAATTTCGCATTTCATGTAATTAATCTGTTTATCATTATTGACAATATTTCATTTATACTTTATAAATAATTCATTGATATAATAAAATGCAATCAATAATAATATTTCATGGTTAAGTACAATTTTCCACTCCGAAAGCATATAAATTTACAACACTTATTAATTTAGAAAAATGTTCTAAAATCAATTAATTTATCAACTATGCTCGTATATACTACTTACTTATATACTTTAAAGGTGATGAATAAATCCGATGAGGTAATTAAAAGTTTATTAATAAAAAAAATAAAAAAAATTAATATTTCCTCAATTTTGTGAATTGCGTCATATCAAAATGATATTAGAGATTTTTTTTTATTAAAAAAGTTTTTTTTCATTTTTTATTAAAATTTTTTATTTTTTTTTCTTTTTTAACAACTTTGATTTAACATGCAATTTTCATTTGAATTAAGTTCAGACATAAATATTTATATATAACTCAGTATAAGTAATAAAATTCTAATCTCCATAATAAAAGAAAATTTAAATTAGAAAAATAATTTATATTTTTTACAATTAATTTTTTTGTTATTCTTGAATTCACATGACGAGTGTGTGATTAATAAAGCTAGATAGTAATTTTTATTCGGTTTGAAAAAATGACTTGCAGTTAGTTTAGTTTTGGTGCATTTGGACAGATTTTAATAGGGTTTTGACGACGTTAGTTGGACTCGATACATTTGTGTAGGTAATCTCTAATGTTTTCTCTACAAAAATACAATAATATTAAATTCTTCAATAAATTCATATTATTATTTTGTTATAATAATTGTCTCTGTTAAAATATTTTCTATTTTGCTTTTAAGTTTTATTTTGAAACCATATGGACTTATCTCAACAATTATAATTTTTTTAAAGCTTTTAGATAAAATTTCGTAAGTACATATTTCACAAAAATATTTTTTGTTTTTATCTAAAAAACATTGAATGTACTAAATATACCTATTTATATTTTTTTTTAGTATACTTTGACTGTTTACTTGTGCTGCATTGGGAATTTAATCTATTTGATTTTATTCGTTAGAATATACTTAAATAAAATCAAAATATTGATATAAAAAATTTATATTATTATAAACAATGCCGGCCGGTAGTAGTGGTATTGTATTTATGGCATTGACGGTGCTGGGTTCATAAAATTTGACAAAATATGTTTGTGAGAAATGAATTGTTATGATTGAATTTTGAAAATTTTCACACTATAAAAAAACATTAAATTTAATGAAATGTGAATGAATTAAAGTTTTTATTTATTTTTTGAACAATTTTTTTTATTTTTTACCAAGTAGATATTAAGTAAACTCAAACAAAATAAGAGCTTTCAAAACAAATTTTTTTTTTTTGAATTTAGGATTCTTCAAGTCTTCAAAGCAAAATCATAACTTTTCTTTTTTTTTTTTAAAACAACAAAACATTTTTTATTTCTTTTAAAATTTGTTTCTAAAATTTTTTTTATACACATAAATGCAGGTATTTATAGCCCTTTTTGGATTGCTTTTAATTTGCAAAAGTACTTACATGATTGTGACGTTTTTATCTGAGGAAAAAGTTTCATCATGACATTGATTTTTCATGAAAATAAAAATAAAAATATTTGCATGGCGAAGAGTGTGGTTTGATAAGATTTTGAATAAACTTTTGAATAAAATATATAGTATATAACTTATTAATAAAACTGCCAGCGGTTTAATTTTAGTTACACACATAAAGTATTATCACTTTATAAGTTTTTTTTTTATAGTTTATTATATTCACGTGAATAAAATAAACATTTAATATCTCATTATCTCTACATTTATTTTTGTTAATATTAAACTAAGGAAATTAAAATTCGAAAAAACTTGTGACCGTATTTTTTATTAATAAGTATAAGAGTGCAAGATTCTCTCGAAATTTTTCGA
The DNA here is from genome assembly GCA_964007475.1 of Hybos culiciformis. NCBI lineage: Eukaryota > Metazoa > Arthropoda > Insecta > Diptera > Hybotidae > Hybos > Hybos culiciformis. Next base: position 84,267,429 of record OZ023274.1, read on the forward strand.
TTATAGTTTGTAAAATATTTTTGAAAATCATTTTAAAAGAAACACTAATAAAAATAAAAATTTGAAAAAAATTGTGCATAAACCTTCTGGTAACTTACTCTATAAATTTTATCAAATAATTCTGTTCTTATTCAAATGGGTTTCTTATTACAAATTATTTGAATTATTGTTAAGGAAATAAGAACAGAATATTGTATCTACAATGAGCTCAAAACCTAAAATAAAAGTGAATGATGCTCAAATAGTTTCAAATCCATAATAATTATAAATAGAACAAAAATAAAAACATGTTTTTTTTGAAAAAAAAAAAAAACTTTTAAATAATAAATTCATCTTTTTAAACATATTTTATTCGAAAAATAAAAAAATTTATAATTATATAATTTTCGCGGTAAACCTCATTTTTATATCATGACAATATTAAGTTTATAATTTTTATATAAGTATTTATCTATTAATCATGCCATATATTTGTTTGACACGAAAAACATAATAATACTTTGCCGCTCTAAGAAAACGCATTTACATATGAATTCTTGGTGAATTACTAAAAGAAAATCTTTCGAACTTAGGTAATCTTTATTGTTCTCTATTTGACTTTATTTTTATGTATATACATAGTTTATAACTATTTTTTTCTTTTATTTTCAGGATTTTAAATTAAAATTTTGCATTGTATAATATATATAAAAAAAAATGATTGAATATTTATTTAATTATTTAACTAATGTACCAAAATGGCATTTAGTGGGAATCGCAACCGTTGGTTACGTATTTTATTACTTCATTCAAGTTGTTAAGGTAAGTTGATAGTTAATATCATAGTTTGCACCATTTTATACATCACAGGTATGCAATAGATACACCACATTAACCACACATCTGGTTTAAAAACGTGAAATATAAAATATTCATACATAATTCTTGACTTTTTTCATTTTTGTTTTTTTTTTTTCCTTTAACTTAGAGTTTCCACTTCTACTTTGAGTGCTTTGAAATTATTTTTATTTATTTTTTTATGAATTAATTTTTTTTTATTATTATGTACCTATGTATATTCGATTTATTAATAGCATAAATTTACATAATTAACAACATATTTTCTTTAACATAAAAAATTAATTCATTTTTGAATTGTTTCCAAGTTTCAAATAATTTAGACCATTATACAAGAGCATAAAAATTTTCTTAATTTATCATAAATTTATACTCCAGTCAGTGATGGATTTACGAATAGGCACACTAGGCTCGAGCCTAGAGCGGCAAAATTTAATGGGCGGCAAAATTTAATAAAAAAAATTTTCGGACTTTAAAATAGTATAAAACATTTTAGAATCGGTTAAGGCTAAGAGCTCAAAATTTCCTCAAACTAATTTTTATGTCATTTTGAAGTTAAATGTATCTTTTTTAATGTGTTTTTTTCCGATATTTTTTTAATAGTGCCTAGAGGCGGCAAATGTGTAAATCCGCCACTGACTCCAGTACTAATCTATTACAATCTTCATTAATATCATTTTTAACCTTAAATACTTAAATATTACAAATAAGTATAAAATCTCACGTCTTTAAAATTAATTGATCCCTTTTTTTTACCGGCAACAATTTGCAATTTTTAAAATTAATAGAAGTTTAAAAATAAAAATTCCAAGTTCTTATTAATAAAATTATTAAGTTTTTTAATTAAAGTTTGAATTAGTGCTAAGAATAAATTTCAAGCAGCAGAAAATTTTATTTAAAATAAGTATATTTCATAAATATTGAATTCTCTTCTTTTAATTTGCTCTTGAACTGATTATCGTCTAACTTTAATAATAACAACTAATAAAAAAAATAATACGAGGGATTAGAATAAATTTGTTGCATTAACTCTGTTGCATTATAAAATAAAAAAAAATATTTCCATTACATTCTATTCAAAGCGTAAACTTTCATTAAACGTAATAATGATTTAATTTTTTTAAATTAAATTATTGTAGATAAATGCAAATACCTACTTGATAATACTTAAATTAAGTTTTATACAATTTTTATTTTAATGATTTCTTTTTAATTTATTTCTTCAATTAAATAATCGAAAAGACCACGAATCAATTTAATTATCAAAAATTAATATACTTGAAATTTTTTTTAAATTTCTATTACTGCTCTTGAAACATGGTTTTTCTCTTATTGCATAATAAATAAATATTTAAATAAATGTCATATTAAAAAAATATTTTAGTCAGATTATTTTTATTTTAGCGCCCCATATTGGCTGTATCAGATGGACTGTTCAAAGATTATCTTAAAAAAAATGTTCCAACATTAGATATGAAATTTTGGCCAACATTTTGGTGCGTTGAAAGTAGAGCTCAAACTGTATTCGCCAGCATACTTCGTTCTCAGATAATACCTAAAATAGACTATCGAAGGTATAAATATATTGTCAAATTTATAACATATCAGGATAAGAAATTTTTAATACAAGCTAGGGAATGAATTTTCATAAAAATAGATAATGAAATGAATGATATGTCTTAAATAAATGTTCAATCCTCTTAAATTTTGATTTTTGATGATGTTAGGAACAAAAGTAAAACTACAATCAATCTAAGCAATCTTTTTTTAAAATAATTTTAGAGATATATTAACCTTAAAAGATGGTGGCCAAGTAGCTTTGGATTGGTTAGAAATCAACTGCAAAGAATCTAGTCCAGTAATTGTTATTTTACCTGGATTAACCGGCGAATCTCAGGCTGAGTATATTAAGTGTTTGGTTATAGCCGCTAATAGTGTCGGAATAAGGACCGTGGTATTTAATAATAGAGGTTTAGGTGGAGTTCCTTTAAAAACCCCTAGATTATACTGTGCATCGAATGGTGAAGACTTATCAGAAGTTCTGAATTACGTGAAAAAATTGAATCCGGATGTAAACATTGGAGCTACCGGTATTTCAATGGGTGGACTTATTTTAGGTAATAAGTTTTATTTGAAAATCAAAATTCATAGCAATCGGATAGGTTACAACAGCTGCTACGAATTTATTTATATATATAATGAAATTTATATATTGAAAATTTTCAATAACTACTTTTTTAGGAAATTATCTATCAAACCATAGTGAAGAATCAAGAAATATTTTAACAGCGGCAAAAATTATTTCTGTTCCTTGGGATGTACATAAAGGTAATTATATAAATAGTTATTATATACATAGTTACTTTTAAGAATAGGACTTTGAACTTTGAAATAGCTGCAACTTCAAGAATTCAAATTAACTCAATACTTACGGTTTCGGTTAAAGTTATAGCAATCGGACAGGCAGAAATTTTCTTTTTTAATACTGAATCGAACCGAATGATTTTCTTTTAGTTTTATATAGAATTTAAGTCAGTCTATTATGATATTTGATAGAATAATTAATGTTTCTTTAAAATGCTTTTATTTAACCGTAAAAAAAAGGCTAATAGTACTCCGTTGAACAAGGACAAATAATTCAAATTAAAATTTTATTAAAATTAAAAAAAAAATCTCTGCTTTATAGGAACAATTAGCATTGAAAAGCCGGTTTTGAACAGTCTTTTGGGCCGTCATCTTGCAGGAAGCTTATGCACAACATTAAAAAAATGTGATATTTTCCGCGAAACTGATATAGAATTAGATCATATTTTATCGGTAAGAAATGCACAAAATTTTCATGAAATGTAACAGAATATGTAATAAAATAATATTGTTTTTTTTTTGCAGAGCAAGACAATAAAAGAGTTTGATTCCCGTTTTACTTCAGCTCAATTCGGTTATTCAAATGTAGAAGAATATTATCGAGCAGCTACTCTTGTTAATAAATTGCACAAAATATCCGTACCTCTACTTTGCCTCAGGTAAATTTAAAAATTTTAGTTTTATACAATTTAAAATCACTTTTTGTTTTAATTTTTGTTTTTAGTGCCGCTGATGATCCTTTTCAACCTTTAGATGCCATTCCTACTTTAGAAGCAAAAAAATCCAGCCATGTTGCAATAGTAATTACAGCTCGAGGAGGGCATATTGGATTCCTAGAAGGCTGGTGGCCTTCTAGCAAAGATCAATATATGGGGCGATTATTTAGTGAATTTTTTTCAGCTGCCTTATTGGATAGTGATAAGCAATTTAAAGACATATCGGAAATAATGATGAACAATTATGTAGCACAGAATGACAAAGACAAATAATGCAGAATATTTCATATTTTTGATTTAGATTAGCTGTTAATAAAAAATTTTATCTGTGAAGAAGTATTGTCTTAGACAAAAAATTATTCAATTATAATATCAACATTAGAATAAAGTCAGTTCTGTTTTGAACTACTTATGAATTAAATTGGAATTCTTTTTTCCCTTATTTTATTCTTATTTCAAATTCAAACTTAATATTAGATATAATTAAAAAAGAATATTTTATTATTATACCTATCAAATTCTTACTTATCACAATATAGTTCTAGTAATAAATATCGATTTTTAAATATTAAAAATACCATTATGATAACCTTAAAATGGCAATAAAAGTAGAATTTGATTATTACAAAAAAGAAAAAATCATTTTAATCTATATCCTTACAATATTGTGAAAAATAATTGGAAATTTGTTCTAAATTGTGATATTAAAATTTTATTAATTGTTCAAAATGCTATGTAATTTGAGCTCGTTAAATAGTTATTAATTTGATTTAAAAATACTTGAAAACTGTTTAAATATTATTTAAAATAAAGTTTTTTAAATTGTAATTTTGTTTTGAAAGTATGGCAGAACAAAAAAAAAGAAGTGAAAAAAATTTTCTATTTTCATTTTTGCATTTACAGTTTTTAGTGTTTAAGATAATCGAAAAAAAAAATTAATGATAATAAATTTCCGATTTTATTTAAAAAAAAAAAAAATTAATTTATAGATTTTTTTATTTTGTTCCTCAATTATTTTTATGCCAAAATATAATTTAAGCTTTATCTAAAATAAAGATTTTATGCTATAATGTTCAAGCTTTCAGTACTTGCGATTGATTTATTGAAAGTTTTTCATAATCCACATTTTTAGAAATTTTTTTCTCAGCCTTATTAGCTTCTTTTTTTTTTAAAGTGTGAAAACAAAATAAATAATTATGATATTGTTTTTTGCTGTAATGTTTATAATTTTAAGCATTTGGAACGCATATTGTGCCTTAAAAATATAGAACAATATTGTAGAAAATTAATATTTTAAAAATTTAGTGTTAAGCTTGTTATGAATAATTTATTCATTTAGAGAAGAAAATTTTGTTACTTTAAAAAAAATCTTTAAATTTCTTTGCATTTTAAAATAGCAGAATTTTCATAAAAAGTACACAATTTTACTATAAATTTTATTTTAAATTCTTACAATTGAACTTAACAATTTTCTAGTTTACTTAAAAATTATAATATTAACATTAAAATTATATATTATCAATAATTTATTGTAAAATAGAAATTCAAGTGTACTATAATAACAATAAAATTAACCAATTTATATATCCCTAGTTTAGAAGTTTCAACAATTTACATTAATTATATTTGCATTAATCCCAAAACCAAGCTTGAAATGGCAGAGCATGACTTTTAAAATACATTATATTCATTCTTGCTGGTTTCGATAGATTATTTTACTTTTTATTGTAACAAAATTTAATTTCTTTTTTGAAACAGGTATAATATCTTAATCCAATTTTAAAACGATCAATACCAGTATTAAAAATTATAATGAGAATTTATACCTATTATGTTAAAAACAAAAAACACAATAATATGATAGAAATATGTAATTTTTTGATACCTAGATAAAATTTCTAGAAGAGATTTTCAATAAATTATATCAAAAAATAGATTTTAAAAATTTTTGTTCTTTTAAATAAAAATAAAAAACCTACAATTTTTATTCGAATTCAAAATAATTTGTTAAATTGTTATTTAAAAAAAAAACATAATTAAAAATAAATTCAATAAACAACGCTGTTAAATATGACTTTTTCTTTAATTTGAAATTATTTTTTAAAAATCCAATTAAAGTGATGGAATCTGAAAGAAACTGAATTAGGAAAATATTTTCATGACAAAAATATAAAATCTTCCATTTTCACAATTTCGTTCTTTTACAATAAAAGCCGGACGAAGCATAACTCAAATTTAAAAAAAATTTTAAAAGTGAATTTAAATTTTAAAAGCTACATTCTGATAGTTTATTATGAATAACGATCGAATGTGAAAATGATAAAAAAGCGATTTAAATATAATTGAATTAGGTTTTCTTTTAGATTTTTTCACATTTTATTTTTTAAAGATTTCTTTGAAATTACCAAATATTGTATTTAAAACACTTCAATGGAATAAATCTCAACAGCTTGATTAATAAATGAAAATAATAAATATGCAAATCAATTTTCAAAGGGTTTCTCTTTAATACTATATTTTTGGTTAACACTTACTTATAACAGGACACTGGACCCCAATAATAGTTATATGATAGTTATACGCTGTTATTTGATTATATTACCATTGTATTCCGCGTAGTCCACTTTATGAGTACTACTTTAACCCATTCTTGAAAATCTTGATCCTACCATGTTTTTTTTATGTGATAAATATGAAAATATTACATATCAATTTAATGTGCTTTAAAAAATGCGTTTTACTCAAAACTATACTTTTATATAAACACTGTTATTATACTAATTAGTTACTAGAAGATGAGTGTCCGAATGGACACAATTCCAATCGATATTTTTTCACATTCGAGAAGAATAGGATTTAAATTCGAACGTAATTCATGAAAAAAACCCCTGCTAAATAAATTTTTGGCATTTGGCAACACTGTTTAAAAAAATTATATTTAGTTGATGTCTGGCAATAATTAAGAATGTCAAAATCAAAAAAGTATATAATAAAATAAAACAAATTAAATTTTTTTAATTTAAATTTTAATTTTAATTAAATAAATTAAAAAAAACTATAAAAATGAATAATAAATTAAAAAAATACTTTTAAATAATTTTTATTTTCTATATTTTAAGTGTGAAAAACAAAAATAATTAAAACATAAAGAAAAAGAAAAAAACAAAAGAAAGCGCCTTTCATTCTGCTGCTGCTGCTGCTGCTCGAATCGAATTCTCCTGGGCTCCTGCTGCTGGCTGGCTGGCTGATGATGGGAAAAATAAAAATTTTAATTTTTTTAATTAAAATTTCCATAGCTTTTAATTTATTTATTTTAATTGAAACAAAATCAACAAATAAATTAAATAAATCAACTAAAAAACCAGAATTAAATAATAATTTAAATGAAGAAATTTTTGATGACCGGGGTTATTGTGCTCCATACAATGGTAAAGTGTGCAAAGAAATAATAAGCACCCAAGTATGGTATTCCAGATCGGATCCAAGTGGTGAGTAGATATTATTCAATACCTTTTATACTCTTAACTTCCAATTGAAGTAATTTTTTGTTGTGAAATTTCGACTAAGTAGCTAGCTTACCTTCTCGCCTAAAATGGTATTCATTTGTATTCGCACCGAAGAGCAAAAATTTGGCTGGAAATCTTATAGGTATATGGTTAGATACTTACGTGTCTACAACCCTGACTATCTATATAAAATCTAATTCTGCCACTAATTTTTTTTGTTTTTTTTTATCGAGAAATTTCATTTATTCGCAGGTGGATGGCAAAATGAACAAATCACAACAGCTTTATGGGAAGAATTAATATCAGACTTAACTGGATTATGTAGAGCTGCCGCCGAGGTATAAATAGAATAACCTTATTATCAAAAAATTCATCACTAAAAATTACTGAAATTATTCAAATAAAATTAAAATTTGTTTTTATAGAAAATGCTTTGCACCTATGCATTTCCACAATGCATTATTGAAGATGGTTCTACAATAAGACTACCATTGTGTTATGAAGATTGTGTGGCTACGCATCATCAATTTTGCTACAACGATTGGGTTCTAATTGAGGAGAAAAAAGAACGTGGTGTCTATTTAAAAAGTCGTGGCAATTTTCGATTACCGAATTGCTTTGAATTACCAAAATATAATACAAGCTTGAAGCGGCCAATTTGTTCGTACATTGGTTTAACTGAAATTGTTCAAGAAGAAGTTACATGTAAGCACTGTTTTTGGGAAACTTTTATATTTTCGTGATAGTCAACAACCAATGCTAGAATCAGAGAATTTTTTTATTAATCGAATTTCGAAAAATTAATTAGAATTTAAATTTTCTGTAATAAGTATTTTATACATATTACAAAAATATACGTATTCTGACTTCTTAGGTAAGAAAATAAATATTCTACCTATTACAAAAATATATATTTTTCAGATGATTGTCGAATGGGCAATGGTCAATATTATTTGGGACAAGCTAATGCTTCCAAAACAGGAATTCCATGTCAGCGTTGGGATTCCCAGGTTCCTCATAAACATATACAACCTCCTTTAGTTTTTCCTCAAATTTCCGAAGGTGAAAATTATTGTCGTAATGCTGGTGGTGAAGAACCGTATCCTTGGTGTTACACAATAGATGAATCAGTACGATGGCAACATTGCGATGTTCCTTTATGCCGTAAGTTTTCTAACAATTTTACGCAACAAAATTAAATAAATTTAACATATAGAAATCTAAATCTAAAAAAAATTCTTTTAACCGTTTGTCACAATTTTTTTTTGTTTTTAGCTAATTCATCGGATGTAACAACCCGAGACATTGGTGTTAGTATTTCAATGGAAACGTTTTTCACACCATCAATGATATTATTATTGGCTGGAATAGGTTTCGTTAGCATAGTTGCGTGTCATTTGATTGTATTACTTTTATACCGAATTTCTCGTCATAATCGAAATCGACAACAGCATTCAGGTGGATATAATATAGCTGCAACTCATGACAGTATTGATATTAATAAGTTGCCAAGCAATTCTGCATATCACGAAACCTCAGCTCAGCTAAATCCGAAATTAGAAAAACTAGAATATCCTCGAAATAATATTATTTATATAAAGGATTTAGGACAGGGTGCATTTGGACGTGTTTTCCAGGCTAAGGTAAAACATATAATTTATAATAAAATAGAGTTTAAAATTCTACTTACACTAAATTTGGAAAATTATATTTTAGGCCCCTGGCTTAGTTGCTGAGGAAGATTTTACTTTAGTTGCAGTTAAAATGCTAAAAGATGATGCAAGTCAGGATATGCAGAAAGATTTTGAGAGAGAAGCTTGCTTGTTAGCAGAATTCGATCATCCCAATATTGTTAAACTACTAGGTATTTTTATGTTTGTTTTAAATTGACGTTAATGTTATAACATGATAAATGGTGTTCATTTAAAAATTATTTCATTATGTAAAATCTTTCTTTGAAAAAAGAAACAAGGGAAAAAATTACATTATTTCATTGATCGTTTTGAAAAGAAATAATTATAATGTAAAAGAGAAACCTTCATCATTAAAATATATAATTATAAAATATGGAGTCTTTAAAAATGTCATCAAATTTTGGGGTAATTAAACAAGTGTTGATTATCCGAAGTTCAGCCCACATTTTAGAATTTTAGCGGGAGGTTTTTTTTTCCATCATTTAAGAATCATTAAGTCAATATTTTAAGTATTTTTATCTGTAGAATGAAATAAAAATAGACGTAATCTGTAAGTACATTCTTTTTTAAATTTATCGTTTAAGGTGTGTGTGCCATTGGACGTCCAATGTGTTTGCTATTTGAATTTATGGCAAGAGGAGACTTAAACGAATTTTTAAGGTCGTGTTCACCTTACATAACTCATACACATAGACCAGTTGATAGTCAACATCCTGATTTGTCGTACGGTGACTTATTAAATATATCTTGTCAAATTTCTGCTGGTATGTGTTACTTGTCGGAGCGAAAATTCGTTCACAGAGACTTGGCGACACGAAACTGCCTTATCGATAATGATATGGTTGTTAAGATTGCTGATTTTGGCTTATCTCATAAAATTTATTTACAAGATTATTATAAGGGTGATGAAAATGATGCAATACCTATACGATGGATGCCATTGGAAAGCATATTGTACAATAAATATACAATTGAATCAGATATTTGGGCATATGGTGTGTGCTTATGGGAGATTTTTTCATTTGCTCTTCAACCTTATTACGGAATGACTCATGAAGAAGTTGTTAAATATGTTAAGGAAGGTAATGTGTTAAATTGTCCCGACAACACACCAATCCAAATTTACTCATTAATGCGTAAGTGCTGGAATCGAAAACCTGCCGATAGACCAAGTTTTCCATTTATTTACCAGACATTACAACAAATAATTGCTGATTATGAACACAGAAAAATGCGTTAGGAGAATATAGCAAAACACTAATTATGTATTATTATTAATTACTATTTTTACAAGCTGTCGAATATACATGTTTGTGTGTAATTTTGTAATTTTAGATATTAAGTACCTATTAATTAAATTAAGGATTAAAATTATGAACCATTTATTTTTTTGCACCATATTGTTACAGAATTTAAAATTGTGCGCCCCCCAAGTGAAACCAAATCTCCATAACAAAAATAAAAAATACGCGATTATTAGAAAAATATGAAAAATATTTCAGAATGATAGTATTTTACTTGTTTTAGAAAGTCATAAAATTAAGGAATTATATGGATACTTTATATTATCATATTAAATTATTAATAAGGCAACGAAATTCTGCAAAACTTAGTATTGTAAAATAAAAGCGTATTATTTGAAATTAATATTTTCCATTAAATTAATTATATTGTTATTTATATTGTGAATGAAATGAATTAGTATTTGTAATGAAAAGTTACTGACTATTTTAATTCTGTAACAATTTGGTGATTAACAATTTTTAACTAAATTGATCTATTTAGACCATTTTTTATGCAATGTGTTATTTATTTTTTATGAAACTTATAGTTTTTGTTTTAAAAAACAATGCACTGCCTAAACTTTTATGTTATATACCAAAAAATATTGTTTTTAAAATTATAATACTAAAAATATTTTTAACATACACTGCATTTAATTTATGTGTAATATATAAAGTAATATTAGGTTTTTTTTAATTTTATCTATAAACACAGTATTATAATATCAAGCAGTACTGCCAAAAACAAACCGAAACATAACCAAAAATCTCGAACTGATTTTATCTTAATCATCCGACATCATTTCTTTTGCATTATTGTTTAAGTACATTAGTGCAATAAACATATTCATATTATTAATTTTCCGAAAACAAGAACACAATAAACCCAATACTCATGGTACTCAAATATTTTCACTGAATATTAAATATGATTTTGTTTATCAAACTTTGCAGGGTTGATAATATGACACTTAATATCTATATTCACATTATTACTAATTTAGCATCTTTTTGTATTTAATTATTTCTTCAAATAAATATTTATTTCATATAAATGCTATTTAGACGCATTCGACCTTTTTTAACATCTTAAGTTTAATCATATAATAATAGAAATATAGTTTGATTAAAAAATTTAAAAAATATGTATAATTTATTGCATTTATGAATAAGGCTAATGTTTTTTCTAGAATTAGTTCAAGCTTACCTCAAATCGCCAAATTTAGACTAGTTGGAAAAATTTTTTAATTTGTATCCATCAAAATGAAATAACGAGAACATATTAGTTTTAAGAACGAAGTTGGTTTTAAAATATTCCAAGTTCCAAAAATACTAAATTGAAATATAATAAATTTTAATAAATAAATAAATTTAAATGAATTTCGTATAGAATGACGACGATCAAAAATTTTACTATTTGAAACATTTATTTTATTTTTTATTGTAAGACTCCCAATTTCAAGGTTATTAGCTTTAAATTTGTTTTGAAATATAACGAGTTCTAATTAATCGATTGGGAGATAATTGATTTTATTAACTTAGTGCATAAAGAAATAAGCTATACCTATTTCGGGTACAATAAATCATTTTAAAAAGAATTTCTATGTTCCATTTCAGTGAAGTTAAAAAAATAAGAATTTTGGAAATCATGTTCGGAAGGCCGTATAAAACTAAGATATAACTTGTTTTCATAAAAAAAAATTATAGTAAAAAATAAAATGTATTTTATTTTTGTAATAGAAAACTTAATATCTTATATTTTTTTTATATATGTATTATTAAAAAAAATTTTCATAATTTTCACCAACCGCTAGAATAATGTAAAAATGCTTCTTCCAAAGTATTTTCCATATACAATGTTTTTAATAAATTTTATAATGTTATAAAATAAAAATGTATTTCAAAAATAAATTCTGAAACTAATAAAAATTATATATACATTATATATTAAAAAAGAAAAAAAAATTATAGAAATTAAAGGAAACATAATTTAAATAAAAATTATTTTAATAATAGAATTTTTTTTACAAATAAAAAAGGATTACTGTATACAGCTAAAAAGTAGATAGATAATTATAATCAAATGTAACGATATATTTCTATATTTCAATTAATTATAATCAAATGTAACGATATATTTCTATATTTCAATTAAGGGTTGAGAAAAATCGTATGATAAAACGTGGGACTTACTGTTGGAATAAAGAATTTCACCTTTTTTAACATAGTAGAAACTCTAAAGCTTGTCTAATTTAAGGATACAAGATCAACAAATATTAACTTGATGGAACTTTCGTAATTATCTCAATAAAAAAAAAACTCAGAAATAAAATTATAAATTTAAAACATTTTCCTAATCTCTCAATTTAATAGGTACATGCTATATTGAAAAAATCACAACTTGACATAATTAGTTATGTCTTTTTAGCCGAATATAATTTTTAATTTGATATTTTTTTCTAAAATCTTTTTAATTTTTCAACATCGCAAATGATGTAAATAAAAATATTTAATCTTCTTTTTTTTTTTATAATATAATTCTTATTTATTATACAATAATTTTATTTTATTTTAAAATATAATTTGAACTTCATTTTTATTTTTATTGAAAAAAAAATAAATTGTGCCTATATACAACATTAACTTTAATTTAAAAATAATTATTAAGATTTAATCCAAGCTTGTGATTTTTCAATTTCACTTGTAACAACAATAAATAATTCTTTTTCATTACTTTCTAATTCATTTCTTAAATAATTTAATAAATTCTCTTCGTCACCAATTAAATAAGGACTATTTAATTTTGAATCTAAATTGTAATATTGTTCATTAATTTTTCTAACTGCTATCCAATGTCTTCGTTTAATTGGTAATACGATAAAACCCATTTTATAATCGGTTGGAACATTTAAAATGTAACCAATTATATGATCGTGATTTAAACAAGATGGGTCTTTTCGTTTGTCAAACCATATTCCTTCACAACTTCGTTGTTGTAATGCTCTCATTATTACATTAACATCATAATTACCCAATCCAAGGACAGATCTGTGCGGATTTATCCATTCATTTGGGCTAAGAGTATTACATATGTTATCAAGTATTGATTTGGAATAAGTTCCTTTAGCTAAAATGTTAATGAAATATAAACAAATTATTTAATGAATTTCAGTAAAATGATAAAAATGAGTAGAAGGGAATATAAGAATAGGATTTTGATGGTTTAATTTGAAACAATTTAAGAATTATCGAAAAGGACTAGGTATACCTTCCTACCTACCTGTAGAAAGAAATAAAGCATTTTAATTTTGTTTTTGATAGTTATCCGAAAAAAAACTAAATTGATTAGGTAGGTACGTTGTAGCAAAGAGTACGTGGATGATATAAGTCAATGATATAAGTACATTACTCTTTGGTTGCAAGTGTAAATCGGTTGAGGTTTTTTAATCTTAATTATCTAATTTTTTGTTTAAAAAAAATAAAGAAATAATTAACATAATGAATAGTTATTTTCAGTTCCAAAGTTCTTGGATTATCTAGTTTTTAACTTTTAATCTAATCAAACGGGGTGCCTAACCTAACTTAGGTACTATGTACTTTATTTACCTTGAAATAAATTATTTAGAGTGTGCAGAGCACAAAGTTCCTGCCTTTGTTTTTCGTGATAAATCGACATTTTTTTATTGAATTTAATAGTCATTAATAAAATAAATTTTAATTTCAAAAATAATTGTTATCAAAATATTTAATTATTCGTTCTCTTCCCGACCGCTTAGTGTGTTTTTTTTTCAATATTCAGCAGCAGCAGCAGAACAGAAATATTAATTTTTCATTCCGTTGCTATTACTTTACTAGTTTAGAACGGTACGGTGGTAAATAAATTAAGGAATTTTTTTTGTTTTGATTTTTCAATTGAAATTTTTCAAATTGTTATTTTTTTACTTTAGTTTTTTTCTAAGTAATTGTCAATTGTAAGAAAATATATTGTGGCAGCAATAAGTAGCAACTAGCAATGACGATTTAATGATGATAGTAATTTTCCAATTTTTTTTTCCTTTTTTTGTTTTGGCTTTTTATAATTTTTCTACTTTTTTATTTTTTATTGAAATATTTGGATTTGTTTTGTCATATTTTTGGGTTGCCATTGCCACAATTATTCTACAGAATAAAAGTATCAAATCTACATAAACGCCCGAGCTTGGTAGTGGCGGGTAGAAAAAACAAAGTTTCCAACGAAACCGCATACAATAATAAACAGCTTACAAGCGAGTCACACTACAACTAAAAAGCCACTACTCATGACGGCTTTTTTAAATGCGTTCACACTTGCACTTTTTGGTTTTTTTCTTTTTTTTTCTCGTTTTGTCATATCTTTTTCCTTTTTTTTTCGGAATTTTTTTTGTTTTTTTATTCGTTTTTTTTAAAAAATTGCCGCCAACTTCCTGAAAGTATGCAATTGTTAGTTTATTTTTTTCTCACAGAGCTCATTTGTTATTTGATCCCTGATTTTCTAGTGGCTTTTTGAAAAGCCACTAGCTTTTTTTTCTTTTTTTTGTATGGAAAAAGCCACGAAATAGCCACAACGATGATAGCTTTTTCAAAAAGCCATTAAAAAGCCGAAGTGTGACAGCCTTATTATAGTACTAAACACAATTGGGGCGACAGCGACAACGACAGCGATAGCGACTATCAAAAAAAAATAGAAACCATATATTTGTATGAGAATGAACACAATTGAGACGACTGGCGACAAACGACATTGTCGCCTGGCGACAAATTAGAAATTTTTCTATTTTGTCGCCAGGCGACAACGACAACCATATATTTTTTTATTTATTTTTCTATTTGTTTACTTTTTTCCTGTATATTTATTTCGTCGCCGTCGCCGTAATTGTGTTCACTCGAGTGATATCGCTGTCGTTGTCGTTGTAGTCGTCGTTGTCGCCGTCGTTGTCGCCCCAATTGTGTTTACTCCTTATATTTTATTAACATTCGTGCGGCGGCGTAGGCCAAATCAATTTGTGTGCATTTTAAATAAATTTCCATTCTACCATAATAAAGTTAACCACAGTTTTGCACTAAGCGACAAGACAACATCGAACGCGAAACAAAACTATTTTCATAATCATTAATTTGAAAGAGAAAAAAAATTTTAAAAGAAAAGCAAGCAAAATAAAAAAAAAAAGCTAAAAAAAAAGTGCGAGGCGAGTTTTGTTGTTTTTTATTAAAAAAAAAAAAAAAAAAATTAAAATAAAAAAATTAAATAAAAAAAGAAAAAATTATACATTTTCTGAAATAATTTATTGAAAATGGCCACAACAGACATTCAAATAGTGAATTTAAATAATTTTGAGAAAATTCAAAATTTTCTCAATGATTCGCGATACAAAGAAATTTTGGAAAATTCAGAAATGTTTAATACAAAAACAAATGTTGAAAGGAGGCTTCGACTGCCTTTTTTGGGTAAATTTTATTTTTAATTTTTTTTTTGATTTTGAATTAAATTTTAAATTAAAAAAAAAAAAAAAAATTTTTCAATATTAGGTATTTGGTTTGATTGTGAAGGGCATTTCTTTTTTTCATTTCCTCAAGGCCAACTTTGTTGGTAGAATTGGAGAATTAACAGAATTTCTTTTTCGTTTTTTTTTTTTTTTTTGGGAATCTGCTGGACCTCAATCCTTAAATAATGTTACAAAATATTTTCTGCTATATGGTTTTTGGTGACGGTCAATAACATTAAAAACAGGAGAGAATGAAAATTAAAAGTCCAATTCGTTTTCCTTTGGTTCGCTTTCCAAGCAGGAGGTAGGTACCTACCGAGTTTCTATTTGGGTTGCCTACCTTATACGATACCTAGCTATCTCAGTTTCTATCGATGAAATTATTGGACGGACCGAATTTCGTCTGTTCAATTTCTTTTAAAACTCAAAAAATTAAGTTACCTGTACCTAGTGTTGCTTTAAATAATTTAGTTACCTAGTAAGTTTTGATTAGGTAGATAAAATCCTCAAACGAAGAAATCGAACTTTTTGAATTAGGAAAATATTTTGGTTTTAAAAGAAATATACCTACCTTAGATTAAAGTACCTTATTAATAAAATAATTGAAATATGTTTATTGTTTTTTCTCTAATAATCTACCTACAACGCTTAATTTCAGATCCACAAACTGGTGTTGCTCAAACTCATTGCACATTATTTATGAAGCAAACTGAACGTATGCCTGGTTTTCGGGAAGGTCAAATTTATACTTATCCATCGAAACGTTGGCATAAGCCAAAACGTCAATACATGTTACATCATCAAAGTTATAAGGCTTATCAATTCAGAGAAACGCAATATATAAGAAGTCAGCCAGCAGAATCATCAGGTAAATAAATAATTAATTTTTAATTAAATTTATTTTTAATATTTATAAAATATGTACCTACATGACCAACATCGATTATGGGTTATGTCAGTTATTAACAAGTTTTAAGAAAATAAAATAAAATATTTGAAAGTAATATTGTCATAAATAAATTTGTAGGATTATCTTCTGATGGCAATTCTATGAGTGCAATTGCTGATACCGACAGCAAAGATAGTCATCGGAATGACGAAGATACAAAATGGTATTATGATGAAATGGAATTGACGCATGTTGATGATTTTGAAGATGACATAGATTCAGATCATGATTTTGATGAATCCTACATGGCTACTACACCCAGAGGAAGACGTAAAAGAACTAGAGGAAATTCAAGAAAAAATAATGCTGATGGTGCTCCAACTCCAGCAAAAAGAGGAAGAGGAGGTTTGAACATGTTATTAGATTTTGTGTTTTCAAGTTAATTTTTAATTCAAAATAATTATATTTCACTACTTTAATTGTATAATTTTCGTAAGATAAAAATTGAAAGCAAAAAAGCTACATAATCAATTTTTTTTTGTAGGTGGTCGAGGACGTGGCGAAGGAAGTGGAAGAGGAAGGGGCAGAGGTCGTGGTTCAAGTAATTCAGCTAACGCTGTTAATTCATCTACTACAGCAAGTTCAGCTGTAGCCAGTTCAACTTCAAGCTTATCTATTTCAACAACATCTGCTCCAATTATTTCAACCAATCCGGTTGTGTCTATTTCTACTGCTTCTACTTCTATTTCTACTACATCCAGTCCAAATACCACACCAGTATTATCTACTACAACTACTGTACCGCCAATTCAAACAGAAGAACAGATGTCTTCCGCTCTTACTCCTGAATCTAAAATACAATCTGGTGAAGATTCATCAGATGGACTGCCACTTTTAGCTCCTCCAGCTAGTCCTATCCCTGCAGCTAGTTCAATTTTGCCAAATACAACACCATTACCTACACCATCTAGTAGTTCAGTGAGTTCTTCCAAAAAAGGACCCAAGCCACGAACAAAAGACAATGCAGATCGTAAGGAGAATGCTGTAGAATCTCCTAAAGAAATGGAGCCAGAGCCAAAAGAGCCAGAAAATGAAAAAGCAACACCATCACCTTATTGCGATTTTTGTTTAGGAGATGCTCAAGAAAATAAGAAAACTAACTTACCAGAAGAATTGGTGTCTTGTTCAGATTGTGGACGATCTGGACATCCGACATGCCTTCAATTTACTGAGAACATGATAGTTTCTGTTAAGCGTTATCGGTGGCAATGTATTGAATGTAAATATTGTTCCATTTGTGGAACATCAGATAACGATGATCAGTTATTATTCTGTGACGACTGCGATCGAGGTTATCATATGTACTGCTTAGCTCCTCCTTTAACGTCGCCTCCAGAAGGATCCTGGAGCTGCAAATTGTGCATAGAAGAATTTCACAATAACTAAATTCGTTAAGCAATAGAAGTGATTATGATTTAAGAAAAGCTGAACTGAACACATAATATACATTTACGAAATCTATTGTAAACATGATTGAAAAATGAAATGTACTCATTGCTAATTTTGTGTAAAATTTAATATAAATTCTTTTTGGCATTAGATTGTGGGAAATTAGAAGTATTATTTTTACTTTTGATATTATTATTAAAATTTGTAAGCGTTGATTTCAAAAATTTATTATTTCAATGAAGTCGCTTTTCTATAAGTTTTGACCATAATATTCATACTTACATGTTTATAAATTTCTTATAAGTTTTCTAGTAAAACATCAACCTTTTTAGTTTTTTTTATTTTATTTATTTCTTCCAGATATAAAAATTCTAATGGAAATAATTTAATCTTGAAAGTCTATTAAAAATTATATTTTTGAGTTGCGATCAATAATTTGTAATAATTTGTTTTGCCAGATTGCTTAAGAATACTTAATGCTAGACTGAAAATAAGATTCGAAAGTAGTGATGAAAATTGACTTATGTCTTCAATGCATTTTCCCGAATATTCAATATGTATATTCAAAAAATACATCTGAGATGTCGTCAATTTGATGAATATATTTTCCAATTGCAAAATGTTATTATTTGTAGGAATTTTTTTTTATTAACTTTTTTCATATTTTTGTCAGTGTCTTCAAATATGAGTTTGCCAGTGTTTTATGGTTAAAGTTGTTAATATGTTGGAATGCTGTTTTTATAAAAGATTTATAACTTTCTTAAGCTTATTATGGCATTAACGGAATGAAATGAAATACAGAAATTAAAGATGATAATACAGTAAATAATTTTTAGAAGCTATCATATTTAAATTATATATTCAATATAAATATGATTTCTCAAAGTGAAATTCAAATTAACGATGGGAAAAAATATGTTAGAAACAATTTTTATTTGATTATAGTTTTTGAATAGTTTTTCAAGTGTAATCAATTCGATCAGGATTAGGATTAGGATATTACGTTAAAAAAATATCCTATTTGGAATAAATTAAATAATAAAATTTAGAATTGATAAGATCAGAGAAAAAATGTTTTGTTTAATAATTAGTAGAATTAATTATAATTAATAAGTATTATAATATTGAATTTAATTTTAAATATTTTTCTACATGTGTTTAATTTTTGGGGGGCTTTCAAATCAATTTGAAGTAGGTATGTCAACAAACATAATTAAATGATCATAATTTGGATACGCAATCAAGAATCCACAGTTGCCATAATGTTAATTCGTGAACCGTAAAATATTGTTGCCAGCCTCATAAATTAAACATTTTTTATCGTAGGTTTTTTAAATCGACCCAAATTCACATGTGAACCTAAATAGTAATTAACTAATTAAATTGTTTATATTTTGAATTTTTTTTTCTACTTGTAAAGCCAAATATAAATTGAATTCTACTAATTTTATAACATTAAAACTGAATAAAATAAAGTCTTCGTTAGTTTTAGTTATTAAGAAATCCCATTTAAGTAATTTTCAAATTTACTTTTAAAATACAAAAATAATTTATAAAAAATAATTTGGTCGTTTTTTTTTTAAATTAATTTTCAGCAAATTTGTTGCATGTCTGTTTATAATTTAAATATAAAACAGTATACTTAAATGTTACTTATTGTTGACAATATATAAAACTAAAAGAATTACTAAATTCAGGCAAATAACCTGAGATCAAATTTGTAACTATTGTATGTAAAAAAATTTGTTAAGAGAAGATATTTTTTATCTAATTTTGTTCTAAAGCAATATTTTTTTTAAAGACACTAGTTATAGAATTTAATCCTAAGACTTCTGTTAGCGAGTCGTGGAAACAGTATCGTCTTAATTTATTATTGGTCTTCACAATCCAATCTTCTTAAAAGTAATTGAGTAATTGAAATGCGAGAGCAAGATAAATAATTCGATGTTTTATAATCTACCAACATAATTTTATATTTTGTTATGAACTTAGATTAGATGTAATGTGTATGTCCGAGAATACATGATTTTCATATATTTTTTTTGCTTGCAATTACAGCTAATTTTTTTTTGGTTTAAATCCATTTTAGTTCACCAATTTTTTCAGAGCTAGTAAATATTTCATCCATCTAAAAATTGTAATGAAACTAATATAGTAATGAAAAAAATATTTTTTGTAATAATTTTTATTGATTAAAATTATAAATGATATCACAGAGCTAATAATTCCAATGAAAAGAATTTTATCAAATAATCTATTTTCACAATGTCTTCAAAAACTAAGCCAATATTCAGTTCTTTTATTTTAAAATCTAACTTAAAATTAGAAATGTACATTTATGATTTCTTTTGTTTTTTTATTTTCGAAGTGAATTTGGGCAATTTTTATTTTTACTGATAATTAGACGTTCTGGATCCAAACTTAATTTTTTCAGAGTTTCATATATTTTCATTCTCATATCTGCTTCAAAATCTCTATTCCTACCAAAAATCCAAATTTGATCAGAGTGACCTAAAGGACCAAAACTGGAACATGACCTAAATGAAAATGTGAATTAATATCATGAGTTTATTTATTTAATATTTTTATACCTACATTATAGTGTAAGTTGTAAGGACATTCAGTTTTTAAGTTTAGAACCTAATTTTGTAAAAAGCAAAAATATACTAACCATAAAATTGCAAAATGATCATAATCTGTATATAAAACTTGATATCTTCCTGATCCTGGTAAAAATCTGGAAATTATGTCCGGAAATCTAGAATTAAACTAATTTCAAGAATATATTAATTAATAAAAATAATTTCTTACTATTGATACTATTGAGAATATTAGTAAAGGTAAATAATGTAACCTAGTAGAGTTTTTCTTGCTACAGGATAGGAGTTTTTAAACCTGGTTCAAGTGATATTAAAACTTAAAAGTTCACAAAATTTATTTCAGTCAAGAGTTTTTCTTCTGGAAATATGTTTAGTACCGCACCGGTAAGTACAATATCCGTAATAGTTGTTCAAATACATTTTGAGCTCATTAGGTTTAAGTTAAAGCGGATGGATGATTTTTCGAAAAAAATTATAGTGCGTGCCTTAATAATAGACAATCGATTAATAAAATCCAAAATAAACTAAGATGTCGGTTGTAAATTTAAAATTAGAAATAAGTATTTTTTAATTCAGCTTAATTTATATTTATACCACCATATAACATTATGTCATTTATTATATACCTTAAAATCCATTATTGATGACTTCACATTTTCTGGTTTCGCATATCCTAAGCTTATTGAAGGATTTCCTGTCCTGAAAAAAAATATATATATTTCAAATGATAATATTACTCAGTTTTTATTTATTTATTCGATCAAACAGATCAAAAATTACAGTCTATTTATTGTTTTTATTGCAACTTCTAAACGAAAATATGCATCTTGAAATTTGAAATTCTTATCTTCTGGTTGAAAAGTAAGAGTTGTACATCCAGATCCAATTTCGGGCAAATAAAAAGATCTTTCAACTTCGTACCATTGACCCAATGACTGAAAGTAAATAAAAACAAGAATTTAAATTAAAAATTAATGAAACAAAAAATAAAAAAGAATTCAAGGTAATTTAAATTGCATACGTAAGTATTTGGGCTCTTATCACATTAAGTAACAAAAAAATTATTCAGTAAATACAAGCTCACCGGGATCTTATATATCTTATATAATACCGATTTTATATATCTTATATATATTACGGATTATTCCAGGTAAAAATTTATAAAAACAGAGCCTTAGGTTTAGACAGTATTTATTTCAGGGGTAGATTTTTCTTTGCAATTTTTAATTAATTATGTTTTTGTCGATACATTTTAAATTGAAGAAAGTCTGGATAAATATAACTTTAAAGTTTTTCAATTGGATTGTGTAACTCTTATTGTGTGATGTGATAATTTATACAATAAAAATTATTCGTTAATAACGAATAATAACGATATAACATAACAATTAAATACTATTTTAAATTAATATAAATGTCATAATATCGTCCTCGAAAATTTTAATGTTAGACATACTTGAAGTACTTAAAAATGTATGCTTATTTGTTGCAAAATAAAAAAAATTCTCTTATTAAGAAAATTTTCTTTAAAGATAAATTATTTTAATAACTACGTTATATATTGAAGAAAGAAAGCCAAAAAATAATAATAAAATTTATAATTGAATAAAATTATATAAACAAAAATATAAAAATGTTTATTCTTTTTTAGACTCATAATAATATTAAAATGTTGTCATTATATTAATGTTTCTATGCGAAATATTCCACTTTTTTATTTGTGTTTTATTTTAGAGAATTTATATTAAAACTATCAATAATGTTTGTATAGATTATTTATAAAATGGTTCGCCCGAAGTTTCAAATTAAAAAACCATAACCAATTTTTAAAATTTTTATTATGCCAAATTATTTGACAAATATAAATATTCATATTGTACAAGTTATTTCAAATCATATGAACCCAAAAATAGATCATTGCCTTCTTATGTAAAGAAAAAAAAATTGAAAGTGTAGAATTGATAGATCATAATGCATCACCATAAGTTTTATCGAAAATATAGTATAATGAAATTATAAGAAATATTTAGCATAAAGTTCAAGCGTATATACTATATAGTAATCATTCTAAGCAAAAAATTCTGATAAAAATAAACAAAATCTTTCTTTTATTATTATTATAATATTTTTATAATGTTTCTTGTACCTATTTGTTTTCAATGTATAAAAATATTAGGTGCAAGTTTTTTTATTTATACATATATGTTATATCGTTCTAATAAAATAGGGGAAAAAAAAGGCATTTGAAAAAGTTCTTCGATAGAGTCACTATATATATATTAAATTTACTTTTTGGTATAAGCTAAAAGGTATAACCGATAAATTGATCTAAAATAAATTATATTTATTGCAAATAAGTTACAAATTAAATTCAATTTAAGTATAATTACGGAAGACCCTAGTATATAAAACAAAATACTGATATTATAAAAAGAAAAAACAAAATTACCCATTTCGCACATTTGATTTTGTCGCAGTGAATATTAATTACAAATAAAAAAATATAATTTCATTAAATGGACACTATGGGAATAATTATGATAAAAGAAATTCAAACAATCAAAATAGTTATAATTTAAAAAAAAATTAATAGCATAATACCAATATTATCAATGCAGTTTTTGTCAATTTTGAAGTCTCCAATATAGTTTCTTTCAATTGTACAATTTCACATTGTACAATTTCGGAATACTCTTCTTTCATATTTTACCTTGAGTATGGGAAATCGGAGTTTAGGATAGAAAGTCTTAATTTTTTTTTGCAAGGAATCATTTTAGTTTAATTTAAAATATTTATTTTAAAAATTTTGTTTTTCCAAATAATTTTCATTAAAAATTTCAGAAATATTTATTTTCTTCTAGATGGTATCAATCAAATCTAAAACTAAAAACGAAGATATTTCAGACTATAATCTTTGTTTAATAATTCTAAAATTTATAGTTAAAATAATAGTCAAGTTTAAATTTTTAAGTTATTGTTTTATTTAAATTTCTAATTTGAAAATTAATTGAAGTGAAAAACTTAAATTAAAGGTTGATTCATTACAAACAGAAAGTTGAATCCATTTTACATTTTTCATAGTACCATTTCGCCATCAATTTATCAGACGGGTTTAATGTTTTCGTTTCCTCTTCAAAGTTATATTCTTTTAAATTTCGCTGCAATAAAAAATAAAATTTTTTAATATAAAAATATACAAATTACATATAAGTTAAATTTATATTAAGACATTTTAAGTTAAAATTTACATAAAATTCTGTTAAAATAGGAATTTTAATTTGATTTTTCAAAATTTCAATTGAAAAAAAAAATAAAATACTAATTGAGTTAAAATCAAACAATCAAAAATTTTTAGAAGTGCTTTAAATCAAAGTTTTTTTTAATTTTTTTTATTACTTACAATTGGCTTGGGAAAAATTCTCTTTGATTCCATTCGATTAGTATGCTCTCTGTAAGAATCATGAAGAATCTTTTTATTTACGCTGCTCATGCAATTCAAGCACAATTCACATTCAACAGAATTACAAATTTCATGACAACGATTTTCCCAACAAGCTTGGGTATTAGTAGCTATATTTATTCCAGTTGACACCATATTTTCAACTTCATCACTCTCTTTTTCAAAACTTTTTCTACGATAGGGTTTCCCAATACCAACTAAATTCATAAAGGTATAAAGAATTTGTTCGAAGTAGATACAGAATCTTTTATGGTAATTTGACGATAAATTTGGGCTCATATTTGCCTCCATTAAATAAACTTTCAAATCTTTATTTATTATGAAATCAAATCTCATCAATTCGAAAAAATTTTCTGCGGTGTCATAGATTTTTGATGGACTTCGGAAAAGATTTGGTGCCTTAAGTAAAATGATTTTCTGAAGAATATCGTCGATTTGATCCCAAACAATTTGTGGATCTTGACTATTCATTTTGAGATAAGCATCAAAACCATCTTTAAAGCTAAATTTAAAATCTTGATCGAATATTTTAAATGCTGGTACTTCCCATACAGGCAGGTAATCATCAGCAATAACGTATTGCCTTACGTTTGACGCATTGAATGGATAATATGCTTCCGGACAGAATCTCAAATTTACATCACCCTAAAAATTTAAATAAAAATATTATAATTTGAATAAGTCCGAATTAAACAAAATAATCAGATACGTTCGATATGGTCCAAAACTTATACTGATTACATTAAGTATTCATTAAATTTATCAAAGACAATGAAATCATTAAGACGACGCATATCGTACTTTCAGATTTGATTTTAAACCTTATAAATATATGCTCTTAAAGGTTCAACACTGGTTATCATCACATAAATTCCAACATCAAATTTATATCCATTTATTAAATAAGGATTTTCAATATATTCTTGAATAAAAGTTGTGTTCGATGTGAAATCGATTTGATCTGCTGACCTTATTACAACATGACGATGTTCATTGTGTTTTTGAACGAATTTAATTGTTGGATTTTCGGCTTGAAACTCTATAAATTTATCTTTATCTCTGGGCAAACGAAACGATTTCGCCAGAAATGGTATATTAGGTGTTGTACATAAATCAACCTTGCTTGTGAGGAATCCAGTCCCTGCAATGAGAAATCCGTTAAGTCTATAAATGCTCTATGCATGATCTTTTTCTTGCTAAACTTTAGTAGAGTGCTTCAAGTAGGTCTGACATTAAATTTTTCAAGAGCGATATTATGACATTTAAATTAATTGAATAGTATTTCGTTGTTATATCGTTGTTAAAGATTTATTTAGTGAAGTACAAATGATTAACGTACAACTTTTATTGTATAAATTATCACATAATAAGAGTTACGTTTATCCAATTCAAAACTTGAAAGATATCTTTATTTTTTTAATATTTGAGGTTCGACCTTTCTTTAATTTAAAATAAACCGACAAAAATCATAATAACTAAAAAATTACATACGAAAATTCTCCCTTAAAATAAACTTTTCTAGATTTTTACTCTCTTCTAAACCTAAAGCTTTATTTTTATAAATTTTTACCTGGAAAGTGATTAACTCTTTGATGTTTTTCAATACTTGTTTTAATATATGGAACTTTTTCAAATGGATAGTCATGCGCCCACAATAAATCCCATTTATCTTCTAGTCCAACACGTGTAAATCCCATACGATGTAAAACATTAACAACATGTTTTAAATGATTTTCGTGTGGCACTGTGTACAAGAAAATAGCATAAGTTGGGCCTGTAATATTTGTTGAAATTGATGGCGGTGTAATAACTTCTGAAATTTTTGGGCAAACAGGTTGCTCTACAACAGGACACTGTTGAGGTAGCAAACTTATCATCTTCGAAAGTTTTTCTTTTTCATTATAAATTTGACTATAGGAGATAGCAAATAATAAAAATAGAAAAGTCCATCCAATGTATTTAAGAATTTTATGTACCGGCCATAGATAGAATTCTATTGATATTTTTCTTGCAGATTTTTTATTTTCAATTTGTGTTTGCTCTTTAGTGAATTTTGAACTTCTAGAAGTAACTGATTTATTTGTAGATGTTGCTGTTTCCTTATCCGATGCATTCTCTGCTGTTATCTCTTTCAATTTTTTAGGTTTTGCCTAACAGACATTTATTATTTTAAAATATTTTATATTTTGTTAATTAATAAAAAATAATTTAATTTAAATTTTTTACTTACCATTTTTTTTAACTAATTTTTTCGACCGTTTTTTTTTTGTTAAGAACTCGACATCAGTTTAATGAATAAAAGTTTACGTTTTTTAATAATATTAATTCGTGGCATTTGATATTTCGCAAACATTGTACACTTAAAAATTTTTGTTTACTTTTCAACTTGTCATATTATATTTTAAAATAATCGGCTATTTCCAAGCAATCCAGTAGGTATATCTTATAACAACTACATATCTGAAGGGTTATATTTAATTTCTTTAATTTCTTATACATTTTGTTTTTATTTTAAGAACAATTAGGTTTTTCTAATATTAGTTTTGAAAAGGAATTTATGTTTATATTTGTTGACTTTATTTGTATCTATGAAGTAAAATTGTTACATTTCCTGGTAAAGTCGATTTTTGAATTTATTAAAAGTTTAAAAGATCTTACGTTAAGTTTATACAAAAATACAAGCATATGTCAAAGAGAAATTCAATAATTATTAAATGAAAACACAATAACAAAATTAGAGATTATATCTACATTATATAAATATTATCTTTGTTGTTATGATTTCGATTATAAATTATATAGAAAACAATTTATAAATATTGAAAATGGAAATTTTAAATTTAGTCATCGAGTTGTCCGCATCCATTTTTATATTATAATGTTTAAGAATTAATTTCCTTCGAAAATAGTTTAAGTTCAAATTTTATCTAAAAACTTTGATAAATTTAATTAAATTTCTTTAGCGTGTATTTCGAAAAACTTTGTAAGATAAAATATGAACAACCTTAAGACTTCATATTATTGTGAGAAAAAAAAAACTGTTCAAACACCTCATTCAATGAACTACAAAATTTTACTAGGTACGTATACAAATTTTTAAGCAAACAATTAGTTTTAAATAAAATATAAGTCCATTTATAGTTTTTACGTGATATTTAAAAAAAAAAAAACAATTACAATTAGAAGTAATGTGATTCTATAAATAAATATATATATTTTTTAATAGGTGATAGATTTGAAAATGATCTCTGCAAATTTTCTCGAAAACATTTTTTCCTTTATAATGTTCGTAAAATATGAATAAATGAAAATTTATTGATCTGCCATTTTTTATTTTTCAATAATACTTAAAAGACATTGGGTTCAAAATTTTTTTTTTCAGTTTTGGGTATTTCCGATATAGTTGACAATCGTACATCGAAACGATAGTATAACAGAGGATAAATATTTTGTTTTGGTCTGTTAAATTTTCTATCAAGTATATCAATTAATTAGACATACACATGTTTAGTTAAACTAATAGTGATAAGTTAAATATAGTGGTTACAAATATTCCGTATTAAATTTTATATATGTATAAAATAAATTTCAATAAATACTAAATTTGTATGAACCATTCTAACGTACAGATAAGGTAAAATTATGCATATTAAACTAAAAAAACTAATTTGAGATAAACAATAATAATTCATTATTTATTTCGTTTTTAATTTAATTTACGGAATTAATTAAAATATATAAAAATTTTAAATAAAAATGTTGGAAAATGGGAAATGGAAAATTTTTGTAAAAATTCAAAACTGAAAAGAATCAATCTCTTATGTTAATTTGCAATGCATTTAGCTTTTAGCATTTAAATTAACATCTCAAGGACTTCAAATGTCATGTTTAACCTCTTAGTATAATATAAAAAAAAAATATTCCGAATATCCGAACCACATTACAAGAAGATAATTGGATTAATGTTTATTTTTATCAAAATAAAAACGTGAGAAACATAAATTATTTTTATCAGTTTCTTCATTGCTCTAAATAATGAGAGATATGAAATAATGTTCATACTTTAATATTATATATAATAAATATTATATATAATATATATACCAAATTTTTTTTTTAAGATACTTAACCCTTAAACTTGCCTGCTTTAACGTAATAATTATAATACCTCGTTAAATAAGTCGTTGAAAAGTTAAATGGTTAAAGTTATTTTTTGCAACTAAAAGTTTCGTTTTTTATTTCATTAATTGTGTATGTTAGTTAAACCACGAAATTATTTTTCGAGTTTGTACATAACAACCTAGTTTTATTTTCAAGCTTTGTTGTGTGGAAGAAACCTTATACTTAGTGTAAAGTTCTTAAATTTGCATTTGATCACATTCCTCCCAACAATTTTTAAATTTTCATTTACTTACAATAATATTATTTATATAAATTATATATTTTTTTTTAATAATTTACACTTACACCATATATATACACAAATATCAATAGATCCATTTAATAACGACTTATTTTCAAAAAACCAAATATACATATTTCTGAATTAATATTCTTATTTGAAACATTTCTATTTATTTATTTTTTTAATTAAAAAAAAAACAAACCGATTCAAAGTCATCGAGTTTGATCAGTTTAGCCAGCTTCAAGTTAATAAGTTAAGTTAATTATTTATGTAAGTTAATTTACTTCGTTGTTAAATGGTAACATCAGTATGATTTCAATTTATTATAAAAAAATGTAATAATTTTTTTTTTAATTATTAATTTTCATGAGGACAAGGTCTACGAGATTTTGATTTCGTACTTTCAAAGTTGGATTATTATTGTGCTTTTAATTTAATAAAATAATATTATTATCCAATTAGTGAAAACATTTGCAAAAGTTTTATTTTCCAATGTCATATTCATAAACAACATTATATACAAGAAAAAACTACTTATTAAGTAAATTAAAATTTTTCTCATGGATTGATTTTATTCTTACAAATAACTTCGTACATCAAACTTTTTTTCTTGATCAATCTTTTAGATTAGAAGAATGCATAGTTTTATTGTTGGTGGATCATCGATAAATTTATTTTAAAAATTTTTTTATTGGTATTTACTATGAATTAGAAAATGTATGCAAAATAATAAGCCGATTTTTAAAAGAAAACTTTTTAAATGAAATTAGGATTAAATCAAAATATTTCGTGAAATGACTAAGAAATTGCCTTAAAAAAGATAAAAAAAATTTGCGAAATTTTACGAATATGTCATGTTAAATTAAATATCACCTAAGTAAATTCTTAAACCTTAACTATGTATAAATTTCTTACTTTTTTAGGAATATATATGTCAAACAATTTAATAAAAACTTTAACCTTTTAGTTTGGAAGTATTATTAAAATAAATTTTAGATACCAGAAATAAATAAAAGTGATATCAGTGAATATAAAATGAATTGAGATTTTTTTTTATGATTCAAAATAGATTATGTAGGTCGATAGAAAATTTTGACTAATATTATGCAATTTTTTATTTCTGTTTTCATTTTTTTTTTTTATTATTATTAATAACAGGAAAAGAATTTCTAATTTAAAGTCAATGTCTTCTGCATGCACGGTTAATTTCTTAAGTCAATGGCATTTTATAAATTGTGAGTCGATTAGCATTGATAAGAAATGCTATTTTTTGTTTAATCACATTTTTTATTAAATAAAATGAATAAAATTGTGAATATAAATTTATTTGTTATTAGATCAAAAGTATTTTAGGTATTTCGCTAAAATATAAAAACAGAGAATATACTCTCTGATATATTTTATATGATGGAAAAGTTGCAATTTTTTATTTGCTATTCTGACGTATAACAAAAACTTTATTATCAATTATTAATAATTAAAATATGATAAAACGAATTATCAACATGTGAGGCTTTAAATTATTAATTATTATAATCGTATTCCTTACAACGGATAAATGATATGACATAAAACTATGCAGAATCAAGTAAGAAACTATATAATCAAGAAAAAAAACTGTTAAATATAACCCAAGCAATTATAGAATAGTAAACAATTCGCTGGGAGGAATTAAAACTATAATTTTAAATATCAATGACTCGTAACAACATTCAATTTAATTATTAAAACCGTAGAGACGATATAATGTCGTTTATATCCTTTATGTCCTTTATGATAACCATAGTCCTTTTTCCCTTGGGATTAATATAATATACAAAATAATATAAAATATTAAGTGAAAAAATTGTTTTATTTATTTTTTTGCTTTATTCATATAATAAATAACTTATTTTAAGAAGCGCCTACGGAATAATTATAACAATTTTAAAGCTTGAAAATTATTTAATTTTTATTATTCCGCTGCGCCGATTATAATGATGAATAAAATTTGTTTCAAAAGTAATACGGTTTGTTAACATATATTTTAATTTTGTAATATTATATTTTCTAGAGCAGCATATACATATATGTATATAACTATGTATATACGATAAGATACAAAAAAAAATTTTTTCTGGTAATATGAATATCTTAATTGCAAGCTTCATTTTAGGGTTTTCCAATATGTTTCTTTTCTTTTGTTCGCTTTCACTGAATATTCTTAGCATTCCGATTTTAAAGTTATAAAGAAAACTATAATATTTAATTGGGCAAAAGTGAAATTTTATGATATTTTAAACAACATAAAAATATAAAAAAACCATAAGTCAGTGTGTAGAAAAGTTTTGCTGAGTGTGTTCTAATCTGTGTATTTTTCATTTAAAAACATTAAGCTTGAGGAATTAAAAACATTTTCAAACTTTTTTAATTTTTTAATGGGAATAAAAATTTGATTCTAATATTGAATTTCAAAGTCACAAATGCACAAGTCGTAAGATAATAACAATACCATCTATCAAATGAGTAAGTTCATATGCTATTTTTTATATTTTTGTTGTACAGCTAATATTGATTGCTATTTATGTTCACTTAAATAAAAATGTTATACAACTCTGTTTTAAACCAATTACTTTCTTCATATATACAAGACGAGGTCTATAATTTTTTTTTCTTGCATAATTTATTATGCACATTTTTCAAATAATGAAATGTGCATGGATAATAAAAAAAATTAGGGTTACATTTTTTATGAATCATTGGTTTTGCAAATTTCTTCGGATATATATAGTGTAGTAGGTAACATAAAAATAGTAATGTATAAGTAGTTTTGATGATTAATTTTCTTGGAAACATTTTGAATAAATTGGCTCAATAAGTTATATACGATTTAAATTAAATAAGCTTATAAATAAATGTTATAAATACGTCCGAAGTGAAATAATATTTAAAATTTTCTTTTTAGTTTGCCATTTATCAAATTTTGAATTAAATATATTTTAGTTATCTTGAAGTTCCAAATTTAAGTATAAATTAATATTTTTTGGAATATGTAATACCAATACCCACACAGAAAAAAATTTGCTCGTACTAATAACTAAATAATTCGTTAAAATCAACGAAAAATTCGTTATTTTGGCTACAACGAACATTTCGTTGAAAAAAGCTCGTAGTTCGTTAAAAAAGTTCGTTATACCCCAAAACCAAAAACCTTTCAAATTATTCAGCAAAAACACCGCAAATACGAAAGAAAAATTTTACTAGACTAAATTTTTTTTTTTATTTATTTAATTTTTTTTTTATTTCTTTTTTGTTTTTTATTTTAATTTTTTTTTTTATTTTTTTTTTTATTTTTTTTTTTATTTTTTTTTTTATTTATTTTTTTTTATTTATTTTTTTTATTTATTTTTTTTTATTTATTTTTTTTATTTATTAATTTTTTTTATTTACGTTTCTTTTTTTATTATTTATTTTTTAAATTTTTTTATTTAATTTTTTTTTAATAATTTTTTTTATGCCCGCTTGTGGCTTCGAACCACTGTCCTAAACATTGCAATCCATCAACTCTGCCACTGAGCTATGAACTAAATTTACGGCAATGTGTAAAATGGAAAATATAAGTTCTGTATGGATTGAAATTTTTGTTTCCCGTATTTAACGATAACGAACTTTTTTAACGAGTACTAAAAATGAAAAAAAAGGTTCGTAATAGAAAATAAACGAAATTTACGTTACAAAAACGTATTTATTCATTATTTTTCGTTATCTTAACGAGAATGTCATTAACGAACTTTTTTGACGTAATGAGTACGAGCAAATTTTTTTCTGTGCATGACCGACGGACAATTAGCTGATGTTAATTCTTTAACATTATGTATAGTAACGTAATATTTAATTGCTTTCGCCGAAAGTGGAAGTGAACAAGCAAAAAAAAAAAAAAAAACTGTGCGAAAAATATTATTATGCGCTTCACCAAGTGAATCTTATGTTAATTACAAATTTATGATTATAAAAGAAGTCACTAAACTTTTATTTGTTATGTTTATAAATATATATACTTATATGATAATTTCGAATGTAAACATAAAATATAATAATAAATAAAATTTCACTACTGAAATCCATAATGTAGAAATTTTAATTTTATCATTAATAAATATCTTCTATCTATGTAAATTTTAATCTTTATGAGTAATAATAGTTTAATAAAATTTTTACACCAAATTAACATCTTTTTATTTATTTTTATTTTTTGTGAATGTAAACAAAAACAAAATATTTAGATAATTATGTTTGTATGTACGTAAACACATATGAGAATAATATTTAATGTTGCTCTTTAATAAGATAAAGAAACAATCTTCGAAGTAACAGCTCTGCTGAGAAAACAAATATTATCATCAATAATTTTATTCCTCAAAAATGTAGCAACGGAAAATTATTTTATTTGAAAAAAAAAAAAAAAAATTTGCCCAATAATCTGTACCCGTCGAAATCTCTCTAAAAATCTTTAAATTATTTAGATGCATTTAAAAAAATATATATAATGAGTTTTTTAACCTGTTTTTTCTTTTTTTTTGAAGCTCTTTTGAAATCTAAAAGTCAAAAAAATATAATATTTCAAAAGAAATTAAGACTATATTAGGGCAGAATAAAAAAAACTTTGTTAAAATTATGATACTTGTTTTTTTTTTTTTTTTTTTTAAATTCAATAAAATATCCATTCAAATGTATGTTTGCTAAAAAATAACAAAATATTTACTTATAAAATTTAAATACACCGACTGAATAACTTGTTAGTATAAACAAGGTCAAATACAAATATAAAAAAACAAAAAAAAAAGAAGAAATTGTCAAAAATGTTTTGATATTATTTGTATGCTAAAAATTTGTTTACTCAAAAGATTTCTTTTTATTCAAGTTTTTTTTCTTTTTTTAATTATTCTTTCTCTTGTAGCATAAAATAAAAATAATAATGCATATGTTTTGAAATATAAATTTATTGCTTTGGGGTAAAATTAAATTATAATGTTAGCAAATTCTAATAAATTACGTATATTAAAAGAAAGTTCTAAAATGCATTTGTTTTTACATAATATCAAGTTTCATTTCTATAATAAATAGGTATATAATGTAAAAAAAAAAAAATTTTAAATCTATGTTGAAAATATTAGGTAAAATTTTACAAACATTTCTTGTTTTTTTTTTCTGCAACCGTGAGTTGTTGCAAATAGTTAGTTACGTTTTTTGTAAATAATTCTAATAAATAATTCTAATGAAATAGTTTTTAAAGTTCTATAAGAAAAACAATTTTATTTTTGTGTTGCAATTCTAGTCGACATTGAAGTTTTAAAATGCATTCTATTAATTATATTTAGATCAAGGATCCAAAAAGAATAATAAGTGACTAGTGAAGTTTCAAAAATGTCAATGTCGAAAGTTTTTTTTTTTTTTTTAAATAATTCAAATATGAAATTGACACTGTAGAAATTCATATTTATTTTCAACAAACTCCATCAACTTAAATAATGTAACTGAAGTTTCACAATAGTTGATATACAAACATACGTACATATATTTTTCAGTTTCAAGACAGGAAGTAATAAATATTTCCAAATTAAGACATGAACCTTTTATTGAGCGACAGTTTGTTTCTTGCTAATTAATTTCACTATAAACACTTATTCAATTTAGAAGCGCGCATTCACGCATGTTTCACAAGTATATAAAGTTAATTTTATGAAAATCATATTAACTAATTTTTTACAGTGCGGCAAAGGGTTTCAATATTATATGTCTGCGCTTTTAGCTTATTGAGATTTGAAGAAAAAAAAAAAAAAGAAAGAAAACCTTGAAAATACTGTGAATTGTATTTTCATATTATTTTTCAAGGTTTATATTATTTTGATTTTTCATTTAAAAACAACATTTTATCTTAAGAAAAAGTGTTTTGTGATTCAATTGACTTAATTTGTTTTTAATCTTTACATAGAGTGGAGTGAACTTGAATATTATATTTGTGTAAAAACTGAAAGAAAAACGTTCGAATAAGATTAATACAAACCAAAGACGATTTTTTTTTGAAATTATAATAATTTGGGAAAAAACGAAACTTTTATTTACTGAATTTATAAATTTTTCAGTTAATCCCTTTTTTACCACTGCCAATATTTGATGTCACAAATAAATTTATTAATTTAAAAAACTTTCTACTTGGTTCGCTATATAAGAGATCCGTATTGTTAAATACTGATATTTTTATTCAGTGATTTTCATTCTCAAGGATTACATTAAAACACGTACAACAATTACCCTTTTTTACACGAATTTCTCTAACTCTATTCTCAATCACAAAATTTTATAATAATTATATGGATTATTTTCTTAAACGATGATGTTTTTACCAAAATTATTTTTCGTCCAAGAATGCTTCCAGGAGAGAATATCCTTTGTGGAGAACAAAGGCTATAATGTAATAATATTATCAGTTCAGAAAATTTAAAATCAAAAAAAAATCTCAATCAAAGTTTCCAAAACCTGTTGAAAAAAATCTTAAAGCACAATATTTTTATAGCTTTTATTTGAAATTGGAAAATTTCTTTTGTCACAACATTTTTATATGTGATAAAATCTTCAGTTTTTTCGAATTTTTTTTTACCATGAGAAGTTAAATTTCAATTCATATAACCATTATGATTCTTCTTAATTTTTAACATAATGTACCTACGTATTGAAAGTTGTATTGAAGCTTTGATGACTGTGTCAAAACATAATTTTGTATATTTTTTTGTTTGATTTTAATAATTTAAGTACCTATGCATTTTACAAAATAAAATTGCCATAAAATAACATCCGTTGAATGTCATATAATATATTTTTTTATTTAATTTCTTTTCACAATTGAATAATAACAGATTTTATATTTCGAGGAAAATTTTTTTTTTTAAATAAATTGTACATACAGATACATATAGTATATTATTATAGTATATATGTATATAAAATGTTTGTACATTAATTGAAATAAATTACTACATAATCTGCATAAGATAATTAAATGGGGGGAATTTTTTTGATTAGCCTTTTATTAACAAAAAAAAAAAAGATCGAAGTGCATAATATTTTTATGATTATGATGATTCATCGAATTGTATGATTGACATATATTTGGATAGTGAATTTGGAAAGTTTGTTCCATTTTTACAGCCTCCTAAATAAATAAATTTTGGTGCTTAATTTACCTACTCAGTTTTTTGTTTTTTTCAATACTATTATGTTAATAGGATTAAGGATTTCATTAAAAAATCTATCTATAGTTTTAATTTTTATTGTACAGGATGGGTTTTAATGAAATCTTAATCAATCTAATAATATTAAGTAACATAGACATTATTTACAATTTCTTTTTGATTTTATGATTTAAAAGTCAAAAAAAAAAAAATCAATTCTTACCCTGGTCATATTAAATTTAGGCATTGATGGATATTTTGGACATTTTCCAAAACCATAACCATTAATTGAAGCTGATGTTAAAATTAAAAAAAATAATGAAAAATATGTTTTCATTTTTTTTTTTATTATTAATTTCTTGTTTTTATTAAATTGTAATTTTTTTTTTCTATTATTGAAATGCAAAAAAAAATTATGTAATTTTTATTATAAATTTTCGATTTATGTTTTTAATTCAATTTTTCTTTTAACACCTGGCTGGATTTTATTTATTTATTTGTTTTTTTTTTACCATTCATGAAAATAAATAAATAAAGAAATAAATTAGATTCTTGTTTTATTTATTTATTTATTTTTTTTAATTTCTAATTTTCTATACTTTTGTTTTTCTTATTCGCTTCTTGTATAAATTTCAAAACTAAAACCAGTTCTTGTATATCGTTATAACTTTTTTTTATTTTTTACCAACTTCATAAATTCTTATTGTACATAGTTAGTGTAATATGTTTATTTCGTTATTATTGAAATTAAAAGTTAATTAAAAATGAAATAATAATAAACAAAAAATTATTTATATACAAAAATAAAATAAAACCAGAATTAATTAATTAAAAATATACTTGTTTTATTAAAATTTTTATTTTCCTGAATTTCCTTTTTATTTCTTCCACTAGTAAAAGTTTAATAATTTTATTTATTTTAGAAAATATTTTTTTTTTTTAATTCTGCAATGAACAACTTGGTTTAATTCCAAACTGAATGCAATTTGATTATGTAAAAAAATGTAAACAAAACACAATATATATGTATAATAATTGATAATGTTTTTATAACATAACTACCAATAAGACAGTTGAATCTGTACTGAAATTAAATTACAAAAAAAGAAAAAAATCTATAATTTTTCATTTTATTTATTTTTTTTTTCAAATATTTAAGCTGTGAGCGCAATATTTTTCTTTTTTTTATATTAAAGCTTTCAGATTGTTCGATGCATCAATAATAATATATGTATCTCAGCTAAGTTTTGTTTATTTTATTTTAATTTTGAATTATAAATGAGTGGGAATTATATAGAAATTGGTTTTTGTTGTGACGAGTTTGAATTATTTTTCGGTGGTTTTGATTTGTAAACAGTAATAGTGTGGGTAAAAATATAAATTTTATTTTATTAGATTCAAGTACTTTGACAAAATTTAAATTAAATTATGACATACTTCAGCGATATTAATATTTTAATTTATATATTAATGATAGTCCATTTAGAACAGAAATACAAAGAAACATAATTGACAACTGGTCGAAAAACAATTAGCTTTAACCGCTTTGGTCAATATTTGTTTTCCACCAATTTTCTGTATTACAGGTATCTCATTTTTAAACATAGGACTATGGAAAAAATTCCATTAAATTATTAGTTGAGAGTTCGCATTCGGGTTGAGCGCATTCGGGTTGAGCGCATTCGGGTTGAGCGCATTCACGCTTACAGAACTTCAGATACATGACCAGCGGCGCGTTACACCGTAGGCAAAGTAGGCAATTACCTAGGGCACCATGATTTGGGGGGCACCAAAATACTAAATAATTTTTTTACATGTAATACTTTAAACTAATTTTCAGTTGTCTGCTACCTTTAACTCTTTTAAAACAGAAAAATCTTAGATTGTGACAAGTCACATAAGATTATTTTGTATATTCAAATTTTAGTACGTATTGAAAGGGAACACAAGAAAAATTAATTTTGTTGATTTATTGATGAATTTGTGGAGCATAAAGTGAGAAAAGTATCGTTGTGACTGGGAATAATTTAGGACCGGGAAATAAAAATTTTTATTTACATAGAAAAATTTTCTACGCTTAAAAAAAAGTTAACAGTCTGGGTTAAAAGAAATATTCAAATTTCAGATAACGGATTTTGGCACTGCCCATCGGGAAACTCCGCTAGCTTGGTGGGCCACTCCAGCTCTAAGTGTATAATTGAATTTTTTTATTCATTTTTAATTATTTAATTATTTTATTTTAATTTTTTTCAATTCTTTTTCTATTCATTATTTATAATTTGGTTACATAAATCAATAAAGAAATTTATGTATATGAATTAAAGAAAGCATTCCTTATTAATATATTAAAATTGTTTATTAGTTCATGTAAATTTTGATGTAGAAAAATTTTAATTGCCTAGGGCACCATAATGTCATAACGCGCCTCTGTACATGACACAATTATAATTTATTAGAATTATTTTAATTTCAGTAATAAAAAATGTAGAACAGTTCCTTATAAATTAAGTATAAAACCTGCTTTAAACTGTCGAGTTTAAAATATTTACGGTATATTATTTTAATTTTGCTACGATCGCTCTCTATTCAGTCTCCCCCAAGCTTCCGTGATCACAATCAGAGGCTTAGTATTATTTTTAAATTATTTCAATCTACATCTACTCTTATATCAATTTTCAGCCCCCAGTCCGACTCTTTGGATATAATCGGGGTCGTTTCATTTTTTAAAGTTTCTTTTCCATATTATCATATAATAATTTTCATAAGAATCCATCGCAAAAATTAAAATAATATAAATTTTATATAAAAATAATTTAGACCGTTCGCCGGTTGGGAGCTTATAGCTCCGTTGTCCTCGGAGAATCTTACACTTAGGCTTGTCTGAAAGTAAACGAGATCATTTACTCAAGTAGTTTAATAGTTATAAGCATTTAAGTGCGCGACAACAGGGCTTTATCTTAATAGTTTTGTTGAAAGAAAGATTGTAAATAAGTATATGTATACACACAAAATTCTCATATTAATGTTTCGTTTCAAATAAAGACAGGCAATTTAATAATTTTACGTACATAAATAACCAACTCAATGACATAAAAATTGCAGTATAAATAATCATAATTTTGAATAATACTAAGCTCTAAAAATTAACACAATTCAACTGAAATGGTATAACTCAGTGTTTATGCTCCTTTTTTTTTCTTTAACTATAAGAGTATTATTATTTAATAACAATAAAAGATTTGAGTTATTTTTATTGTTGTTTAAAAAAACATATTGACATGACGTATGGGAAAATTATGTATACCGTACTTATGAAAGCAATTAAAACCATAAAAAAAGTTAGGTATATATATGAATAGGTATAATAATAATATATTTTTATTTATAATTTCTGAAGAATAAAATTGAGGGTTGATAAAACAGGTTGTGGATTATATGTATTATTATGCTTAAAAAAAAAAAGATTTAAGGAATTAATAAACTAATCATGATTCTTTTCCCATGAATATTAAAAATCTTTATTATATACGTACATACATACATAAATGTATAACATTATTGTGATTTAATATTCAGAAGGATGTTTCTGAATTTATGTAAATAAAAATTAAAAGTATTTTTCATTTTTTAAATAAAATTTTTTTGGAATTTAATTATATGTGTATCTACTACATCTTTTAATATGAAATTTTACATATAGATACCGTAACGTTGCGATAGTAAGGTAGTGATTTGAACGCAATTGGAATACCTACGTATTTTTTTGGGAATACGGAAACTAGAAATTAGGTTTCTAAGTCAAAATAGCATTATAAAAGGATATCATGATATGAATGCCATAAAATTATAGAAGAACATTATAGTTAACTATAAAAACTGCTTTCGAGCAGCAAAAATGCATAAAAATTATCTTCTTTCGTGCGAAATCGAAAGTAAAAAATCTTAGGGAAATTTGTTCTATGAAATTATTTATTCTCTTTATTATTCGCGGTATTAAGTTATACAGATATACAGGAATTCCATATAATGGTTGATTTCATATTAGCTGGTTAAAAAACACATCATTTACTTAAATATACCGTGCTCAATTCAATACAATACAGATAGTAAGCTTTTACGACAAGTTTAAGAAAAACTGTTACAATAAAATTGCATTTATTATAACTTTTTTTTGTAGTTCACCTCGATATTTTAATTTGTCTGCAAAAAAAAAAAGAGATAAAAAAGCTTTTTTCCTTGCACCTAATGTCTGCAAAACTTTAACTTATTAAAGTTAAAATTATTATTTTAAAACTTTTTTGAAATTTAAATTGGGAAAGCTTCAAAAACTTTATTAAAAAAAATAAAAAAAATTAAATAATAATTTAATTAATAAGAAAAAAATTTAATTTATTTTACTTTTATGATATTAGTTTTTATTTTTTAAGATTTTTTTCATTACAAATACATAAAATTTTTAAGTTACAATTACATATTACACTAAATATATATAGTATCTTAAAGACGTTAGAAATATTTTAATTTTTGATTTTTATAAATTGTTGTCTTAATTTGTATCATGTTTTTAGCCTAAATTTATGATTTGAGCAATATTTTTTCCAATAACGTTTTTACTTATAATAGAAGTAAAACGAAAAATCAAATATGGGTGTAATAATTATGAAGAAAAAAAATTTTTTTTTTTACCATGAGTTAATAATTTTGAAATTTTATTTTCGTAAATTAAAATCTAGATAAATTTGATCAATAACTTTACATTAGCGGAAATTTTTTGACGGAAAAATTTTTTTATGGTACAAAATTTACGTTTTGGAAAATACATTTCTCAGTTAATTATTCGAAAACAAAAAATCTTTTGTTTAGATATTTTATCGTTACTTTTCTAACATTATTTGAAATTTTCTAGGGCTTTAATATTTTCTTCTCATAGTTTTTTAATATATTAAAATTTTGCTCCATATTTCTTTGGGAATTTTTATTTTTTTAAAAATGAGATTTTAATTCACAGCATATGAAGAGATATAATCATAAATATTATAGATCTGATGAAAATGTAGTTTGTCATACATCTGATCCATCTGGATCCATAATATCTACGAAAGAATTACACAATGTCTAACATATAAATATATTATGTCGCTTTGCAAACGACATAAGGTCTGTATACTTTCTGTAGTTTTTTTTTGATAGATATTATGTGGTTTTTTAAAATGACATAAGATCAACAAAAAAAATTACGTAGAGTTTACTACTAATATTACTATTGCTATTGTACTTTGTAGACATTATATTTTTTTTTTTTTGGTACACGTTTGTAAACATTATGTCGTTTTTTCGAATACATTACTGTCGTAGACGTTATGCCATGATGCCGCCTGAGCAGCCAAAATTGTAATATTAAGCTGTTTTATGTTAAAATTGATGCTAATCACGTTTGATTTCAGTTATAGAAATTTTTATGTAGCCGTGTCCCATATTTTGTATTTGGTTTTTAAAGAATGATTTCAGCTGTTACTTTTTTAAAAAAAAGTTTTGTGTACTTACTGTATTAAAGCCCTCAATATTGATAAAATATAAATTTTCTTCTCTTAAGAGCCCTCCACTTGAAATTCTGTTTTCTATTTCTGTTTTCTATTTTTGCAGTTTTTTTTGTTTTATTTTACAGAAAATAAACGGCCGTGAAAAATGCGACAAAAATTGTACGAAAAACACCTCTACCAGAAAATCACAAAACTATATTTGAATTTTATTTCTGTGCAGAAACTGTAATTTATCAAAAAAATTAAAAAATTCTTAGAAATAAATGAAATTAATTAAAAATTGTTTAGGAAATTAAAGAAATTCAAAATTTCACGTCACCAGCCCTGGAGAGTGGTATTTTAGCTTTAATTCTGCGGTTGAGATTTTTTATTATCTTTTTCCTTTACTTCAGAATCCAAGCAAATGTGTTCAAGTTTTTTAAAGGCTCGTTTGGGCCAAAAAACTCAAAATTTAAAAAATCCGCCTCACCTACCCTGGAGCCAGTTATATACTCTCTAACATATCAA
The DNA here is from genome assembly GCA_964007475.1 of Hybos culiciformis. Lineage (NCBI taxonomy): Eukaryota > Metazoa > Arthropoda > Insecta > Diptera > Hybotidae > Hybos > Hybos culiciformis. Next base: position 84,309,388 of record OZ023274.1, read on the forward strand.
AAAATCACTTCAGTCTAGATTGTAGTAACCCTACAATCAAAGTCAAACTAAGACCAATTTTTTGCAATTTTTCACAATGAGGGCTCTTAACATTCCTAAAAATCGAGAAAATTTACATTTAAATGTTTAACAATACGATGCACGTACATAATGTTTAGTATTATATTAATGTATACAACAAAAGTGATATTTTTTTATAAGTGTATGGCAGTGTATAAATATTCCAAATTTATTAAATTTCTTTATAATTTCTGTAGGTATTATATTATTTATAATGTAAGTTAAAATGTGGATTAAGAAAATAAAAATTTATTATAATAATAATAATAACAATAAGGATTTGACATCTTAAGAAAGAACTTAAAATTCACGAAGAAAAATGAAAAGCATAAAATAACAGACACGAATAAATGTAATTAGGAGTTTTATGGCTATAATTATAATTTTATTTTAATTTTGAATGAATTACACGGAATACGAAAACAATATTACTATAATATTATATTATATACAGAACAGAGATCTAGGTAAAAATTTAGATAAATAATGAAAATTTAACAAATTAATTTAGCTAATTACGTATGCATGTTAAGTAAATATAATATTTATAATAAATATTCGTATTTTGAATTAATAAAAAATGTTTGTTTATTTTCTATTTTATTTGTTAACAAAAATAGATAAGAAAAACATCAATTGCAGAAGTATCACACGACATAGGGTTCTGTAATATTGTACCAACATTCAAGTCAGAACAAATTCATTTATATTGGCTTCAAATACGAAAAATGAAAACTTGAAAAATCTTTGAACTGAATTGAAAGATTTTTAAATAAAGTTATGAGTAATAAGTTATAAATAAATAGTAAAAGTATTTCTTTGATTCAATAGCATTGAAATTGAGATGTTTAACAAATATTTCCAATGAAGTTTCTATATTTTGTGACTGCTTAAGTTCTGACAAGTTTTCTATCTTTTGTGCTTGTTTAAATTCCAATAAAGTTTTTTATGTTTTGTGCTTATTGAAATTGAAAAGTTTCAACAAATTTCAATCAAAGAATAGGCTTAACAAGTATCTGTAACTTCAAAACAGAGAATCTTTCAGAATCTATATAACATATAATTTTCTAATATTTCAATTCTTAGTTTATATGAGATCAAATTATCTACAATGGGTTGAATATTAAATAAATAACAAAGCTAAGCAGAATATATAACTTTTTTAATCACTTAAATCAAAATTTTGAAACAGGGTATATATATGAGTTATACATAATATTATAATATTTCAACTTGCCTCATTATTTATGGTAAAAAAATTTTCTTGAAGTAAAAAACAAAATAAGAAACTAATTTTACTATAATTTTTTTTTTTATCTACAAAATTTTTCTCTTCAATTTTAAAAACATAATAGTTAAAATTGTCTATTTATGTATAATTAAAATAGTTTGAATCAATCTATTAATTAGTTAGTTCTATGAAAATTTTTCTATTTTTAATACTTGAATCATTATTTATTGAAAAAAAAAGAAGTCATATTCAATGTTAATATTTGCTTTTTATTGTTCCCATTTATTTAAATAACTATTGAGGGACCTAATAAAAGCTTTTATAAGAATGTTATAAGAATCATTATTCGTTTTTTTTATATTTAAATATATTCGGTGGCTTATATTGTAGCTACATAAGTTTTATTTTTTTTTTGTTTTAATGGTTCTTCTTTTTTAACTATTTTTAATTATTTTTATATATTTTTTGAGATATTTTATTTTTTTTTTTAAATTTTGAATATAAAATTTTATATAAAATTAATAAAAGTGGTCAATATTTTTGTTCTTTTTTCTAGATTATATACCCAAAAAGATAATAAAAATTAATAATTTGCTGTAAAAAAAAAAATTAAATAAATAAAAACAAAATAATGTAAAAATAAAAATTTATTTCTGATAAATGAAGTTTCAAAACAAAAAAAAAAGAAGTATACAAATAATATTTTATAATTTATTTTTCTTTTTAATTCACACTATTTAGACATTATTTTTATTGGCGCAAAAGAAATATTCATAAAAAATAAAAATAAAAATATTTATGAATTAAAATATTTTTTATTCTTACTTTGGTATTTTTTGTTTTTAATAATTTTAACATTAAGTCTTTTTAAAAAATTATTAGAAACAGAAATATTTGAAAGAACAACATAAAAAATCTTAAATTAAAGCCATAAAAATAAGATTTATACTTATATAGTTAATAATTGCAGCCTTGGTTCATTGAAGAAAAAAAGTATAATACAAAAATATGACAAAAGTTTTTAAAATTTAAAGCTATGTCTTGAATAGAGAACTGACATTCATGTTTTAGTTATGGTAGATGATGATGATGCTAAAAATAAATACATTAAATACCATTAATATCAATTCAAGATAATTTTTTTCATAGAATTTTTATTTATTTATCTAAAAGATATTATATGGCTTCAATTTAAAATATTTTAATGATCGTTAAAAGATATCTTCATAAATACATATTTTTTTTAAATAATGAAAGAAAAGAACACAAAAAAAAATGATAAGAGTAAATTTAAAATTTATATATTCTTTTTTATTATACAAAAAAAAAATTAAATTTTATTTTTATTTTACTAAAATACTTTTACTTAAATTTTATAATTTGTATGATTTGTTTTTTTTTTTTTTTAATATTAATTTTATACTTTTATATCAAATATAGTTATACTTAATTTTTTAATAAAAATGGAATTTATATTTATTTAATTTATATAAATTTTTTATTATTATTTTTTTTTTTTTTTAATTAAATATTGAATTTGATGAGAATTTAAATACGTTCTGTGACATAAACTTTGGCAGTGGCTGGAGCATTTGATCGTCTGACAGCAAATGAAATGATAACACCAATTGCAATTAAAACCTAAAATTTAATATCATAAATTATTATATTTATTTAAAATATTGAAATATTTTATTACCATTCCCAGAGATTTCATTATATATTTTTCTTGTTCCGAATAATCAGTTCTGAAATAAGAGAAACATAAGTTCATATATATTTTTAAATTTATTATAGAAATCAGACCTAAAATATTATTATTTTTTTTTAATTTCTTTAATGGTGGATAGAATTAATTTTATACATGTATTAATTAAAAATTACTTACGATTTATGATACGATTTTTCAGTAAGTCCAGTAACACAAGTGGCAATTGCAAGCATGAAGTTTACTAAACCAAAACTAGCATGAATCGGTACCATTGTAGACCTGCATCCATATGTATGATTTTCACAACATAAAAGCACCAAAAAGCTACAAGAATGAATATTTTCAGTTATTTGTACTTTAAGAAAATCCTTATAATAAAATTTACCTAAAGAATCCAACTATAAATTGAATTACAAATAATCCCATTGTCACCAAGCCTAACCATGTGTGGAGGGAATAGAAATGTTTAATCGGAATTTCAGCCATATTGTGTGAATCAAATACTGCAAAAAATCCAACTACAACGCATGGAATGGCGCAAGCATGGAAAAACATATGCGCTAATTTGACATAGATATGTTTCAAACAACGACATAATCTGTATAATAAGATAGCTGAAATAATATCAATAAGTGAAAATTTTCTTTTAGACTAACAATTAAAACTATACAATTTCTTAAAATCTAAAATTTATTGAAAAATGAGAATTTATTAATGATAAATAAGCTTAGATACTTACAAAATCCAGAAAATGTAATAAAACCAGCTATCATTAAAACTGGATGCAAATTGAATTGTAAAGTAGGTTCCTCCGACCAGGCAAATCCACCTCGATAATATAGAATCCAAAATAATGCTAATATTAGCACACCAACCAGCAGAATAGTTGATAAAATCACAATCAAAAGATATTCAAACCACGATCCACAATTCCAAGTATTTTCAGAATCATCTTCGTACCGCCTGTAAATAGAAGAAAAAATAAATTTAATAATTTCATTTTATTAAAAAATAAAAAAAACTATTTCATTTCATTGTATTTAGCATACATTTTCATTTACATATTTAGAATATTTGTGTTAATAATAGTTTTTATTGAGTCTTTATTTATAATATTCATTGTAGAAATATTCAGTAATTTAGTACATAATATAACTACTTCACAAATTATAGGTTATGATTAAATCTTTAAGATAGCAAAACCGTTGATATGAAGGTTTTGTACAATATTAAGACAATAATAAAATTTCCAGAATCATATTTAAGTTCGTAATTATTATCTAAACAATTTCTATATCCCTTACAACATTTAAGGCTTCATTTAATGAAAAATTGAAAAGGAGCTGTAATGTCGCAATCTCACATAATTTATTCAGGAGCCTTTTTAATTATGTAGAAACTCTAAGTTCATTAAATAAATGACTGGCGTTTAAGATTAAAAATTTCACATAAATATGTGGGATAATATTTTACAAATATGTTCAGATTTAACTGCCTTTAATATTAAGTACACTAATTTAGGTTTCTTTATTGAGGTTTTATCTAAATTTCTACAAATATGTTATAATTTTTTTCTGTTTTTTATAATAATCATTAAAAAATGTTAAAAATGTCTAAATGAAGGATCAAAAACACAATGATGATTTAAAATCTGTGTGTTTTTTTTCATATAAAAACAGATTACCTAATTAAAATTTTTCTTTTTTAAGTTTAAATTTTTTTTTGTACAGGAAATGATTTACAAAAGTTATGTATTTAACAGTTTAGGTAACTAAAAATTCAATTACTGTTTAAGTTTTTGAATAAATGAAAAAAAATAAAATAAAAAAATATGTATTTATTTTTTTATAAAAATAATTCAAAAATTTTTTTGGATTGAATAATATAAAAATTTGTGTAAAAAAAAAAAAATGAATTCTATATATTCTATTGAACTGAAAAGCGCCAACAGAATTTTTTTAATGTTATATTCTTTTTCTTTTTTTTTTCATTTTCTCATTTAAAAAAGAAAAAATTTTCAAAAAATCAAATGGTTTTTCTTTCTTCATTTTTTATTTTTCGTAAAATATTATATTATATACCATTGTAGCAATATGTATTGGATTTGCTCTAGACAGAAATAGCCTTGGGAAGAAAACTATCTGTATCTTTATTTTTTGTGTTTTTTTTTATTATATATATATAACAGTAACTTTTACAAAAAAGCTTCATAAAATAGATAAATAAAATGATGAAAATAATTTTACTCATGTCTTTGGAATTTTTTTTATTTTGTTATTGTACAATATAACGTTGCATTGTGCATATGTAATAATCCACATAGTAATTTTAAATCTTGTATATATAATGTATATATTTTTTTTATTCCTTCGTTTCAAAACATTAGGTATGTATTATAGTAAAAAAATATTTCAAAACAATTTTTTTTTAGCGCCTTAGGGTATGCTAACACAAAAAATTCTTAAATTTTCATAATATTGTATATTTTCTAATCTTTTAAAGAAAAAAAAAAAATAAAATAAAATAAAACTTGAGTAAAATGAAATTTTTAATGTAACTATATATAATAGAAGTAAGAGGCAGAACAATATTCATATATATATATATATATAGTGAAATGGTATGGAAAAATGATTTAAAAAAAAATTATTATTTGTTGTTTCTTTAGACTTAAAAAGTTTTCTTATCAGCAGAGAAATTTATATAATATAGTTAAGATTTTGTTGCATGGATATATTTTTAATATTACATGTATACATTTATTGTATGCATGGTTTTGATTTCTACATCGATTTTGTGAACAATTTATCTATTGTCAACTTGAATTAAATATTTCTTCATATTGCTTTATACGTCAATGTCATATAGTTAATCTAAGATTGTATGAAATTTTCTCCCATTAAAAATTAACTAAAATTTAAATTGCATTAATATTCAATTACGTACATTTAAATACTATTAAATTGTTCACATAAGTTCGATGATTTGAGCATTAAAAAAAGAAATTAATTATACGTATGAAAATAATTAATTTCCTATACATATTTCAATATGCTTTCGCTAATATTAAATAAATGGTTTTTTTTTTTTTAATAATCATAATTATATTACATTTTATGAAAATTAATTTGCATTGGTTTTCATATAAAAAATATTTCTTTAATTTTTTTAGGCATAGATTTGGAAAAATAATAATAATAATGATATATTACTATTTAACCCCAACACAAATTTCATGTAGAGCCCAATTAATACAAATGATATATAATTTTATGTTCTCCTTTTTTCCTTTTATTTTATAATATTTCCACATTAGTCATCGCATATATTAATTAATTAGAGATATGTTATTACTAGGCTTGTGAATTTTTTGTTCCTTAAAAACCTTGTTTAGACACCCAAAAAGTTCCTAAAAAAACAAAAAAAAGTCGTTAAAAAAGACACTAAAAAAGTCGCCAAAAAATAGTTCAAAAAAATTTACCAAAAATTTACAGAAATTTAGATTTTGATACAAAAATTTCAAGTCTACGAATGATAAAAAAGATAATAATTTTGGTTTTTCATATTATTTATTGTGCGAGTATATTAATATAGCAATTTCATTAAAAGTTAAAAAAAAAATATAAATTTCATTGCACAAAAAACTTAAAAAATGGAGATGGATTTTGAAATAAAAATGTAAAAACGAGTTTATTAATTATTGATTGATTTATTGCAATAAATTACAAAATGCTTCCGTAAATTTTCGAATGCAAATTTTTGTCGGTTACATCTGAAAAGATTTTTATATATAGAAAATGATCTTTCAACTTCTGTCGAAGTAATAGGGGCATACTTAAAGGAGATTGTCTCCTGAATTTTATATTGCTCGCAAATATCATTCTTCCGCCAGATATTATGTTTGAAATTTTTTTCAAAATTGCAAAATCCATGTTTTTTATTATGACGGCCCTTAATGTAAGAACAAAATTGGTAAAATAGTTCCTAAAAAAGTCAAAAATGTTAAAAAAAGTCAGTAAAAGTCAAAAAAGTCAAAAAAGTCAAAAAAGCTAAAACATGAAATAGGTAGAAAAAGTCGCTAACATATTGGGCTCAAATTACAGCAAATTTTTGGAAACGTGGAGATATTTTAATATAAATCTGTTATTACGCATGACTGAAAAAAGTTAATTACCTAAAAATCACAACCCTAGTTATTACTATATCGTGTAAGTATGATAGGAAAACTGAGTGCTAAGATTGAGATGTTAGAAATTTGGACTTTAAATATATAGAAATGCTGTATAAGAAAAACTAATGGTATTTTTTTCCTTTAAAATAATATATTAAAACGAAATAGTGATATTTTCCCTTCAATTACACCTTAATTTACTGAGAACTGCTGCAACATTATTCTGAAAAAATAAAAAAAGTCTTTTAAGGCCTTCTCGCTGATTATAAGAATTTTGAAACCACAAACCATCAAAAAAAAAATTTTAACGAAAAAGCATCCCTTTCATTAGCTTTCCTTTTTTCAATCAAATCTTTTTTTTTTTCATATTGAAAAAGGAAAAGAAACTCAATGCTAACATTATGTTCATTTTTATGTTGCAAAAATACCAATTGCAAAACTTTGTAAAAAGAAAAAAAGAATCATTCACTATGATTTTAAATTATATAAAGTGTAAACGAATAAAATGAAAGAAACGAGGGAATTTTAAAGCAAAATAATGAATAGGTTCCTAGATTATTTGTAAATAGTAAATAGTGCCAACAAATGTTGTTGTTTTTCACATTTATACTTTTATTATTTTAAAAATTCATTTTGACAGCTGGATTAATGGATAGTTCTTATAGAAAATTCAATGTGATTTAATATTTTCCTTCTTTTTTTTTCTAATGTTCCAATTTTGAAATTGTTTTAGCTGTAAATAATATTTTCAATTATTCATTGACTGCTTTTGTTCCGGTCCAAAGATACATATATACATTATATTTCCAGATACTTTGTTAAAGAATAAAAAGATGTCACAATAAATTTGTTTTTTAAATTTCAGGAAATTTATTTTATTCTATTTCAATTATTTTGTATTTAACTCAAATGTTTCGATATAATAAAATCCTTATTGAAGAGGACTTAAATTTTTGAGATAACCTGCACTTTTTTAATGACATAGCATCTGTAACGAGAATTTTTGATTTTAAACAGTTAAGAGCCAGTCCTGAGCTTATTATTTTTAAGTAAGTGGCTTATTAATGTAATTTTTCCAAATTCTTGGTTCTTACTTCAAAAAAAGAAGTAAAAGTGACCATGTCCTGCAAATATTTCGCACCTTTGATAAAGTTATACATTGCATAAAGAAATACAAACCAATTCTACTGAAACTTAAAGTATACATCTTTATTTGCATTATTTGCAAAAAAAAAAGAAATGTAAAAAAAAAACTTTTTAATCTTTAAAACTATCTCTAAATTCAAATTGAAATTCAGACTATATACCATTACTTGTTTTTTCGTGTTGAAATTGCAAACAAATTGGGGAAGATAAAGTAAAGTGATTTAATTAGGAAAAAAGAGCAAATTATCAGTGGAAAATTTAAGCGTGTAATTTTGTTTTTTAAATGAAAATAATGTTCCGGAACTCTTTTATAGTATACAATTTTTATTTATTCCAAATATAAAATTTTTTTCAGAGTCTTTTAGTTTTATTTTTTTGGTCAATTTTGGCAAATAAGATGTTTAAATTTAAATTAATATACAACGACGATGAAAATTCTTTGCACAATTTTAGAAAATGAAGGTAAAATAGTGATAAAAAAAAACCTCTGGTAATCGTCTTCTATCTATATACCAAGTACTTTTAATTACGAATTTGTATTTATATTTATTTAAAGTAAATTTTATCTTACTTTTTAATGAATAATGTTGTTTAAATATAAAGTGATGGTATGTCGGAAAAACATTTGATGGCTGGGGCTGAAGTGTGTTTATGTCAACATTTACATAGATTTATTTATTTTTCGAATTAACATATTATGATCTTCATTTCGTAAGGATACTTTTTAGCTAAGTCATTCATGGTGAGTTTTGTTTGAGGCTTGAGGACGACATCGCAGTACATGCTTTTATTTCACTCACTTTGATTTAAGCTCCATTCTTATTCGTTATTAAATGTCTTTAATTCTTTGTATTGCATACCTACTTATTATTTATATTTTAGCAGTACTTAGGTAGTTACCATGACTTTATTATTATTTAAACATTGTAAAAATTTGGCAAAATTAAATAATACAATATTATTATATGTACTAAACAATTAAAATTAAATTTAAATTCATTAAAAATATAAAAAAAAAAAAGTAATTGATATTGGGCATTAGTATTTCTATATAATTATAATTTTTTTTTTACTATTTCTGTTTTATTTTATTTATATAATAAAATTAAAGTATAATACAAATAAGTATTTATAAATAATCATATTATAATATTTATTTTCTTTTTTCTTTCGAGGAAGTGAATAAATATGTTTTTATGACAGTTTTATCCTGTTTATATTTTTCATGATGATTATTATTATTATGATTATTTTCAAATTGGATTAATTTTCACGCATATAATATACAATGATATTTTTTCGATTCAATTACAGGTAAATGTTGAAATAAATTAATTTTTATTAGAATTAAAAAAAAAAAACAAGAAAAAATTTAACATAAAAGAAGCGGAAAAATATAATTTGACTTCTGAATGCTTGTATAACATTTCTCATGAAAGACAATGTCATGAACTTTTTGTCGCACAAAATAAGATACCTACATGTTTCTAAAATAAAACATACAATTTTCTGAATAATAATTATGTTGAGAAAAAAAAAAGAAAAGAAATACACCATATTCGTTTAAATTACATTACCTCTATGTATGTACATAATGTTATATGTATTAAATAAAGGTATACATAAATATTTGTTAAAATTTTATACTGTATATTCTTCTTTTACAAAATTTTGTACAATTAAGAGTGACTTTTAGACTTTTCGGTGTAAAGTTCGTTTTTATTATATTTTTACAAGGTTATTTTCAATATTTGCAAAAAATAAATAAACATCCCTTTCGATTAAAAAGTGTGCTTCAATGTTTCTAAAAATATTAAATGTAACATATAATTTAGTATGTATACACTAATATACAAAAAAATATTGATTTAGTGAGAATAAGAAACGAAGTGATGCATATTTAATCAACATTTTTCAAATGCGGAGAAAGATAGTCTAAATAAAGCTTAAATAAATTTTTTATGGAATGAATATTTTGGTAGAAATAATAAAATTCACAAATTACATTATGATTATATTATGTATATATTATGTTCTATTTATGCGTATATAGACAATTTGTACTCAAATTGTTCTATCTATATTCGGATAAATAGAACATAATATACAAAGTTTCAAGATAAACATATTTTTGAAAGGACTTAATTTTAATCTAAATGAATAATTTTTAAGTCTTCTCTTTTAAAAATTGTATATATATATATATAGATATTTTAACTTTTTTATTACTATATATATATTAAAATTTCTATACTATACATTTATGAACATACTTTGTCTTCGTTCACTAAATCTTTTTGTTAATATGATTCGTATAATTACATGAAAGCATGATGTTCCAAAAGAATTTTATAAAATCTCCTTCAAACTTATATTTCAAATTGTCCTTACACCATAGAGAACAAGAATTAATTATAATTGAAATGAAAGATTGTCATATATATAATACACAACAGAAACTATTTCAATCTGTTTTCCCAATTAATTCTAATTATTCAAAAATGAAGTAATTTCACTTAGATTTCTCTCTTATGCTTTTTGAACTATTATTACAAAACTGCATCTTTATCTTTTCATTATAAATTTTAGCTATATTTTTTTTTTGTTTTGTTATGTTTTTATATGTACATATAGCATATAGCATACATAATTTACAATACAACATATATTACATATTTTGTATTTAAAAGCTGATGTGTTTTTACTTCAATAAACAAAAAACTAAATTAAAGGGTACATAAAATAAATGAAGAAAATTAAATAAAACTTATGTATGTTTGTTTTTATTTGCAAATGAAATGTTTACTCAAGACACATAATGCAATAATTGCATGTTTGTAAGCATATATGTAGGTATATACATACATTGTTTTAGTTATGTGCATGCTCAAACTTATAAGATGAAAATGCATTTAATTAATAAAATATGTGTGTATGCTTACTTTCTGTGCCTTTTTGTACCATTTTCTTGATAAATTCAAAAAAATAAAAAAATTCATCAGGTTTTTCTTAATTTGATTTTATTTTTTTTTTTTTTGTTTTTTTTTTTTTACTTAAATTGAACTTTTCTATTACCTTGAATATTAAAAACAACTTGTTTATTGAATTCATGTACATAAATTTTCGCAAAAGACTTCATTTACTTTCACTTTTCAAGTTAATAAACAATAATTTCCTTTGTCAATTTAAAAAAAAAACAAAATATTCTTCTCGAGTAAATCTTTGAGAGACTTGTTTTTGGTAATCATTATTATTATTTTTTTTGTTTTTAACGCTTAAGACGCCTTTCACTTTTTTCCAAATATCTTTGCTGTAATATACCTATACAAGTTATTTTATCTTAGATTTCAAAATATTATGAATTTTCATAATTTTCATATTTTACATAAAAAGTGTTGTTTAATTTTTTATTTTTTTTTGATTTATTGGCGTAAAATAAGTTAATTTCTTGAATACATTTGTATTATTTATTAAAATTTTCAAAAATTTCTCTACCACGAACACATTAAGTACTGTTTATGTTCTAAAAATGAAAATGATGGGAGTCCTAACGTCAAGCTGAAGATAAAGTCAATTAATTTTCTATCCCTTTTTCAAAAACGAAAGCGATGAACTTTAGTCGCAACCAGCTAATCCAAGGAACTAAATGAAGTTCTTCGATTAGCTATTCTGGTCGCTAATCCGGAAGTTATTCTGAGAAAAAATTTGTATAAAAATTAGACAGGCAATCTAAAAACTATCCAAAAACAATGCGTTATCAGGAATCTATCTTATAATCTGTACAAAATATAAGAGATATAATATACATTCTTTAAACTCTATTTATAACGCATTAAATACCATTTCAGTACATATAATTAAGTCAAATGTCAGAGCCATCAAATTGTTAAAAAATTACTCTGGCAATTATCAATTTAACAAAAAAATTATTATCAATATATTTTTTTTATATATAGTTAACATTTTAAATTAATACAATATTTATGAGATACAAAATAAACTATAAATATCGCAAATTTTATTACACAAAAAAGTTCTTGAAAAAAAAAAAACAAAACATTTTGTTGAAATAAAAAATTAAAAGAAAAATATATTTTATTTTCAGCACTAACTGATGTGAATTGAAAAAAAAAAAATTGTTAATAAAAATATATGTATATAAATAAATGTTTTTATTTTATATACATTAAAAAAAAAAAACAGATTTTTTTTGACATTTTTTATGTAATTTTTTTCCCCATAAAATACTGGTTGTGTACCCTTTTTTCAATAAAATGAACATAATATTGTCAAAAAAAAAAAAAGTTGTGAAAAAAATATCAAATTTAACCCAAAAAACTTTACACATTTTTCTTTTTTTTTATTTTTTTTTTTATTTTATTTTGGAATATACTTTCTAAACATAGTAAAAAAAAGAAAAAATAATAAAGGATTTTTAATAAACAAAACATGGCATATCAGCATTCCCGTAAAATTAATGTTTAAAAAATAATGATTTGAACTGCTGCAGAGGAAAATATTATCAAATTTTCTGTAAAAAAAAAAAAATTATCAAATTTTGCAGCGATAATAGTAGATTATTGTATATGTAAACTAAATTTGTTATTAATTAAGAGTTCTGTATACACAAAAATACATTGACACGAGTCAATACAAATTGACAAGTGTCAATGTATTTTTGTGTAAATACAGAACGAGTTGTATAACAAATTTTGTTTACATATCCAATATACTGTTTTATTGCGTAGTGGAGAGGTAGTTGCAAAGAGAGAATATTTTTTATTCTCATTTTTTCTCATTTTTTTTTGTATTTGGCTGTATTGAAATATTGTGAGAGATATTATGTTTGTTTAGGTATTACGTAATATTCAATACGAAACATCTAAATGATTTCATTATTTACGCTGATGCATCTAAATTTTTTCATTATATACGCTGATGCATCTAAATGATTGCATGTGTATTGACGCATATAATACTTCATTTAGTGATCTAAATTCTATAGCACTAAATACAACATAACGATCCCCAACGCATTAAAATACATAATTAAGATTTTGACTGTTGAAGAGAAAGTTTTCTAAATAATATCAACATATATAAAACTATAATGTTCTTAACTATCACATATAGAATGTATATTTTCTTTTTGAAATATAATTATATTATGAAACTCGAAACTAATCTCTCGCATGTAGGCAATTATTTAAAAAAAATAAAAAATAAAAATTAATAATAATATCATAAACAAATTATTAATATATCATCAGCTGTTTAAATATATACCTATAGTACACGCATATATAAAATAGTGTTGCTCCTAAAATATATTCTTAAATTTCATGATTCATGATTAGAGAAAAGAACAAGAGTATAATTTATTACACACTTAAATTATATTATATATATAGTTATTATAATAAAATAAAAATATAAAAAAAAAATTTTTTTTTTGATAGACAATCTGCTGCTGAGCTAACATAAATAAAATAAAATACTTTTTATTAATGGAAAATTATATCTTTGAAAATCTCTACAGGTGTTTCATTATTTTTTTTTTCCTACCTTATTATTTTATAAATTTAGTTAAAATTAATTAACAGAAAGAAAGTTAAAAAAAAAAAAAAAAAGAATAGGAAAATGAGGTTTTTTTTTGTATTGTATTTAAGGAAAACTTTATCTAATAGGTATATATGTATATGTTTATAAAAGTTTTAAATATCCTCAGGGAATAATAAATAATAAATTTTTTTTTTTTTTTTCAATTTATTATAAACAATTTTTCCCAGGTGTGATCCTGATTTAAGTATATATATCTAATTTTCTTAAAGACATCATAATGTAGTTATTTTATTTTTTAATATATATATACTGCTTAATAAAAAATTATTATTAACTAAGATTATTATCCTACATTGTTGAGAGTTTAAAAGTAAATAATAATAATAACTAAAACATAATAGATAGAATTTTATAATGAATCTATAGAGGTTAATAATATTTATATTTCAGTTGTGGGAATATATTTCTATATGTAAATATTTATAAAATATTTTAAAGATATTATTAATTTGGCATAGTTCGATAAGGGTTTATATGTTAAATACTTTTGTAATAAATTTCTACCGCAAAACTTCTAAATCCATATTATTATTTCTTAAAACTTATATTTATGTTTTCATTTAATTATAAACTTTGAAACCCGCATAATAAAAATGTATTCTGATCCAGACTGTGCACACAAGTTTTTTGATTTACATACATATTTTTCGGTAGCTTTGTTATTAGAGCTGATTAAAAAAGTCTCGCATAAAAACGATTTTAGGCTCCTAAAAAGTCCTGAAGAGTTGCGAAAATAGTCCTGTAAAAGTCTCTAAAATTAAAAAAAAGGGTTCTGAATAGTCGCGCAATAATATGAAAAAAACACACTTTTAAAGGATTTCGAAACCAATATTATTATTTTTCACGATTGCAAAGTACAATACAGAGCTGTTTAAATTTTCGAACGAAAAAGATCTACGTTTATCTGTCAAAACCTTTTTGTATGCTGAAAAAGATCGTTCAACATCAGCCGATGTTGTGGGACAATACTTGTAAGCAGCCAGCTCGCTAGGGGAAAGATTCAAAACAAATTCTTACGTTGTTTGTGATCGATGATTCAAAGCATTATTTATGTCGACAACAGTCTTGAATCCAGGATTATTGAAACGAACAAATTTCGAAAAAATTACCGAAAAATGGTCATTTTAGGCTCGCTAGGCTGAAATTTCCAAAAAAAGTCTCGCTAAGCCAAAAACATCAAAAAAGGAAAAATACCTAGTCTCTAGGCATTCAGGTATTTATATCCGCTCTAGATAATTACTGCGTGATATATTGTAAAATTGATTTGAATTTGTGGTTGTCATAAAAATTCATCGAGAAGAAAAATTAAAAAAAAAAAAAAACAAAAAAATTTACTTGAGATAATCATCAAAGAATCGAAAAACTATGTTCAAGCAATATATTTTGTATACTATATATTTTATTTTATCTAAATTTGATTATTATTATCATTATTTATTTGAAATCAATACCAATAAAAAAAAAATAACAAAATAAAATGAAAGAATCAGCAAAAAATTTTGCAATATAACCACCCTTACAATAAAAAATAAAAATAAAAAATATATTTTTAACAATTTTTGTATTTGAAAATTTATATTTTTTGAAATTAATTTAAATTGCGGTAACAATGTCGAAGTAATTTTCGCAAGACTTTAACAAATTCTTTTCTTTTTTTTTTTGTAATATTTTGTATTTTGCACGCACGAATTCAACATATTTTAAAGAAAATTTAATTTTATTTAATTATATAATTATTTTATTTTATATAAAGCGTTGTAGATATTCATAATGTAAATATATTATATGTTATATGCGTATATAATTGGAATTGGAACTACTTAACTTGTTAGCTTTAAAAATAGATATTCTCTAAATTATCTTCTATATTATTTTATAACATCTGTTAATTTAATTAAAAAATTTACAAATATGACATAATTTTTTAAATAATAATAATAATAATTATCTGAATTGAAAATAATTCTAAATTTTTATCTTAAATGTAGAATAATACTGTGATGGGGTTTTTTTTTTTGTTGAAACTTAATAATTTTTATCACGACTCGTTATTATTGCTTGTTTGAATTAAGCTCGTTTTCATTTTCATAATAATTATAACAAAATACAGCAATATACTTGACAATAAGGATAATTCTGATAATCTGATTTGAAAAAAAATATGTAGTTCTCTACTATGGACAACTGAGATAAAATTATGTTCTTCATAGATATATACATCAATGACTTTAATATTGTATAATGTAAACTTAAATTTACAACGAAAATATTTATCAGTTTATTCAGAAGAATGTGTATATATGGATAAAATTTTCCTGCTTGAGTTCATAAAAAAAAAGAAAAGAAATTGATTGAAATTGGATATTATAATAAATAGTTTTAGATTAACTTAACTTAGGTAATTTGTATTAAAAAAAAAACTTATTTTCTAGACAACAATATATGTATTCATAATAAATATACGAAAAATATTTAATACTAACATGCTAGAAAATTTTATGAGCTGTAATTTTTTTTAATCAATATATTGTTAAAATTTCTATTTATATACCTATACCTAGAATTTTAATATGTTTTCCTATATGTATCTCTGTGTATTAATTATTTACCTAAGAGGCCTCTCTATATATACATTATTTTCATTTAAAATTTATCACGAGAATGAAAAAAAATTTCTCAAAAACATTATTATGTAATTAAAAAAAAAATTTTTTTTTCTTAATACACAGGTTATATTTTTACACATGAAAATTGCGCGTTTTTGATGACGATAAATGTAGCAATAAATATTAACAAGTGTATAACATGTCTAATTTTTCCATATTACATTTTTATTATGAGAATTTCAATTTTGAAAAAAAAAAAAAATTAGAACTCCCGTTTTTAATTTTTTTTTTTTTATATCGTTTATCAGTCACCCAATTAACTTTATACTTTATGGCTATTTATTTTTAATTTGGCAAATTAAATGTGTTTTATTAATGATGTTCGAATAAAGTTAGTTAATTTTAAATTGAAATTTCTGATATTGTTGTAGTGTAGAGAGAGTCTACTAGACTATATATAGGAAATGCGTCATTGAGGAATGATTTCAATTAAAAAATGTGTAATTTTCAGATCATTAACTAAATAATAATGAAAAATTAAAGTTAATTATATTTTTTGATAATGCATAAAACATGAGATTGTGAAATTTTATTCCAATAATATGTTTGTATGTATAATATAAATTTTCTGTTTTGGGTTGTGAACATATATTGAGGTGGCATAATCGCTATGCTACGAGCGGTACTGGTATATTAATATCAACTAAAAGCTTGTCATGGATTGAAATTTTCGTAATTTGTTCATTGTCCATTTGACATTATAAGTGTTTATATTTTTTTGTTTAAAAATTGAAAAAGTTTACAAATATTGTATTGAATATGTACAACTTATAACATTACAGTCAGTACTCTCTATAAAAATTTAAATTTTCTTTCGAAAGAGGCGGCAATGTAAATTTGTACAATTGTGTATACTAAATTGACCTTGCTAAAGATATTCGTAATTAAATTTTTTATTTTCATTTTAAAATGATCTAATGAACCGAAATTTAAGAACAGAATAAAATCATTAATTTTTTATTTTTAATCTAAGGCCGGAAATACGAATGTTTGTAAAAAAAAAAAAAAAAGAGTGTAGAAGTTTTCCCATAAAAAAAAATGGTTAAAATAAAATTTCGAATTTAGAAATTTTTTCGAAGAAAATCTATTGATGGAAATCAGTAACATCAGTAATAATGTCATAAAATATTAGTAATTCCAGATATAATTTGATATCTATAAACTTTAAGCCACTACTAATAGCTTTACTGCATATTTGTATCCAAACTTGAAAACTGTTAATGATTTAAACAAATTATATTTAAAGATATCAAGAATATTTCTTATTCTGAAACTTTAAGTTTTAATATACACGCATAATAACATACATTATATTTTGATCATTTATAATCCGTATGAAATACATACAATTCATGACTATTATAAACGTTTTAGTTATAATAACTTGGCTTAGCTCTTCTTTTTTTATTTTAGTATATCAATTAATTGGCGGAAATAAGCATACTTTCAGAACAACAACAAAAAAAAAAAAAACAAAAAACAAAATAGTAATTTCCAAAAGCTCAATCAGTTTATTTATATTTTTATTTTTATACGATTTCCGTAAATATTACCTTTATTATTTATATATACATATGTAGAGATACACAATGGTATACAATAGTAAAGTTAATAGGATGAAGACATAAAACTCTGAAAGCGACCAGAATATCAAAATAATCTCATTCATTCATTCATTCATTCTGTTTCGGACATTATTTTGTTCTTTATCTTCTTTATCATAGAAAAATAAAATAAGTAAAAAAAAATAAAAATGCGAGCAGTCTTAAATTATGTAGTATGTACATAAAACATAGAATTATTCATTATACTAAGATTTATACACAATATTTTTTTTTCTTTCTATTATTTCAAAGAAAAATAAAACTAATGAGATAATAATTTATCTGATGAATGATATTTACTTTATATTTTTTAGACAACCCATGTCAAATCTTAATTTGCGGAATTATTAAGTCAATTAGTTGGTTTTTTTTGCATTATTTCCATTGTACTACAACATAATATTGTTATCTGTAAGTATGTGTCTTCTATCTATTTTATATTTAATTTAAGTAAAAAAATAATAAAATGCATTAAACCGCCTTTGTCTTTATATACAAATATGAATCAAATTGATTAATTGATTACAATTAATTTTGCTAAATTATGCTGATTATTAAACTGACTAATTGAATATTTTGCTCTATTAAATTATTTAAGAATTTGTTAACAATAATAAATAAGAGATAGGGAAATAAATAAATAAATGAATGCATCTAATTTACTGCACAAAAGTTAAATTAAATTCATTCATCATAAATTTAAATTAGATTAATAAAAAAACACATTAGAATGCAAATAAAGATTTTAGTTTTCGTTTAATGATCAAATATAAATGCCGAAATGTAGTACGAATGTACAGATTAATCTAGAGATGAATTGCATAGAGATAAAGTATATATTTACAATCATTTAAAACAAATAAATTATTTATATTATCAACTATTTATTGGCTATAATCTATAATAAAGTAATTGGTACTTAATATTGTGAATTAATAATAAAATTAATAACATTTTAATTTTAACTTAAGAAGGAATATTATTGGATATATTTTTTAAGAAATGTTTTTTTCACTTATATAGCTTTTTAAGTTTTGTTTAATAATCGCAACATTGGTAACCGTAATGCATGGTTCTATTCCAGTTCATCTCAGTTACAATTGGTATTCCTGAACTCATACATCATGTCAAAATTTCCACTTTCCTCGTATCATACAGTACAATATGTTTAAGCTTTAATGAAACGTTTATATGGATGAAAAATTCCAAAGAAATTGGAATCTAAAAATTTTCTGATTTTTTACACTTGGATTAACAAAAATTTCAGTAATATTTTTATTGTCTTTATTAATTTTATTATGTATTGATAATCCAGTGGCTGAATATTTAAGTTATATTATAATAGAGAACATCATGTCCACAACAAAAAAAAAAAATTCATACACAAAATCTTTATTCCACATTGGTGATATAAATCCCAGGTGGTAATAAATAATATTCAGTAGACCAATTAAAAAGAATCCTGAAAAATAGCAAATTAATCATTTTTGTTTTCTGTTTAAATATCCTTTTTTTTTTTACTTTTTTAATCAAATGAAAATGTGTAAATAAAATTATATTAAGTTTATTGCTTTTTTTTTTTATTATATACATATATGTACATATTTTTATTATTATTTTTTTTTTTATGTAAAAGCATATGAATTGAAATTCTTTTTATCGCAAATTTAATCTGAATAAAATTTTACCAGAATCAAATGGGAATATTCATTCATATTAAAAATATTGTTCTATCCCATGTTGGAGAAATAAAAAAAAAAAAAACACAAAATAAGTAAAAAAACACTTGAATTACGAATAATATTAAAAATATAAAGGGAGTTCATATATATGTATTTTATGTTGAAAATAAGGATTTTTTTTTTTCTTTTGGTATTAAAGTTTATTTTATAAAATATTATTAATGTAAATTAAAAAAAAAAAAAAAAAAAAAAACTATAAACAGGGTTTTTAAAACTTTTAGTCTAATGCGTTCCGAAAAGGAGTGATGGGAAAATCTTAAAAAATTGCATATTATACTTTTTCTAAACTCTGCATTTTAACATTGGCTTTTGAATTTTTCTGATTCAGCAAATATTATTGCTAACATTAGTTTAATATATAAACGTGATATAATTCTCATGGTCAAAACAAACAATATTGCAGTCATTTATTGATTTTCTATGTACTACGTGGTCTATTTCTCTAATTTTTTTTATTCAAAAATCATAAAACGATGATCACATACATTTTCATAATTGAAAAAAAAAATAAAAAATTAAAATAAAATACAATTTCCAATTTAATTCATCATTTCTGCGTATATTTTATTATTTCGAATTGCCATACAAAATAGATATAAGTTAGATAGTTTATTTACATTATTTTACAATAAATTATACTATATAAATTTAAACGTATAAAATTCATCAGGGAAGAATATATTGATTTTCAATTTAGAAAATCTAGACCAAAAATTGAATTATATTTTATGTTGAAAAAAAAAAAATAAATAACTAGATAGGTACACGAATTTCTGATTTAACTGAAGCAAAAAATTATTAATCTTTTATATCAATATTTAATCAGCAGCTGATCCATAATGCTGTATAATAAATTTTTGAAAAATTATTCAATTGAAATTTTAAATTATTTCAAATTATACATATACGTTCGCCTTTTAAACTGACATTTGAAAGCTTATTCTTATATTTACTGATTATTTATTGGAATAATATTCTACAAGCAAAAAAATTATGTACAGAAAAAAAATAAAACAAAATCACCGTATTATAATAAAAGAATGTTAAAAAATAATAAAATTTATGAAATTAAGTAAAATTTTATTGAAAGACATGTTCTTTGTGCTGCAGATAAATATAATTGGGGTAAATTAGGAATATATTAAACATATAAATTTATTATTATACATATCATCTTTAGCATTGTGCAAACATAAATACATACTATATGTATTATATTATATGTATATTATGTTTTATGTATCAAGTATGTATACTACGTAATTTTTTTTTGAATATAAATAAAAATATGAAATTAAAATATAATAAAAGTAAAAGAAAATATGTGTATATATACACTACACATATATGAACAGCAGACCACAAAATCTGTATTATAATAAATATTTCATTATGCGGGAAGAATTCTTTGGAGATTAATTAAAAATGATGATTTTAATAAAATGTATATATGATTCTTTAAAAATTATACTATATAATACACCAGTACTTAATTCGGTTTAAAAAAGATGTATGAAAATAAAAAATTTATTAGAAAATAATGTAAAAGTATATTAAGACTTAATTAAACAAATTTGTTCTTTTTTTTATTTTTCTTACACAATTTTATTTTTAGATAATTTTTAATGCTGAATCATATTATATTTAGCGATGATACATTATCTAATTCTGTGTATAAAGATCTAAGGCGTGAGCGAATAATTATTTACTGTTTTTCAAATCCCGCTTTTTTAAGAGTTCACGCATAAGATTAAGAAGCACGTTTTTGACCTCAGTTTTTTTTTTTTTTTTTGGGAAATTTTTGTTGGTCAAGATTAAAAAATATATATATATGTATCGTTAAATTATTGTTTCGCTGAAGGAAAATGACTATTGAATAAAGTCTAAATATATTTTTTATGAATATATAATTGACTTTTGAGCAATCTGAGTTTTTTATGTCTATAATTAAAATTGTAATCGCAAAATATTTTAGAACAAGAAAACATGATAAACTAATAATAAATTATATTATGTTATAATGATAAATCATATGAATTCTGTATTAAATATTGAAACTAGTACCCAGATTACAAAATACCGAATATGGGATAAATTTCTTATAAATTAAATTAATTGCATACTATGAAAATTTATTTTTACAGTATTTTAATTTTGATTCTCTTAGAAATTTCATAAAGAAATCAAAATACATATTTTTGAATATGAAAAACTTTATGCTTAAAGAAGGATATTAAAAGGAAATTATTTTTACAAAGAAAATATTTCATAATTTTTTTTTTTTTTTGTTTTTATTTTCTTCTTAATTTTAATATTCATTTTAATTTTATGCTGTTATGCTGTCTGTAGATATTTTTTTTTCAAAACTTTTAAAAAAAAAAAAAACCAATTTCGCGGTTTACAAAATGTGTTTTGTTTATGTCTAATTTTTATTTAAATTTGTTACATCGTAAAAATTAGGATATTATCACGTTTAGATTAACCGTCTACATTCTTGCCCGATAAAATATTTTCAAATAAATATAGTTTTAGAAAATAAAATTTCTGTTAAAGAGTGTTGGGGAGAAAATTACCCCAAATTCACTGAAAACGAATCGATTTATGGTCATGATGACAATATGGTCATGATTGACAAAAAATCCATATCACAACCCCATGAGCTTTTTTTTTTGAATTTTTTGAGAATTCCACTCACAAAAGCTTTTAAAACTTTAAAAATTGTATAGAACTGTTGTTATTTTTGATATTTTAAAAGCTTTTGTGAGAGTGGAATTCTCAAAAAATTCAAAAAAAAAAGCTCATGGGGTTGTGATATGGATTTTTTGTTTCACTATTTTAATTCTTTTTTTTTTGTATGGGACTGATTCCTCTTTATATACATGCTTTTTGGTTATATACCTATAGAATATATTTTTCTCAATGAATATAAAAGCCAGAAATATCTGCCAATTATCTCAAATTAAACGTTCAATATTATTTAAGGCATTTTAGATTTTGTAAAAAAAAATTTTGTGATGCAAGATTTTAATTTGCAAGATTTCGTACCCAACCCGATTTTAATGTGAAAAATGGAAAATAGAAAGAAACTAGAAAATAAAAAAATCAAGATTTTCTGAAAAAATAATAAAATTAAAAATTTTTTTTACACTTTGAGAAATATTTTTCAATATTTGAGAAATCAAAAATTAAAATCATACAACAGGTTACGATATTTAACCTTTTTTAATTGAAATTTATCTAAACTTTATAATCAGTTTATTAAATTACAGAAAATATCATTATTTATGCCAAAAATATTAAAATATTAAAAAAAAAAAAATTTAATGAAAAATAAAATTTATTATATACTTAAAAAAAAAAAAACTATTTATTTTATTGACTTTCTAAAATTAAAAAGATTTCTAAACATACCAAATGGAAAACAAGAGAAAAACATAATATTTTGTATATACTATATACCTATATTGCACGTTTTTCATGAGCAATTTATTTTAAAACGATTTCACATTAATTAAATATTTACAAAAAAAATTAAAAAAATAATAATAAAGAAAAATTAAAATAATCAATTTAAATATAGGTATAGTGTTAAATTTATAGAGTATGCACATTTATTTATATTCATACTTATATATTTATAATTTATTCAAATTTTCATTAAATTATATTTAATTTGTGGAAATCATAACAATAAGCTTTAAAAATAAATAAAAAAAAATTTCTTTTTTATGTAGTTATAAAATATGTCTTTTTATGTTTATAAATTTAATGACTTTATAGAATTTAATTTGATTTTGTGAATAATTTCAAAAAAAAAAAGAAGCACAATCAATATAGAAAAAAAACAAATATTGGAAACCGAATAATAATAAATATAATAATAGTAAAAATTTTCCGCCAAAGTATCAACATATAGGTACGGCCTTTTGTACTGAAAATCCACCCCCAACTATAGAAACAATTTCTAGGGTTTTTCGGTCTGGAATTTTTATATTTTTATTAAAGTTTTTTTTCGTTAATTTTTGCATATTTTGCATATTTTTCAATTATAGATTAAATGCCCTGTTTCTATAAACGCCTTCTTTTTTTTTTTTTTAGTAAAACTTTTTATGTCAAAGATTTTTACCATAAAATGATGTGTATTTTACAACACTGCACAATCACAGTTCAAGCCAATAAGAATTATAATATTAAGTCCTTAATTTTAAACACTGTTATATTTTTATAGCAGGGTTTAAGTAAAAAAATCGAGATTTAAAGAATTTCGGAATTAATGTTTGTTAAATTTTCTATGCTATTAATAGTTTTCTCTTCGCTATCTCACTGTATATATTCCATATATAAATATCAATATATTTTCAGATATCAAATTTTTCTAATTATTTATCAACATCATTATAATTCCATTTTCCAATCAATTTTCAAGTATATAGTTTTCTAAACACTATATATTTTAATTTCTCTCGAAATTTAAATAAAATGTAATTGAAATATAAATCGTATTATAATTTCAAAAAAAAAAAAAACATATTTTTGATCCAATATTAAAATTCTAATAACATTTTCATGTTTGAATTGAATTTTATTTTTTTTGTGAAATTCAAATTTTTCAATTCCTATATTTAAATTTTTCTAAAACCCTCATTATTTTTCACAATCATAACTCTTTAACCACATTTTTTTTTTTTTTATCATACTATATTCATTTCAAACAGATTCTATTTTTTTTTTTTTCTATTTTGATTTTGTTGAAAATTTTATATGCCATTTCACCACTTCCTTGGTCTATGACAAAAAGTTTTTACCATGTTTCACTCACATAGGTTTAAAAAATATTTTTTCAGGATATATACATATATGTATATAGTATAAAAAAAACCAAAAAAATCTCTACAACCAATTCAACCGATTCTGATTTCAACTGAATGAATGAATTTAAAGGATATTTTCAAAGTATGGAAATAAATTGATTTTCAAAAAAAAACAAAAATAAATAAATAAAAACCAAAACAATTGATTTATTATATTTTTCAGAATCTGAAATGGTATTCCAAAATATATATATAAAAAAAAAAAATATAAAAAAATTATTTTGGTTAGTTTTATATCTCCAATGAAAAAAAAAAACATTTTTTTTTTTTTTTTTCAAATTTGATAATCCTATTCTTAACTCTAGAGAGAATTTTGTACACGAAAAAGCAATTTGATAAATAAATTACCCACTAGAAAAATTAGATCGCGAGAAAAAAATTTTTTCAATAAAACTCATTTTAATAAATACATTTTTTTTTTTGAATTTTATTCTACGAAACTGAAACAGACAGCGAAACCTTAAAGCGGAAATAAATCCTTTTTATTTTTTTTATATTTTTTTTCCAAAGAAGTGAAAACTGAGAAAATATTTATAAAAAATTTCCATTTTTTTAAAAGAAAATATATTTGAAAAAGTATTAAAGAAAAGTAAAAAAAAAGGTCTATATAGGTGAGCCTTATATTTGGTATATAAACAGCATCGCATTATAAGAAGCGAATATATAAAATTTTTTTTTTTTGGTTAAGTGTACCTCGTACTATCTCGATTTTTAAGATTTTATGACAATATTTATTTATTTTCGTTTTCTTGAAGAATTATAACTAACATTTTTTTTTTTAGTAAAATATGTCAAACTTTTAACAATGAAAATCTAAGCGAAAAATATTCAGCGTTTATTTTTTTTTAATATAAATTTATGACATCTCATACATAAGTATTGAAAAAGATTTAATTATAAAATATTTTTCGATGTATTGAAATTCATTTGTGGCTGGAATTCAATTACATTTATTAGAAAGTTTAGAGAATCACTGAATTCCATCAAACGTTACATTATTATGCAATACTTATGCAATATAATATGTCATCATCACCAAGTATATATATATGAAAAATATATAAAATTTAATCTTCAATGTGGATGAACTTAAAGTGTTAAAACGTAAAATTCCTCAGATTTAAACATTAACAAACATTATGCACCGTAAGATCCTAGAATTACATAGTAATTATTATTATTATTATTATTCTGAAATGTAAAATGAAAATTAAACCCAAAATAACCAGTAAATGTGAATAAAATACACAAAATTTACTTGGAGCAAGTTTTAATGCAATTACATTAAACTTGAACATGAATTATACTTGAACGTAGAACAAAAATAAAAAATAATATTTTTTTTTAAAGAAAGGGGAATTTTTCAGATAATGAAAATTTGCATGGAACAACTATATTTTGTTAAGAGATAATTTAGATTTATGTTAAATGTGCTTGCTACACGAAGAAGTGCTATCTACTTTCTATTCAAAAAATACAGATTGTATCTTTTAAAAAAAAAAAAAATTTACTCCTTTTACAAAAATTAAAAAAAAATCTTTTTTTTTTCTTCTTAATGAACAATGTATATCAGCAGGTATTATAAGAATGCATACAATATATACAACGTTTTTTTTTTTATCTCATATAGATAAGATACTCGAATTTGAAAATAAATGAAATTGTATTTTTTTTTTTTTAAGTTTGATTAATAGTGTTGTGCAATTGGAAAAAAAAAACAAGAATATTTTATTTCATTCTAAAGATTTCAGTTTCGATTATTTTTTTTGTCAAAATAGTTTTAAATACAACAAAAGTTCTAAATTCCGGTTTTATTCAAAAGTCTTAATTTCAGTATTCTTATAAAATATGTAGATGTGAGATTTCAATCACTACTGACAATTTCCTATGCAATTCAAATAAAATTTTAATTGTTTTCACATTTTATTGCCATTAGGAAACCAAATAAGTAGATATCATAAATTTTTTATTTGTTTTTTTTTTGTAAATCACAATAATAATCTTTACCCAAAATTAATTCTAACTTTATAATGCAAATTTTAATGATAGCACAATAACCTCTAACGTCCAGAATATACATACAAATATACATAATCTCTTTGTAGATAATATAATACTATAATGGGTTCCTATATATACATAAATTTTTTATTTTAATTTTCATTACCTAATTCCTTTTATATGGAATAGGTACCTATTTTAATTCGTACATTTTTTAAAATGTGTATTAAGAAAAAAAAAAAAAAACATTAAAATTAATGTTTACTGTCTTTTAATGAATATAAAGTTTACTGTCTTTTAATATAGGTGGATATATGTATGTATTATGTATTATCATTTTTAATAGATTTAAAATCAAAATGTTTTTGTTAAAAATGGGTTCATTTTATACATAACCTTTTTTTTTTTCTCTCTTCTCTTTCTCCCTGTGAAATGAAAATTTAAATTCCTATAGGATTTTTGTAATATGCTAAGCTGCGTAAAAACTTTTAATTTTGTGTTTTTTTTTTTTTTTTTTACTTTTACTTAATTTTCAAATGTAAATCGTACAGCACGTAACCCTTGTCCAAAATTCAACTATGCGTTAAAATAAAATATTTCAAGCATGTTATTTAAGAATGTTGAAGAGTATAAAATAAATCCCAGTATGAAATGATTTTTTATTTCTATATTATAGTTAAGCTTTATTATTTGATATTTTTATTTTTTTATTTATTTTTTTTTAACTTAATGGATTTGTGGCTTTTTAATTAGTATTGCTTGAATATTTAAATTAAAAAATAAAAGAGAAAAAACCAGAATGGGTCACCGACTTTAAGGGCTAGAAATTTTCAATAATGTGTATAATTTATGATTTATGTTTCGAATCAAGTTATTCTAGTGCTAATCAGAAAATTTAAAATTCGAAAAATTTTCTTTTTAGAGTAGATGTTAAACTTGCCCTAATAATGGATAGATTATCACTAAAAGCTGTCTCCAACCTAAAATTTTTATTGTCATGCAGTAGTCAGTACCCTTCTCGATAATTATTTAAAAAAAAAATTAAAACCTTTAATAAAATCTTTATCAAAGAACAGTAAACAAAAATATAATTGATTTTGTTATAATTTAATTTTTAATTTTTTGGGAACAAAAAGCTCAAAAGTTTATAAAATGATGAGATAAGGGCTCTCCAAATATCATAAATATTTGTAGAGGTAACTTTTTGACTACACAACAGAGAGTATAGTGTTTTTTTTTTTTTTTAAATAAATGAAATTTATATTCCACTATTGTATGATTCTTATAAGGATGTATATGCAAGGAAATATTTGCTCATATGTGTTGTCTGCACATTTATGTTATTAACTGAACATTACATAGCCCAAATGCATGATATTATTTTCTCTTGTGCTTCCTTTATGAATAAACATTAAAATAAAATTATCTAAATCTAAAATGAAAACATGATATTTTCTATTTTCTATAATAAACTTATATGTATTATATATTTCATAATTTATAATATTTATGCATAAATATTGGAGAGTCCAAGCTAAAGAAAATTTTAATAATTTGGTGTCATTAATGAATTTCAAAACTTTTATATTGTATAATATAATTATTAGAATTCCAGTTTGTTATAAAACTTAATTTAATGAAAATGCTAAATTTTCATTTAAATGTCCATTTCTTACACTAAATTAAATTATTATTATACATATATATTAAATTAATTTTTCAAATTATATAAAATGCGGTTATATTAAAAAAATATTAAAAATTCATCTGAATCAAATTAAATTATAAAAATAATTTAATTTAAATAATATTACGTAAAAACATATTACATGTACAAAAGTAATGAACAGATTTTTCAACTTTCATTTGCAGTTTCTTATAGAGAACAAAATGATTTTCCAATAAACGATAAAGACAAAAAAAAGCACAACACCACTAAATCACGATGAACAAGTTCACACCTCATTTTCATTTCAGTTGAATTTTCTTTAAAGTTCATCACACGAATACGATATATTATTATTGTCTCTGTGTAAAATAAATCGTTGAATTTTAAAATTTATTAAACTGATTGAAAAATTCAGAAAATTCTTTACAACATAATGGTTTTTACACATTATGTGCAACATAAATGTTGTTTATGAGCTCTTGGTAATAAATTAATCCTATTAGCCATTGATTGCAGGAATTAATAATTTCACCAGTCACTACTATGTGACTACTATAAAGCGAATAATATATATATATGTATATAAAGCCATTTTCAGAAATAGAGATAAATAAAAATACGATTACATCTATATAGATATACAATATTTTAACAAATAAACAAAATAAACATTTCATAAAAACAATAACTTGTTAATATCAGAGATTTATAAAATAAAATAAAAAATGAATAAAAAAATTAACAGGACAATCCGTACTATATAATACCATTAATTTTTGAATTGATTTCAATTTCTACACCATAACATCTGACAATGAAAAAAACATAAAATATTGCATTTTTTTTTTTATGTTGTCTACACATTTAATCTATAATTCTATAATATAATAATATAGTATATACCATGCTTACTTTATTTTCATTTGCATTTTAAAATTTTATTCTCAGATTATTTGTATTTCATGCAAAAATTATGTTCACATAATGCACATTATTTTAATTCATGTAAAATTTGTACATAGATCGTATACAGCAGTATTTGCAAAATACATGTTGGTGACGGTGTGTAATGAATTTCTTTAAATTTTTTTTTTTTTTTGCATAATTCCATTGTATTAATTTAAACAATAAAAATTATATATGTAAGTAAAGTATGTTATGCTGCTTTCAAAATAATTGTGTCTAGTAAATCAGTATAGATACAAATATGTAAAATCATTATTATACATAAATGTATCGAAAGAAAAAGTGATTTTGATGTTGAAAAACTAATAATTTAAATTTATCTTCTATTTTAAAAAATCTATGAAGTATCTAACAATTTCGTAAAGTTTTCAGGAATGAAATTCTAAATCTAATATATAATAAATATGTAAATTCTTCATAGATTTAAAGATAATAATTCTTAGGTATTAAAATTAAATTTATAATCAATTTTATATATCTTATATTGCTATATATTTATGTAATTCTGTGTAAGATATATCAAACAAAAAAACATATAATGTTATATGGATTTCAACAAAGAACATATGAATTTTTGGCTTGTAATGCGAAAGTATCTCTTATGTGTAAATTTTTCAGCAAATTGATTTCAATTTGTCATTATTTCTTAACATATATGATTTAAAATTTAAAATATTGCTGTTTTAACATTATGTCTATCAATTATTGAATCATTTAAGTAAATATTTAAGACCTTTATTGAATAAAAATATTTCTTACAATTTAAAGCTTGAATTCAGATTCTTAGAAATTAAAAACTTAAAATATAGTTAGCAACTTAACTAAAAAAGAATTTTTCCCAAATTTTGAAGAAGATACTGAATACAAACTAAAATTTATTATTTTTGATTAATTTAATGTTAAATCACCAAAGTCAATGTGATTTTGCATAAAATAATTATTTTCACAGTGATGTGAATATTGTATACAATATATAACTCAAGTTGAAAGCTAATAAATTTGTATTTCTATATCTTGGTGACATGAAATGACAGGACGTAAATGTTATAAGGTACCTTATTGTCTAGAATGGTTCAAAACTTATAATAATTTTATCTAAAATTCATTAGAAATCGATTTTTAATTGGAAAAAATACATTTATCATTAAAGGTACAACGTAGGTAAGTATAAGTAAGTATAAGATTTTTATTTTCAAATATATACTCTAAAAAGATGGTTATTTTATAACATTTAAAAACATTTGTTCAAATAAAGTTTTTCAGGGTTGCATCAGTAATTTCAATAATTTTAAGAATTATTTGCTGCTAATTATGGTTTCCAAATAATTCTCGTAGAGATAAAAGTTTATTCGAACTTAATCGAGAAGAATTATAGATTTAAAAAATAATCGAAAATTTTAAAGCATATGTGAGATATTTCATTTCAGATTTTTGCTCAAGAAATGTTTTAGCAGGTAGTTTTCTAGAAAAATTTTCCTTTTAGTTTTGATAAACATTATACTTTAAAACTGTGTCTTAATAACAAATAAATATTGTTTTGAAAATCTTCAGAAAAGAAGTATAAGTTTTAAGGAAAACATATGAATTTAAATTTTTAAAACACTCTGCCTATTATATTGCAACACAGTTTATATTTTTATAATAGTAAAAAATTGAAACATACTGACTACCATGTATTTGTGCTAATAAATTTAATAATACTATAAAATATGTTTTTTCTTTTTCAAATAATATTATAGTGAAAACTAAAAACGTGATTTCAAATATGCACACTATACACTGTTGGAAAATATTTCTTTAAACGTATGCTATGCTAATCCAAATATAATATTCCATGAGATTTTTTTTATTATAAATGTTACCCAAAGGAAATTTACATAAGTTTGCAATTGAAAATTTTGTGGCCATAAACATAACCAATGATATTATTTTTGCCCAGTAAATGTCGTCTGCTAAACTTATTCATATATAAACTTTTAGATTCGAAAAAATCTTAAATAAAACAGTAGTAGTTTCGAAAAAAAAACAAAAGAAAATTACAATATGTATATTAGATTTAGAACTTGGGCTAGAAGATAGATTGTCAAAAATTAAGTATTAAATTATCCATAAAATAATATTATGTTAAACATTATTATAGTGAACAAACATTATAAATAAAAATACTAAAAAATCAGTTATCATGTTAAGTATGCATATGTGGGTATTACAAGATAGTAGTAGCTTATTAGGAATAATAATGAAAATTTTTCCTAAATATTATGAAATTAAATTAATTATATTATTAAAGGAATAATTTTTTGGTATTACACTATTGTTCTTATAGTTAATAGAGGAGTATTTCATAATTAGTTAATTTCATATTGATAAAAATGTGTATATCTACGTAAATTATTTTCGCCGGAAACGTTGTTGTAAATAAGAAATTAACTAAAATATAGTGGTTAAAGACAAAGGTACTTTCGATACCTCAGTAACTAGTTTCCACAAACGATTTATTTCCTATTTTATTAAGAATTGGAATTATGTCAATTATGGATGAAAATAATATGATAAATACATATATATTATGTTGAATAGGTAATTTAAATATACATTGTACAATGTCATTATATATATAGTACATAATACTAATACAACATAAATAATTGAAGATAGGTAAATAGATTTTAGAAATTCGAATAAATTAAAAAAAAACCATTTACCGAATATCAACTAAATTTGGGACTGAGCCGCAAAAAAAATTTTTAATTTTTCAGTACGTACAATATCGCAATTTCATCGATCAAAGAAATTTTACTTAATGAGTTAAAAAAAAATTTATAAAATAATCACATTAATGGTTTTACTGTGTATCATAATCGCAATCAATCAATCAATAAATTATTTTAACTGTGTATTGTAATTATGCTCAGCTACATAGTCTTATGAAAAAAAAAAAAAAAAATATTCACAATATATTAAAAACAGAAAAGTGAAAGACTTTTCTCAAAGAAAATCATTGTAAATAAAAAACCAAAAACCAAAACAATAAATTTCTAAATTTAATACAAAAAAAAAAACAAAGCTAAAAAACAGGTATAATGTTAAAAAAAATAAGACAAGTTTTAACTTATAGATTTTTCATTGAAAATATATACAAAAAACCATAAATAAAAAAAAAATCTGTTGTTTGTATTTGTTTTTTTTTTTTTTGTATCTTTTTTTTCAACTTGCTGCTGTTTATGAATAGAATTTTCATTTTTGTTTACGTTTTAATAAAAGGTCAATGGCATATAAAACATACAACATAAAAAAACATGCAGTGGTGACGTATATTATGCATCACCTTTAATTGAGAGAAACAAAAAAAGGTAATTCTATAATCAAAGTGTACAACATCAGAAATATGCTACACTACACATTAACAATCAAGATAATTATAATTACAAAATATAAATAAAAAGGGGGGAAAATTTTGTATTTTAATATTTTTTTGATTTAACCCAAAAATTGTAACATTATCTATCTAGATATATACGTTTGAATATGAATACAATTTACCAATATGCGGTTTTATACAAAAAAAAGGTGTTTTTTAATTATACTATCATACAAGTAAAAATAAGTAAATATTCAATTTTAATTGCAGGTGAAGATGAAAAAAAAAAATATATTTTAAACTTTATAATTGTCGTATATAGAAACAAAATAAAATTTCATGCCACATGACCAAATTTATAAAAACTCTATACCTTTATGTAGAATTTTTCAACTTTTTCATTTAAGTTAAAAATATATTAGGCATCAATAAGCTACATTTTTAACTTAGGTGGTTATGGACATCAAATATATACTTATATCTAATTTTATCTAATATATAGATCTTTTTTTTCGAAAAAAAAAAAACAAAAAAACTTGTTACAGAAGAAAAATTTCACTTTAAAGAAAACATAATTAAAAGTTCTTTTAACTTTCTAATAAAACACAAATATAGGATTAAGTGGGATTTAAGTGATTTTTTGTTTTAACTAAGTAAAGGGTTTAAAATTTATATGTTTGAATATAGATTACTTAATAACTTTAGTTTTGGTTTTAAATTAAATTCAAATGAGAACTAAAATTTTTTGTGACTTTTAATTGTCCATTCGGAGAATAAAATTTAAAGTTTATGGTTTCATACTAATTTCTATATATTTTTGCTATACAATATTTTCAGTGAGTAATGTCTAAAAATTTCGAATTATAATTTGTTGAATTCTCAAAATATGATCCTGGTTAATTTTGCCTGAATCCTGAAAATTTAATTCTATATAAATATCTGTTTAGAAATTAAATGTCTTACTATAAAAACGTTGGTAACTAATAATAATGTAACATATCAACTTTATTTCATACATAAACGTTATAAGCCGACACTATCACACTAGACTTCCAGACTATAGAGCCTAAATTTAAAAATCAAAAAATAAATTCAATTTTCTATTCATTTTATATATTTTAAAGTATTTTAATAAAAAAATTATTTGGTTGATTAATTAATCTAAAAAAAATTTACCAAATCATTTATATTCATTAATATTTTTTTTTTTAATTAAACAAGAAAAAATAATTTGTTTATGTGCAAAATTATATAAAAACTATATGTACGCTAATATTTAAATTACGTTTTCACTTAAACAAAATCAAAATAAACTTCAATTTGGTGAACGTAAAAAATATATTTTATATAAATTAGATAAATTTTTTTTATATTCAAGAAATAAGGAAATTTTATTAAAATTGATTTTATCCAGATCATAATTTTAAATTTATTTATAAATAGTTTCATAAATTTTTCTTTTTTTATTAAAATTAAATAGTTTTTTATGAATATATAATTTAATTGAATATTTGAAATTTAAATAATTTCTCTTATGTGTCTATGAATATTTAATGAAACTTCTTGTTTTGAACTAAGTTTATAATGTATACAATATATACATATTATATGTATAGGCTATTTTATATTTTTAAAAGTATATAGATAACTACTGAAGTATACATAATGTCTTTTTTTTTTTACATGGATATAAAATTTATTATGACTGTTATGTTAAAAACAAAAATACGTATATAAATAAATTAGTCCAGTCCAGTGTTTTGTAACAGAAGATTCGGTAGCCCCCTGGGGTTCGAAAAAAAAAATATTAAACTTATTTTCAAATGAAATAGGTATTGTTTGAAAAGGAAAATGTTAGTAAGAAGTATTAGGTATATATAAAGTTATATGTATGGTAACAAGTAAATTTTGGCAAAAGAACAAGAACGAATAAAATAATGTGGAAAAATTAATAAAATTTATCTGGAAGACGACCAAAAAGCTTATAATGTGTCGTACATAGAAAAAGAAAGTTTTGTTGAACTAAGAGACTGGTTAAAAAAAATAAAATAAAAATCTTGCGGTAGATGAAAAATATTTATTTAATTTTTAGTTTTATGGTTACAAAATGAAATTTTCCCATAATTTAAAATAAAAATTTAAATATATTATATAGTATCTTAAAGCCAAAACTATACAGAATTACGAAAAATTGAAAATTAATATTTTATTGATCTTATTATTGACACACAACATAAGTTCAGCTTTTTAACTTAAAAAAAAATGAGTAGATATTTCAATTGATAGTTAAATTTAGAACTTGAAGTTCTATAACAGTCTTGAATATTGGTAGAAAACTTTTACGTTTTAGTTAAAAGCAATTTTTTTATCTACACTTATATTTAAAATCTTTCGGAATTTTTATTAATGCCCTAATTAACTGATCC
The DNA here is from genome assembly GCA_964007475.1 of Hybos culiciformis. NCBI lineage: Eukaryota > Metazoa > Arthropoda > Insecta > Diptera > Hybotidae > Hybos > Hybos culiciformis. The sequence continues at coordinate 84,344,635 of OZ023274.1, forward strand.
TTTAACCAATTTTTTGAAATTTTTCTCTATTAAGGGTTGAAAAAAAACTAAGTTGTTATAAACCAGAGTGAATTATATTTTTTGTCTTAAATTTTTTTTTTAAAAATTTATTTTAATAATAAAAATAATAATGATATTAATTTTAATTTTATGATATTTCATAATTTAATAAAAATTTTCAAAATATGTAAATGCAAAATTTCAAGCAATTATTAAATTTTTCGCTTGTCATTCGATGAAATATCATAAATATATTCTTTTTGTTGTCATATTTATTACACGCTAAGTGTTCACTTTAGGTAAATTTTGTTTGTACTTTTCATAAATAACAATATTGTCTGAAGGCTGCCAATCATGAGAAATAAGTAAAGTAGTTTGCATAACCATAAAAAAGAAATTTTTATATGTTTAATTTATGAGAAAACTTCATTTTTCATTTCTCTCGATTATTTTGTTTGGAATTAGGAAATGGAAATTCGAATTTCTTATTTATTTTCAATCATTATAAAGTAAAATAATGTTTTTCCTGATCATAATTTTGTTGGTATATATTTATATTTAAGCTAAGCATACATAAAATCATAATATGTATTAAAGAAATTTTTGTTACAATATAAAAATTATATAAATTTCATTAGAAATATTATACAGAAAGATACAACTAAAACTTACTAGTATTGTTTTATTTATTTTTTAATTTAATAAGTTGATTTTTAAAAATATAAATAAATAAATTGTAAATAAATAAAATGAAGAAAGAAGGAATTTTCTTATAAATTCAGTTCCTCCTATATTGTTTTTGAAAAAATCTAAAATATTTAAATTAGTTTTATTAGATTACATTTCAGGGGAATGATGAAAGATAAAAAATTATATAGTTTTAATATCTTATACTATTTTTAATTTGATTTAAGTAAAATCTTTATTATGTATTATACTTATACAGATATTCAATTTACTAAATTAATATTATTTATCATAAATCTTATGATTAATATATTTTATATGTACATGTAATAATATTAAAAAATTCGAAATGAAAAAAGTTTCCTTAAATTGATTAAAAATGAATAGTTTCTATCTAAGCTTTAGCTTTTTTTTATTATATATAAAACTATATTTTTTACATATTATATATTTTTTTTTAATATTTTCAAATAAAAAAGTTATGTAATTTTAATATATTAAATTTTTATAATTTTTTTTTTTATTTTTTGCATACAAGTATATTTTAGTAAAAAGTTTTTCAATTTATGTAAATACAACATACATACATAAAAAAAAATACATATCTATAATAGTTATAGAAAGTGTGATGAAACGAAAGTATAGAATAAAATTGTATTTACTTTAAGACTAACTACTGTATGTACTCTATATGCACTATATATTATTATTTTTTTATTATTCTCTGACTGATTGTAGTAATTGAATGAATTATTCATAAAAAATGTTATAATTGAAAATTTCTATATAAAACTATTATCTACTTGAAATTTGAATTATGAAAAATATATAAATAAAAAAAAAATATTGTTTTTCTTCAAACTTCACAATTGCATATATGTTGAGTAGTACATCATATATATTATAAATATTTAACTTTGAAAAATGAAACAGAAAAATCATACATGACTACAGTGCATGCCACATTTGTTAAATAATATGACTGAATTTAAATTAATTTAGTATTTTTTTTTATTTTCTTATTTTTATTAATACACATATATTATTTTACTTCGATTTAGAACGTGTTAAGAACAGTGATATACATACCATTATGATGACATTTTGAAAATATTAATAGAAAATAAATATACAATGTGTATATGATGATCATTAATCATAAGTATGTACACATTATGTTGACAGGTTAAATTCTTTAAAAAAAACTTTCTATTTAATATTTGAGTTTGGAACTTTTATGTTAAATATAGTAGAAATTATAATAATAAACATATTAAATTTTTTTTTTTGTAAGATTTGCTTCAAAAAGTAAATGGGAATAATTTTTGCATTGTTTCAAATAAGCATAAAGCTTTATAATTTACTTGCTTTGTGCAAGGAAATACTCATAATAATGTAAGTTATAAAATAACATAATAAAAAAAAAAAATTAAAATAAAACCAAATAAATATATATGCGATGTTCAAGTGTTTATTGCTTCAAATTATCACAATTTGTACGTATTCTTTTTTAAAAAATAAAAATATATATTTTTTTTTAATATAAAACGCTAAAATATTTCAATTAAATTTATTTTGTCGGTTTTTTTTTTTTTTTTTTTTATTATAAAATTTATACATAAATATGCTTTATGTATATAGTAATATAACAAATTTACAAAATAAGTTTGACCCCAGACGACAAAAATTACATACGCACGCAAAATTTTATAATTATTACTTTATGGATGAATGGAGATTTTTCAATTCATCATCGCAAAAAATGTACAATCATATTACATATTATAATATATGTTTACGTATACACATAATATTAAAATAACAGTTTTATGTGTAGTTTTCAACTTAAAAAAAAATAAACTTAAATATTATAAAATAAAACATTATGATGATGAAAAAATTTGATACTGTTTATAATAATGTTATGTGAACATCAACTGAATTTAAAATAGATCAAAAAAACCAACTAATTTATATTGTAATCATGTTTCAGAATGGTTTTTTAATTTTAACCAATTTTATTTTAGATTTTTGTGTTTACGAATGTATTATCATAGGGAGTTTTTTAAATTAAAAATTTTGAACTAAATAATAAAATTTAACATACTGAGTCACTATGAGGTTAAAAAGATTCACTTTCAAATTTTAATGAACTTAATCCTATTATATAATTTAAATATAAAACATTTAAAAAATGGTTTTATATACTATTTATCTGAATACTAGAAAAATATGTTTTTAATTAAAAAAAATATATATATATATGTACGTACATTGTACAATTATTATATAGTAGTGATGATCATATATACCCAGGCAAATTTATTGCGGTATAAGCTTTTTTATTTTTTTTTAAAAACGTTTATTTTTTTTTTTTACTAAATATGCTCTAAAATTGTGTTCAATCGATGAAAAAACAATTATTTCATTGATTAAAGCGTTTGTTGAACACTTAATTGGAATAACAAAAAATAAAAAAAAATGAAAGTAAAAACAGAATTAAAACGAAAATAAATAATTTTTGCAGTTTGAATTAGTCAATTCAGCTGTTTTAATTATAAGGAAACCAAATATTTATATTATTCTACATAATTACAATAATAAATAAATTCATATTATGTTAAAATTTGGTCTTTATTATAAATGTATCTCATAAATTAACATGTTTAATTAAACATTTTAGGTTTTCGTACGTGTATACATTTTAGTTACTCACTACATAATGACAGATAAAACTTAAATGATACTAGTCTGAATGATAAGGATTTTCATTGATCGCTTGAAAACATTCATTAATTTAAAAAAAACAAACTTGTTGAAGAAATGTTCTTAAACAATTTTGTAGTCCGTTTTACATCAAAAATGAAAAAATGGACTATGTTTGTTTTCATTTAATGTCTTTCCGTCCGTCCTATACTATAAAGGCTTAAAACTTATTAACTACTTAGTAGAGTTCAATTTATTGATTGCCATATAAAATTTCGTTGACTTTTACCACAGTTAAAGAAACATATTCCGACGGGGGTCTTTATATAGATGAAAATGTTATGTTTGAAAATGTTATGTTTAGCCCCGATTGAGATTAATTTATGTTAGAAGTAAAGTATCTTAATAAACGGGCCTCATATTTCATTTATCAGGTACTGTCCCAAATTTTTTTTTCCAATAAAATAAAATACTTTGTTTGGTTTTTTTTTTTAACAGAGTCAATCTTCCAATCTCAAAAATTACTTTGCAATAAAATCAAATATAAACAATATTATAACCTGATATTTTTGTAAACTAATCACGTCTGAAAAATAATCCATATAGTATTTTGTCTCTAATAATGAAAATAGAAATTAATAATAATTTCCACTTTAAGTAAACAGAAGGCAGCAGACAAAAAAAAATAAAAATAAAATATATAATATAAATTTTATTAGATTTGCTGTGATAAAAAATGATGAATTTACGAAAATGTGATAAAAACGAGGGCATTTAGAGTATAGGTCCAAATTACTCTAAATTAAAATGAAAAAAAAAAGAAAATCTTTCTTTTTTTTTTCTTTTCAATCAAAATATTTCCCATTAATTGATTAAGAAAATAATAACCATTAAATATTTTTATATATAATTATATTATAGATTAAAACCAAGCAGTTTTATATTTTAAAATAATATCTAATTTTTATAATGTTCTATACTATGTATATGTTTTTGTTTTAAACTTCAAAAATGATTAATATCACAATTCACAAATTCGTTCGCTCAAGCGAGAAAATTACAAGTGTATGTTATACAAATATGTTTTTATGTAAATTTAAAAAAGAATAAACGGACAATATAATACACATAACATTAATGAATATATAATATATGTGGAAATTGTGGCTAACCAATGTTTTTCCATCAGTAGTGCATCACTGGCTATAATTTTAGACAAACTGTTGTGAATTTAATTATGTATTGTAATTGCTTTTCTGTTTGAAATAATTGGAGAGGAAGATGATCAATTTGAGGTAATCTATTTTATTTTATTTTTTTCAATTTTCCAAAATTTAATAGACATCATCGAGAAATTAAACAATTTTTTCTTGTTATAAGCTTATAAGTACAAAAATCTGTTCCAGAAAAATTATTCTAGTAAGAAATATGTTGGGGCAGAATGAGAATAATAAATTGAAAAAAAAAAACAATATAAAATAAAAATGAAAACAGAGCTGAGCAATTCAGTACGGAATGATTTCTATGTATATTTTGAAGAATTTCCGAAAATATCTAAAATAACTTTTCGTAATTGAAAAACTATTTAAAATATGTTATCGTTTAGAATAAACCTAATCGTAAACAAAACAATTAAATATAAAGTAAACAAAAAGTATATTTGCATATATCTACATTTTTCCTAATCAGATAAGGTGCGAGGTTAGAAAAAAATAATTTAGTAAAATTTTAATTTAATTAAGAGGTAAATAATACTTAGTTGTGATTCTAAATATAATAGCAAGATATATACTACGTTTTAAATTCGTGTGACCTACTTAGTAATCATAGGCTGAATTCTGATATAATTTAGCTTCAGTTATTGTTACAACTATAACGTCATACATAAAAGTAATAATTTCAGTTTTGTGATCGATTCACAATTGTACAAACATTTTATGTAGCAATTCTAGGATTCGATTCGAAATTGAGATATTTTCTTCTTAAATTTTCTTTGAAGGACTTGGTTGTACCATCTAATCTAACCATTTAAAACCATTTAACCATTTAAAACCATCGTACTAATATAATATTTAAATATATCTTAAATATGGAAATAAAACAAGCATATATATTTTTTTTAAGATTTCCCTGTAATTTTATGTTAGATTTCTGTGTACATAAATATGTTGTACTAATATTTTGATTACATGTATATTATATAATTTAGTGGTTAATATAAAATCCTCTTCATAGTTTAAAAGTTCTGTATAATTACTGTTAATTTTTTTGTGTTATGCTTTCAAAATTTGCATTTTACCATCTTCTATAAAATAAAATTTCTATGTAGGTTTTATAACTATAACAAAATAAAAGATTGATTTTTGTCAAAATTAACTTTCATAAACAATAAAAGACGTAAATAAAATATATATTATACATTTACTATGTATGAATAATTGTACACATGGATGGATATAGTATATAATAAACCATTTTAAAATTTATATTTTTAATTCTTTCAAATTGAATCAAGTTCTTTTCTTTCGTCAAGCATAATTTTATCTGATTTAATGTTGCTTTAATTTTGGTATTTAATTTTATACGGTCTTTCACTTTCTTTTTATAGAAATGAACAAAGGTATATCTCTATATTTTTTTTTTAATGTTGTAGATACAATTCTTTAGATTTTTCTTTTTTTTTTCATCTTAATTTTTTATTGGAATTTATCCAAAGGGAACAAAACAAGTTCTTAATTTTTTCTTTTTTTGTTTCTTTCTTCTTTTTTTTTCTAAATAGGTTGTCTCAAGTTATTTTCACTTTATCATGGGGTCAATTGTTCTTTTGATTACTTGACTACAATATAATAAATATGTAAAAATGTAACAACAGTATGCTGTATTATGCTGTTTACAAAAAAAAAAAGAAGGAATATGCTAAAGATTTTAACATTTTATAAGAATTTTAAAACAAAAACATTGTGTTAATTTTTCAACAATTTTAATTAATTTTATTTTTATTTGTAAAAGGCTTTTGTTTTAATCTGTCATTAATTTGGCTGTATACAATATATATCTAGTGTTTATTATATACGTAGTATAATATGCAAATTGAAATATTCTGAGAATATTAAGATAAAGCGCGATAATTAAGTATACATTTTAAGATAATTTTAAGTCATATTTCTGTGAAAAGTTGATTAACAATAACTCGAGTTATATACAATAATTATCTTTTAACATGGGAATTATCGTTGCATTTTCAATTTTTATATAAATATATAATAATTTCTCAACCAATATTACAAAATATTAAAATTCAAGTGATTTTTATGAATTACAATACCAATTCCATTTAATTAATTGATTTTTCACTTATAAGTTATGCCTATAGACAAGGCTCAAAAATACTTTTTTTTTCAATTAATTATCTGTTTTGTTGCTGTTTAATATATACTTTAGTGCACAAGGTATATAATTCTCATTTTAACTAATTTTGACCATAGAAGTACAAACACATGTATATAAATTAATTAAAATCTACTTACAACTTATATTTATATATATAATTAAAAAAGATTTATTATACAGAAAGTATAATATTATATAAATTGTTTAAGAACTTAAACAAAAGTATATACCCCATGACGGATGTTGGTTCACCGCCAACATTAGTTTAAACATTTAAGTTTTATGTAAAAGAAATACTGTAATAGTATTATCAACGGACTATAAAATTAAAGTTTAAAAAAAACAACAGGAAAAAAAACAAAAATTAAAAAGGAAATTGTTTCTTCTATTTCAGTTCTTAAGTATTATGAACTTAAATGAATAAGAATTAGACGCGAACCATATATTAAACATAAAGTTAATATTTTATTTTTGTGAAGGCTGCTTGATTATAGACTTATATATATGGAAAAAAAAATAAAAATTTTGAAACAATAATAACAAATAATAAATTCTGTCAATAAAAATATAATTAATAACTTCAAATCTCCCATAATTTATATTATACAAAGAAAATAATATTAAAATAAATTAATTATTCATCGATGTAATTAATTTGAAATTATTATTAGCCAAAAAAAAAAAAAACAAAAACCATAAGTTTTATTTTATATTTATTAATAATATTTTTTCAGAAACCTACATTATGTACATATATATAGATGCAATAATATAATAGTATAGTTATAATTACGTGAGAAAATAATAAAATTAACTTTTGTTTTGTATTCAATTTTAATTAATTTTTCACATATTTTCTAATTGCTGGAAGTAATAAATTTTACTCACATTCTCTATTCAAATTTCTGTCGATAATAAAATTATTTTTTTTTATTTTTGGCGGCTTCAAATATTTTGACATTTCTCTTTGAAGTATAAGTATTAAAATTAATTAAATATTTCATATTATATTAATGTAAAAAAAACTAGTATATGTATAAATTTATATATAAATATATGTATACAATTATATAAAGTTCAACAAAGAGCTCAGTATTTCGTTGACCATTTAAAAAAGATATAATTTTAATAATATCCAAGTTGACTGTAAATTCAAGAATCTACTAGGAAGGAATGTTATTATTGTTCAGAATATTGCCATTCACAAAAAACTTCTAAAGTTGTTATAAATTTGTTTGAGGCATTTTGGTAACATTTGTAAGTATGCTTTTAGTTATTTCTTGAATTAAGTGAAAATATTAAGTGAAATAGACAAATTTTTGTCACCTTTACACTTTCTTTATTTAAATGCTGATCACTTATTTGAGAAATTAATTTTAACTAAAAAGTTCATTTGATAAATTCGTTATTTTATACGTTTCATTACTGATTTTCAATTTGATTCAATGAAAAAACGCATCTTGGCTCCAGAACTATATTTTAATTGGTAAAAAAAATCAGAAATGCTAATGATAAGGCTAGGAAAATTTACAATTTATATGTATATATATATATATATATATATATATATATATATATATATATATATATATATATATATATATATATATATATATAATATAAAATCAATGAAAAATAAAATAGAAAAAAAAAAGGAAATTCTTACGTTGTTGTTGTTCCTCCTCTTGGCATTTTGTTTATTCTCTCTCGCATTAAATTTAATTAAATTCGAAATTTTTATTTAAATTTTCGGTCTTTTTACTTTATTTTTTTCCTTCTATTTTTTTTTTTTTTTTTTTTTTTTTTTATCGTTATTATCGTTTTTATTGAATTATAATGTTATCTACTTTATGAAAATCTCAACTTTATTTAAACTTTGAAAGAGGATAACGTATTAATTGATTAACTTTTTTTATTTATCTTTAATAATAGCGTTGTGTAATCAAAAATAATATTAGGATCAAAATTTGTTTAATAAAAATATCGCATACTAAGCTGTATGAAAATTAAATTTTGACGATTAAAGCGCAAGGTCGTTCAAATACATTAATTTATAAACTTGTAAGTCATGAGACCAGAAAATTTCAAGTAAAATCATACAAACACATTTTTTTTTAAACCATTATAAACTTTAGAAATGCTTTAGATTTATAATTTTATGGAATTGTAAATTAATATCCGAAGTCAAATGATTTTTCTGGTTGCTGTTTTGAAATTATTTTCAAAAATTTAGTTGATATTGTCGTCACCTACCTACTCTACACTTATATAGTAAAATATAAGAGTTTTCACTATTTTCTAAGGATGAATTGGATTTTATTTATATTATGTATTATTAATATTCTTCGAATCCTTATTTCTAATTAATAAGAATTATACTGACAAAACATAAGACATTGCCTCCATCCAATTATAAAACTTTTTTTATTATTTGATCATTTGTACATGACTAAAAATGACAATAACTACTAATATTAACAAAATTTTGAATTCAAACTATATGCACCATGACTTTAAAATTAGATTAATTTAGAATTTAAAGAGAGGTTCTTGTCTATATAAAATTAATTTGTATTTGTGTGGAGATATATTTTTTTTTCTTCCAATTTGTTTTTTTTTTTTTTTTTTTTTACCAGCATTTTATTAATTTCTGTTTCTATTACAAATTAGACCACCATCAGTTTTATTACATCCAATTTTTCTTTTCCTTCTTACAACAATATGGACAGAGAGATGGAGAAAACAAAAAAAAAAAGACTAATTCCTTTCATAAAATGAAAAGATTTAATGATTCTATTAATGATAAGTACCCTAATGTTATATTCACAAATAACAAATTTTCCTGTAATTTAGTTTTTATTAGAGATCTCAGTGCTGTTATATGTAAATTTAAGGGAAATTTCATTTTCAAACATTATAAATTACGCAGCTACAATCTAAAATATATACTATATACTTATAAAAACATAGATATGTCGTAACGAAGAAATAAAGTTAAAATTTCGTAATTTTTTTATTTTATTTTTTTTTCGTCGTCATACATTACATGGAATTTTGTGATTATGGAAATGAGCGTAAGTGTTTTAAAAAGTTGGAAAATTTGAAAATGTTTATGCAAATTTCAAGAGGAACATTTGAAAAGAAAGTTTTATTGCATTTTAAGAGCTATATATATTTAAAAAAAAAAATCTCTTATGTTCAAAATGACAATATCACAATTATGGTATTATTTGTCAAATAAAATAATCATCAGGAAGTCTTGAAAATTCATAATTTTTTAAGAACAATATAAATTTTTAAAAAAGTATTTCGAACATTAAAAATAATAAAAAAAACACATTTATATTAGAGCTTGATTCGAAACGTAAAAAATTTTTGTAATTTAATATTTCATATCATATGCATATTTCAAATTAATATTCAAGTCATACGAAACATTAAATATTCGGTTCTGAAAATTTAATTTTGTCCAATTTTCCAGATAATCACTATTCCTTCACTTTGGAATTTATCATTTACTTCGTTATAAAATCATATAATACATATATTTTATTGATAAGCCAAAATTAGATTATTTATATAAATTTTGTAGATTTTTTTGTTCAGTGTTCTTAACTGATTTTTTTTTTTACTTTACATCTTTATAATATAAAATTTTATTTTATGCCAAAATTTTAATTATTATTTATTACATTCGGACGAAATAAGTTTTATTAATGAGGTTTATTATAGATATAAACGAAAAAAATTAGCTGGATTTAAAATATTATTTTAATTAGAAATAAAAATTTGCGCCAACAAATATAGTTATTTTCTTTTTGCGATAGTGACACTTTTAATCAGTAAAACTTTATAAAGAGCTCAAATATACCATCGAACCACATACAAGACACCTTAAGAAATTTTTATTCTACCGAAATTTTTGTAAGCACTATAAAGTATTCCAAAGTTATTTTTTACTTGATAACCTCTTCAATCAATGACCTTTTTTTTTTGTTTAATTAAAGATTAATCTCAGATTATTTTAAAAAAAGAAATTGTAAGTCGTTGTTCTTATCACAAATAGATTTTATTATTTAATTATTATTTTATTTGAACAAAATTTTATCTCAATTTATTTGAACTGTCTGCAAGATGTCATAATCTCTTAAAATATTTTGTTATTATTCATAAAATAATTTAATAATATTTTTATTAAAAAAAAAAAAAAAAAAAAAAAAAAAAAACAGATTTTGATCCAAAATTATTATTTTCTATTAAATTTAATTTAATTTTTTTTTTCTTTTCAAATAAAAAGTACGTAATTTATCCATTAAATTTTGTTTAAAATGATGAATGCGCACATTAAATAAAAAAAAAATTCATATTTTTGTGCTGAATTTTGGTTTTCCTATTTACTCTCTACTACAAATTTTTATATACGTTAAAAAAAAAAACATTTTCGTATGATTTTTTCACCTTGACCATATAAATTGAATAAAAAATATCACGATATTTATTATTTGTTTACTATCTAGTTATAATTTAATTTTTTTATTATTTTTTTTTTCACATAAATAATAATAATAATAATAATAATAATTAAGATAAAAATCTGTACCGTTTTGAGGTACAATTATATATTCATAAAAAAAATAAACAAAACAAAAATTAGATACTAACTACACGAAATTATGTAAAAAAAAAAGTAACAATAATGACAATAAGATAAATTTATCTTAATACAAAATAAAAAAAAAATTTTTATTTTATTTTATTTAATTTATTTTTTATCTCATCCTCAATATTTATAACAACTCGTGATAAATTATTTGAAACAGTCAAGAGTATCTTTTTTTTTTTTTTTTCTTTCAAACAAGTTGTTAACGATAAGAGATCTTCTTAAAAACTAAAAATAAATTTCCAAAATAAAAAGTAAATTTTCATTTTGATGATCAACATAAAAAAAAAAAGAACATTCACAATCACAAAAAATAAAAAAAAAAAAAAAAACACTGACTATGTACAATAATAATGCATAAAATTTAATAAGAGTAGTAGAGAGAAAAAAGAGCGTATTAATAAAAGGGAATGGAAAATATTTTTTAGTTGAATATATACTTCAGATACTTTATACTTATGTAGATGCAAAATAACGAAAAAAAAAAATTTGCCAGATGCCTGGAATAGTTTTTCCTTTATACTATGGAAAATTTATGTTGATTTCGCTAAAATTTATAATATGTAGTTTTTAAGTTGTATTTTTAACACTGGTGCTGGTTTTTTTTTTTGAAGTAAAATGTGGTAAGTTCTTGTATTTTACATAGTTTGAATTATCCTTTTTTAATGTAATATTTTATATGTTTAAGTTGAAATTTGTTTTATTGATTTAAGTTACTAATATAGGTTTTAATACAATTTGACTATTTTTTTATGTCGTAAAATAGTTTTGAAGAGATTTTATGCACTTAGCCTTAACCGATTCTAAAAAGTTTTATACCAAAAATAAATTATGAGATTCGGATAGTTTCTGAACTTCTATACTGAAAATTCAAATATTATTGCGACTGAACATTTTATGCTATAAATTTTTTTTTTTAAGATTTCCGAATATTTCTTATTTTTACATTATTTACTTTAATTTTTTCAATAAATGTAATTTTAATTGAATCCTTTTTATAATTTTTCTGAATAAATGAAAAAATCTATATTGGAAAAAGAAAAAAAAGAAAATAATAATTTTTCTTCCAAATTAAAATCATTTTCCTTTTTATTAACATACTTTTGTTGTGATTAAATTTTATTATTAATATTCTGAGTTATTGAGTGTGATGGCAATAATAAACGGATATGAATTGTTATTTTTTTTTATAGTATATTGCGCCGAGAATAATAAAAAGTATCTATATTGGGTTCTCATAATTATATTACATGTACAGTACATATGTATATAATTACGAATACATATTTACATAAAATATTTATGAATGAAAGCAAATTAACCCCTCGGTTCCTATTATGTGGGCGAAAATATGTAATAATCCACAAAATAATTAAGATTAATATCTATAATTGCGGTGTTAGACATTTATTATCTAAAATAATTTTTGTTGATTTTCGAAAACCTTTTTGTCCATTTTCTCGAATTTAATTTTTATTGTTTTTTCAAGTAATTTATTTAAATATATATATATATTATTAATTTGATTAAGATTTTTGCTATATGCTTCAAATAGTATATTTTCGATTAAATTTAATATGTCACGTAATATGACCGAGACCGTTTAATTCTATATATTTTACAAAAAACACAAATAACTCTATATTATTTTTAATTAATTTAAAAACATAAAATTTAATTTAATGCTATTCGTGTTGAGTGTAAAAGGGCATGATGATTATGAATTCTTGATAAAAAAAATTTTTTTCTTTTTGGATATCAACCAAAAATTCAAAATTTTAATAAGAAAATTTCAAAAAAAAAAATAGAATATATTCTGTGCAATTTAAATATAAGGAAATCCGAAAATTAAAGATACACATAAATATTTTTAAGAATTAGAAATTTTATCTACACGGTGATCGGAAGAAAATAGAATATCGTGCAGATAAAATTTTTATTGTTGTAGAAAATCTCAACTTTTTTTTTTAATTTATTTTTTTTTAATTTATTTTTTTTTAATTATTTTGTGATAAAATGGTCATGTGATGAAATATGGAAGGTGACAAACACATGATTTTTGAACATCACGGCATAAAAGTAAAATAATTATGCAATATATTTACTTAGGGATTTTGTTATACTAGTCACAAAACTGTGATATACAAATCTATATATAATAAACGTCAAGAAAAAGGAAAATTAATCTAATCTCAAAATAATGCAATTATCGTGGAAACAAGAAACCTTTTTTTTTTCTTTTAATTATAACTCTTTTAGTCGGAAGTTAGTACTTCTTTGAAAAGTTTTATTTTATTTTTTTTAATAGTTTTGTAAACACATAAATAAGAATAAAAAATTAAAAAATTTTTAATGCAAAGTTTTGTTAATATTAAGCGACTTTTATTTGAGTTTTTCTTTATCTAACTTTGTAGTTTTAAATTATAGAATGAAAGACAAATGAGAGATAAATAGAAGATAAATGCACCGAAAAAAAACAGATATTTTAGATTGCTATAATTTGTGTATATCTCTTGCATTAGTATGGATGGTTTTAGGAAGATTCTAGCTTGTATTTCTAATCTTAAATATATATGTTCAGTTTAAATGTTTTCAACGATATTTGACATAAAAATTTCAGAAACTCATTTTCTATAAAAAAAATATTTTTTGGTATTTATTCTTGGCCAGAAAGAACTATACTATAATATAAAAGCTACAGTTTAGTTTATTAATTTTTGCTACAATCTATTTTTTGAAGAGTTATTATATATATTATATTATATAGAAATACAAAATTTTGGGAAAATGTAGAACTTTGTGTTTCTACTTTATTTTATAGCTGATTTTCAACCGACTTTCTTTTTCAGTATGCCGAAAGCTTGAGGAGGAATAAAAACATTTCTTTGACTAGCTCGGAAGTTAGTAGATTGGTATCTATTTTTGGTAGAAAAAGGTTTTATGGAAAAAATAAATTATTTCATTGGAAATTTAAGAATTCTGTTTATCAAATTTAGTTGTACTGCATTTTTAGTTAAAAAAAAAGTAATTCAAATTTAGCCCCAAATGTTTGTCCACTTCTTCTTCATTGAACTAGTTTATGTATTACACTAGTATGCTGCATATGTACTATCATCAAATACGAACATAATTGAAAGAAATTGTTTTTGAGACTTAATTGGGTTTATTTTGAAAAAAATCAAAAAAATTCTGACATGAAATATCAAAAAAAAAATTGTTTTTATGGTTTATCTTTTATCTTGTATATTCAATATAAATTCATATACATAAAATTCTATGTATTTAAAATTCACAACATTGTACAATAACGCATCATCGCGTTTATCATGAAAAATTAAATTAAAAGTAAAAAAAAAAAAAAAAAAAAAAAAAAACAGAATCAAAAATTAAATATGAATTTAAAGTCTTGCGGCAATTTGCTAGATAAAATGTCATTTCTAGACTTTTAATGATAACGATGATGTTTATCTTTGTTATGTAAATTATAAAAAAAAATTAAACTGAATAAACTGAAAAAATAAAAGCAAAAAAAAAAAAAAAACTCAAAAAATTCCAACGTAAAAAAAAAATAAAATAAAATCTAATGAGAAGGAATTTTGTGTGTGCCTTCAAATTAATAGGATAAAGTTCTTTAAAATTATATATTTTCTTTAAAATAAAATTTAATTAAAAATAATTATTTTATTCAAGTCTCACGTCGTCGTTGTCTTCGTCCTATTAGCTATAAGTAAAATTTTTATTAAATTTATTATGTGAAGAAATAAAAGTGTGGGTAGAAATTTAATAATTTTAATTATTTTAATTTTTACTTTTACACACAATTTTTTTTCTTCTTATTATTGATTTCCGCACAAATTTTTTTTTTTTTTTAAATTATATTAATTTAAGGGAGGCATTTTGTAATAAAATTTGTTAAATATAACTATGCATATATAATTGAGATTTGTACATGATAATTTGTACCAAAAATTTTGTTCTTTATTTTTCTTATTATAGACAGTTCAAATTTGATTGAAAGCATCATATTTTGATATTTTTTGATCAAAATTTTCAAAATTTTTCTGGTGTTTAAAATTTGTTTCTCATTTAGTGAAACTAACTTAGAAATAAATTATTTTCTAAAAGTTTATCGATATTAAAAGTTTTAGTGCTGTGTCGCAGAAATGTACCAGCGATTACCTTGGAAAAGCAAAAAGTCACTGCGATCGAGGAAAGTGTCAAAAGCTTCGTTGTAAATACAAAAAACAGCGCAAAATTAAGAAACATTTTGCAATGTATTTAGCTCTTTCAACTATAAAATTATTGACATTTCTCTTCATCGCAGTACAAAATTCGAAGCACTAAACGTATCTATTTTTTTGTGATTCGTCATTAAAAAATTCAAAATCTACACTTTTGGAAAAAGAAAGAAAGTTGTATTAAGATTCGCCGAAAAATTATGTTTCGGTTTCGAGTAGCAAATAATGTTTAAACACGATTTTTCCCTGCCTTAATTATAGCTTTAAACATTTAAAAAGAAATAATTTTGTGATATTTTTGTATTTCGGTCAATTGAATATTGAAAATTATTCAAAGTGAAATATTCTTATAGATTTTGTCAATATACATATGAGAATATATAATTATGCTTCAAGTAAACATAGTGTCAATTAATAGCAGTTAAATATATAAATTGTATTTACTTAACAGAGTCAAAAAGGATTATTTATTCAATGACCCACACCTATTATTATTATTATTATTATTATAATTTATGTTATCGAAAGTATACCTGACGAAAGGAATATTGTAATTTTCATAATTGAAACTAATAATGTACAAGTGAAATATTGAAAAAAAAAACTTCAATCTAAATTATAATACCTGTACTTATTTTAAAGAGTTAAAAAACTTTATGATTTATGTTTTCAGTTTGAACTATAACTATACAAGCAATTTTTCATTACAACTATATTTGTTTTATTTTTCTTATAAATATTAAATCATAAATTCAAAGTTTTTTTTCTTTTTCGCAAGAATCTAGAAGGCTGATTCAAATAAAAGTCTATATAGTGCACTCATATACATAAATATATTATAATCCTCATAATTCGGAAACAAATTTTTCTATAATAATCAAATTTTTTTTAACATTAAGTTAATTGATTTGATCTATGAATGTCTTATGTTATTTTACATAAGATTTATATAGAATATTTCTTAAAAAGATATTCATGAATTTTATGTGACATGAATTATGCATAATATTGGCTATTTTAAAAGATAAAAAATTTTATCTCTTTTTTTTTTTATTTTTATTTTACTTAAAAGAGTCCCAAAAATTTTTAGCATTTTCCTGATATACACATTTATTGAATTTTCTATGTTGTCTGTGTATATATAATAAAATGTTCAGCGCAGACAGTGAAATAGACAATATAAAGTACAGATTATAATCTATAGACTAGACCAGAATTATTGACAAGAATAAGACAAAAAAACCATGAGTTTGTCTTTTAAACTTAAAAACAGAGAGAAATACAAAGTCGAAAAATATAGCTTTAATAGATGTTTGAGAATAAATTGCATTTAGGAAAGAATGAAAATAGAAATAATTCGATATGTCCGACTGACTTCATTGTATTTAACTACAATTAAAATAAATTAAAAGAAAATTTACCCAGAAACCAACATTTAACTTTTCTTGGTAATTTTATGTTATTTAATAACAAAAAAATATAAATTTTTGAATCTTTTTTATTAAATAATTTTTGAAATATAATTAACAAGTATATATTTGCTAAATTTTTGTCACAGCTGAGGAAAATTTTCGAATTTTCTTAAAAATTTAAAAAAGGGTTATTTTGCACTTTATATTATTTAAACAAAAAATTTTGCGATGAGTTTTTTTTTTTATATATATATATATTATAATATTAATTTAATTAAAAAAGTTTTACTTTTTGTACAGTTAGTTGATTTATGAGTGATTTTGAACTTTAAAAACAATTTTATTTTAAATACAATGTCCCTGTCCGTATCATTTTTATACTTTTGAAAAAAAAAATAAATAAAAAGTTAGAAGGATTTTTTTTTTTGTGGCTTTTAAAATCTAATGAGTTGTGTTGAAAATACGTGTTTTTCTTTAATTTAAACAAAATCAAAACTTTTTCTACTTAAATATATAAAATGCTAAAGCTACAATTTCAGAGAAATTATATACTTAACTTAATACATATAGATAAATATGAATTTATCCAGAATGAAAGAAAAAAGGACCACCCGAAATGATTAATATTATAATAATCAAAACTTTATTTTTTTTTGGTATTATTTTCAAATCGTATATTATTAAGGGTTGATTTCTGTATATTAAAGTCCCAAGAGTTTTCGAACAAAATAAAAAATAAAAGTTTATTGCACCCTCCCAAAAAATATAAAATAATATAATAAATGTTAGTAGTAATTTTCTAATATTAATATTTTATTTTCATTAGATATATAACCTATGTGTAATATTTGATATTGGGTATATATAGTATTATGTGTACCTAGTTAAGTTTTGAAAATCAATTAGAATGTGAAAAATTAATAAACTTTAATAAATTAAAGCTGTGCAGGTGTTAGAAATTTTTAATCAATAGAAAAAAAAAAATTGTGTTATATAAATAAAAAATAAATATTATTATTAATTTTATACTTTTTTTTTTTATTATTGTAAATTATTTGTAAGCTTTTTCCTTTCTTTATATACATTTTTCTTTAATAAGATATTTTTTTTTTTACCTTTTCTGAATGAAAATTTCATGATGAACAACAATATATAGAAAATTGCATGATTTAAATTTTTTTTCTTAATGACATTTGACATAAATTTTTCTTCTTCAAATATAAATAAAATATGTATATAAAGTAGTATATGATGAAAAAATAAGCTAAAAAAGAAAAATATTATTTTTTCCTACAATCGTAACCTAATTTTCATTAAAATGCATTTTAAGATATATGTATGTACACATTAACACATAAATATAGTTATAATGTTTTTATGCTTTTTATGAAAATTATTATGAATGCAGAATTTTTTATTTTCATGAATAATGGATTTTTTTTTTTTTTGCTTTATATTTTTCATCTTAAAAAATGACCTTTTATGCATCAAAGGATTTTTTAGTAATTAGCTTTCTTATGTATTATACGTCATAAAATTACTTTAAAAATTAGAAATCGTCATTAAAAATGTTTTCTAATGGTTTTTTTTTTTTAAAGAGGAATTTTATTATCTTCTTTATCTGTCCGTGAATGCGACATAATGTATTTTAGGTCAGGTTCAGTCAAAGAACTTTATTTCTTTCAGTTCTGGACAACGATTGTACGATGTACGGTTTCACAATTTCATAAAAAATTAACAATTTAGGTTTCCATAACTCAAATGGTTTGATCAAGCATAAAAAAAAATGTAGTCATGTGTGGAAAACGCAATGTAGTCTCAATGTAGACAAGCTTTGTGTTTAAGTTTTGACAAATTTCAAGCCTTTGTGAAAAAATATTTTATTTAATCCTATATTCCATCTACATTGAAATGAAAAAAAATTAACATTTATGAACATATTGTAGTTTCATATATTTATGTGCACAGCACATATATGCAAATTAATGTATGTTAAAATATTAGACAATGAGAATAGAATTAAGTTCCTTTTATTAAAATGATGGTTGATTGAGTAAAATTTCATATATGCATTGTTTCACAACAAACAAGAATAAACTAATAAAAAAAATAATATTAAACACAATTATGTTCACACATTTAGGTTTAATTTTATTATTATTATTATTTCAAAAGTCAATTAATAATAATTAAATTGATATTAGTTTATATAAAGTTTTTAAAAAGGTAAACGAAATAAAACTTTTATAGTCAACATTTAACTACATATTATGATGGTTTCATTCATATATAAAGTTTGTTATTATAGGTTTGTTGTATACAAAAATGATATGAAATAATAAAGTGTCTAATAAATATTTTCAAAAATGATTAATAAATATTAAGTTGTTTTCCTTTTTTGAATTTCAAAAAAAAAAATATTCTGAATCAAAAATATCAAGATTTTATCAATATGTAATATGTACGTTTTTTTAATTTTTTTGTATTTTTTTTTTATCTGTTTTATTGTAATCTCTTACATTTTAAAAACTTTATAGAACTTTTGCCTTAACGTATATTTGAATTTATTTTTTTATTATTTTTTGTGAATAACGTTTTAGATTGGAACGAAATTATGTAACGCCAAAATTATTTTATGCTTTAACAGAGAAAAAAGGTGGATAATATAGAGGCTTCTTCTCTATACAGAGTCTCGCTTCAACTTCAATATATTTAATACAACATTGCTGTTTAATTAAAGTAGAAATTAGTGAGAACAAGTTTCTTGTACGACTCTTCTTTATTCTAACCAACATGTATAATAAGTATAAATCTAGGGAAGACATTTTATTCAGTTAATTCTAATTTTTAAGTTAATTATATGTTTTGACAAAACTGTTCTACAATTCTGAAAATATATATACTATTTAAAAGGAAACTAATCAATAAATAATATCATTTAATTTTAATGTAATATGAGAACAATCATAAAATCATTGAAAAAAAATTATATTAAATTCTCCTTCTTTCACCGATATAGCATGAAAAAGGATGTTATAAAAAATATCTTAAATTTAGAAAAAAATACTAAAAATGTCATAAAAAAAAAAAAAAAATTCTCTACCAAAACCAATAACGAAAAACATTTATTTTTTTTTTATTTTATGTTTTTTTTTTAAGACTTTTAGCATTAGTTTCTTGATTGAATTTTAACTAAATGACCGATATATACGTTCGGCTGTTCCCATATATATATATAAATGTATAGAGAGAAAAATGTAATGTGGAATAATGAAAAATGATTGAAAAAAATAACATTTTAACGTGATTTGGAATGGTTAAAGTACCTGTAAAAAAGGTATAAAAAGAAAAAAGAATTTATATAAAATGGATATTTTTCTCATTAGAATTCAGGACAATACAACTTATTTGTTATTATTATAGTCAGTCCCCCCTATATATTTTTTTGATAACATACAATTTGTTTTACTTTTTTTTTTCCATCCAAATACATAGTTATATAGATATATTTTCTAATATTGGCATAATTTTTTCTAATTTTTCTCTGTAGATAACGTTTTTCTTTTTTTTTTTCTTTTTTTTTGGAAAATTTCTATCAAACTTTTATAACCTGATAAATAAAAATTTGAACGTATGTATGAAATTTCTTTAGATTGTTATTGAGTATAGTTTTCCTCTGAAAAGTTTTTTTTTTATATTATTTCTATAATAGAATTTCTTTTCTTTTTGGTATTTTTTTTATTTTTTATTTAGTTTTTCTCCAAAGGAATATTATTGCAATAAAACTGATTTTATAACTTTAGAAACGTGACAAAACTTTTCAATGTCTAACTATAGGTGTATATACTGTATACATATTCTGTTCTAGTTTTATAACAACAAAAAGCTTTTTAAAAAAGCTAAAAGGACAATAAAAACTGACTATACCTACATACAACATGTATAGGAAATTATATGTTGATGCTAGATATTTAGTATGTAGGTATAGTGTAGTAGTACACTTAAAATAAAATGAAATACAATTATTATCATTTATAGAAAAAAAAATAAAATAAAAATAAAATATAAAAAAATAAAATTATATTTATTTTTTTTTTTTCTTAAAAATTTGCTAAATTAAACTTTGAAATATAGAAAAAGTTAAGAACATTAACAATAAAAAAAAAAATAAATAAAGAAAAAGAAAACAGATTTTTATGAACAGGATAATGAGATTTTTGTATCCTTTAAGGATGTGTTGTATACGTTTGCTTGTTTTTCACAATTTTTTTATTTTTTTTTTTAATGTTATTTCTCTGAAATGTCTAGGTAATTTTTTTTTTTTTTTTTTGAAGTCTTAAGAAGATATGTATGTGAAAAGAATAGAAAAAAAAAGGTATTAAGTTTGAAGAAGCTTAAAGAAAAATGACTGTTCATCTAAGTGCTACTTAACGAAGATATATATTTTTTTTTAATGTTGATCGGTAAAATTATTTTTAATAATGAGTTTGAGAACATAAAAAAAAAAACGTTTATCGATGAAATCAGAGTTAAGGAATTAAAATACAGACAGTGACAGACTGTAAAACATAGAATGTAAGTATTGTGCAGAAACTGTAATATAGGATGAAGCAAGGAAAACATAATGTTGGTTAAATGATTTTATATTATACAATCCAAAATCGTTTTCTATATACGCTTCTGGTTCTAGGTTTTCTCATTAATTGGATTAGATACTGAAGCAAAACTTATATGATTATGAGGATGATGCTAATCTTTAAAATATATGATACAGCAGATCCTTCCATACGTATACTTAATAATTATAAGATCTTAATTCTTTGGTTCATCAAAAGCCTACAACTGTCATTGCATTTAATGTCTAGTGAGTATATAACGTTTTTGTTAACAGTCCTAACAAAGAGACAAAGTATAACAGAGTATTAAGCACTGAAATCAAAAGAGGATTAAAATTAAGAACAAATTCGGTTTCACTGAAATCAACGCCCTATGGATTAATATTTAATCCTTTTTTTTTTTTAAGTATCACGATTTTGTATCTTATGTTTTTTATTTTAATGCAAGCATAATATGAATCAAAATCTATATATGAAATCTAAATCTTAAACTTACTTTTCGTCTGGTGGTGGTGGCATTTCATTTCCAGATGGTGTTCCAGGTGGTGTTTTCTCATGCTCCTCCATCATTGCCAGAGGTGCTTCCGGATATGGGCTAACAGAATTAGTGTCCATTCTTAGACCGAAAATTTTGAAAGCTTTTCTACTTTAACACTTATTTATTTCAACAAACACTCTTGACAACGGGGGAAAAATTAACAAAAAAAAAAAGGATTTTAGCTTTTCTTATATGTACCTTTTTCCTGAAAAATAATATTTTATTTTTATATATAGTATTATATGTATATTTCACAACTTTAAACTCGTTAGAAAAGCACTTAAAATTAATTTTTTTTTTCTTAAAAAGTTGAAGAAATTTTTATCCAACCAAAAAGTCCTTTTTTGGTTGCTTTAAAAATGTGTAAAAAAAATTTTTTTTTTTTTTTTCTTTCTTCAAACTGAATGTTTTTATTATGTTTGTGTTTATTTATTTACTTTTCTGAATCAAGTATCACAATATTATTAAAATTTATACAATTGGCATCAGAGCAGCAATAAAAAAAAAAAAAAATTATTTTATATTTTTTTTTTTATTTCAACCGCAAATTTGTATTTGAAAATGAAATGAACTGTGGTGAATTTTTAATGAAGGTATAATAAAAATCCTTTAAATGATTTTGTTTTTTTTTTTTTCTGTTTTGCGATTCCCTTTTTTTTTTTTTTTTTATTTTTGTTTTTGATAACTTTTCACTTTTGATTAACAATAATAACTTTGTTTTTCCAGTGATATCGCAGAACCTGAAAAATGAAAAAAAAAAAAAAAAAATTAATAAATTTAAATTTAAAAAAATTTTGTTCAATAAATAAAAGAAATTTCATGTTTTTAGAATTTCTTTAAAAAAAAAAGAGATAAAAATGTATTTTGAAATGATAATTTTGTGTTATCTTTATAGCATTATATACAGTGGTGGGATTCAAAACATTTAACAACCGGTTCGCATCCCGAAAAAAAAAAATAATACAATTTTTTTCGTGGTTTCGAATCCTCTGAAAATTTTTTAATTTATTAAATTAGATTCTAAAGACCTTTCCAGAACATATATATACTTTCTCCTTCATAAAAACTCATAAATTTTTAGATTGATGTTTCCAAATGTTGTAATTTCAAAACAGGCTTGCTTGTTACACATTTATTACTTTGTAAGAGCATATTTTTACTCTTATTCAGTTCTTTGCTCACAGTAAATAGGATATTTTCCAGTATTTCTTTTAATAAACTAATAAAAAAGCCAGAAAAAAATTGTTTTACTTTAAATTGTACACGCACCACCTGTCGAGATACTCATCATGTGAAAGTAGTTTTTAAATTTTTAGATAACACACAGACCGAAAGACAAACATCATGTTTTTTATATAACTCAAATTTTATTTTTAATACAAATTTCAATGTAAATTCAAATTGTATATTCTTTGAGTAGTTGAGAAATTGCCACGGAAGGACTGTTAAAGCAGTGAATAGTTATTTTAAAACTTTTTCAGGCGATTTTCGTGAACCTACAAATTTTAGGAAACGGTTCGCACGAATCATAAATATTTTAAGAAACGGTTCGCGCGAACCGGTGCGAAGCGGCTGAATCCCACCACTGATTATATACCTAGCTCTATATGTGTAGGTTTCTTAACATTTTAGATTTAAGAATAATTAAACTGTGCAGATGTTTGCAGTTAAAATTCATATTTAACATTTCAGACTTATGTCATTTTTGGGTTTTTACATGGCCAACAAAACCGAATAGGAAAGAAATTTAAATGCAAGAATTTATTTAAGTTCTGTTCGAATAAAATTCTAGTTCAGTACTATCGTTTTCTTCAGTGATAAAGGAGACCTTCTCCGTAAAACTATATAAAATGAGCATCAAATAATGCTGAATTAAATTAAGTTACTGAATAAATTTATCTATTTTTATGTAGTAAACTTCATGAATTTAATATTAATCACAACTCTGTATATGATTTCTTAAAAAGTTATTATCGTATCGTGAATGACGGCGAATTTTTAGTTAACAATAATCGTATAAATCTGTTATATCATCTTTCCTTGTACATATTTCCATTTATTTTTTTAAATTTAATTTTAATACTATATATATATACTATATAGATAACATATAATAATATACATTAAAATGTCTTTATCTCAATTAAAAATAAATTCTAAAATATTTTTTTTATATGTTTGTTTACAAATAAAATTGAATACTGTTGTATGTACCTATATATATAAAAAAAATAATGTATATAAAATTCTTGAATGGTATTAAAAAAAAAAAAACGTTAAACTTGTTAAAGGATATGTCCTAACAACATCACAAACACGATATAAATTATTTATTCTTTATCCTTGAATGAAATTTTTAATTACTTTTTCGTATATAATGTATATTTTATATCTTACTTAAATGTTGTTGCTGTATGATGTTGTATATAGTATTAGTATACATTCATTCATAATGAATAAAAATAAAGTCTTAACGAAAAATTTTATTCTTCTATCTACTAATCTTTTAAAAGAAATTTTTATGATGAATATTATACCATTCACAGAGCAGCAATCACGTTAATTTTTCCGTGATCAAAAGGATCAAAAACTTTTTCTTAATATAAAACAAAAAAAAAAAAAAAACAAAGAAACAACTTTATACTTTATTCTCTCTAATTAAAATGATGATTTTATATTTAACAAAATATTTTTTTTTTGTATAAAAATAAATTTACTTTGAAGCGTAACTGAAGCTTTTATAGTTTGTTTT
Organism: Hybos culiciformis; assembly: GCA_964007475.1. Taxonomy (NCBI): domain Eukaryota; kingdom Metazoa; phylum Arthropoda; class Insecta; order Diptera; family Hybotidae; genus Hybos; species Hybos culiciformis. The sequence goes on from OZ023274.1 coordinate 84,369,634, forward strand.
TGTTTTTTTTTTTTTATTTTATAACAAAAATTGATATGTCTAAGATTTTTATGTAAATAATTTAGGTAACTTTTATGCAAAAAAAAAAAAAAAAACATAATCCTATAAAAATTGATTTTTCTCTGGTATTTTTATTTGTTTTTATGTTTTTTTTTTTTATGCAGCTAAAGATAAAAACTTTATGTTGTGATAAAGAAAAATTTTGATGTACTTTTTTGTGAAATAGAAAAAAGAACATAAGATGTAATGTTAAAAAATATTTCAATATTTTGCTGAAGAATTTTCACCACATAAGCTGGTCGAGAGATGGGGCGACTGCGGCCATTTGAAATATATTTCGCGGCCTTATCACATTTAATTGGTTATTTACCTTTTCATACTAATGTTTTCAATATCATTTTATTTAATATTTAATAAGTATGTATAAATGTTTTTTAATTAAATAATTAATTAATAGTAATAAAATTGCATTTAAAATAAATTGGGAAATTTAAATTTATTGTCTTTAATTTAATTTTTTGAGCTTCAAAAAAAAGGAGGTAATAATATATTTCGTCGCGAAGAATAAAGCAGTAAATAAAGTAATATGCGGCCAGCTTACAATTTTCGAAATTAAGATTGGCTTTCAATGTTAAAAAGGTTCCCCGTCCCTGAGCTAGTATAAAAATTAATTCGAAATTAAAAATTTTCTTCTAAAAATTATTTCAAAAATGCTATCCTGTCAAAATTATATTCAATAAAATTATATTCTTAAGAAGCCAGAAATATTACCTATTCGGTGATTATAGAAAATAAATAAAATATACATCAAATTTAATTGAAAAAAAATTTCAAAATTCACCTAAATATTTTAATGCGTTGGGGATCGTTATGTTGTATTTAGTGCTATAGAATTTAGATCACTAAATGGAGTATTATATGCGTCAATACACATGCAATCATTTAGATGCATCTGCGTATATAATGAAAAAATTTAGATGCATCAGCGTAAATAATGAAATCATTTAGATGTTTCGTATTGAATATTACGTAATACCTAAACAAACATAATATCTCTCACAATATTTCAATACAGCCAAATACAAAAAAAAAAAGATGAGAAAAAATGAGAAGAAAAAATATTCTCTCTTTGCAACTACCTCTCCCTACGCATTAAAACAGTATATTGGATATGTAAACAAAATTTGTTATACAACTCGTTCTGTATTTACACAAAAATACATTGACACTTGTCAATTTATATCACTCGACCTTCGGTCTCGTGATATAAGTATTGACTCGTGCCAATGTATTTTTGTGTATACAGAACTCTTAATTAATAACAAATTTAGTTTACATATACAATAATCTACTATTATACTAAAGAATTCTCGCAACACACTTAGTCACATTAGTTAGAAATTTATTTTAATAATGATTTCAAAAGTGTTCGTATTATTAATGAAATTCTAATATGAAATAGTCAAAAAGTCGATTATAGATAATAAAGAATATATATATATATATATAGGAAAATTAATTGAAAAACAAACATCCAAAACCATATGAATAAAAATATATTTTCTATATTTTAGTTGCATCGTTAAATGACTAAATATTATTATTTAAATTTGTTTCAACAACTCATTGAAATAATTTTTTTTAATTAATTTTTTTTTAATGTTGCAAATTTTTATTTTTTTTCATATTTCAAATTATATATTATATAAACATGTGCAAATATTTTAATGCTCCACATTTTATCACTGAGATTTTTGATTATTCTCTATATTGTAATAAAATATTATTTTTTGTCTATCCTAGTGCTCGAAACAGAACTTAAGAAACATATGTGCAAAGGCATAAAATAGGTCAACTTTATGAATTTAAACTTTTTTTTGTTTTTCATTTTTCAGAGAAATATGAATATTTTTAATAAACATTCTGTTCTAGGAATTAATGATAGAAATAATACTGAAAAAAGAAAAAATAAAATAAAAAACTATAAATTGACACATAAAAAGAAAATTATGTTATTTATTTATTTTATTTTTTTTTAACTAATTTATGTATTTTTCGAAGATTGAATAATTAGAGATTATCCTATAAATTTTAATCATTTGCAATGTAAATTTTATTTATTTAATAATCCTGATGTCTAATAGGGGAAGAACTTTATGCACACAGGATGAATTTTAATTTGACAAACATCAATTTTGTATAACCAAATATTTTAGACTAATTTTTGGTTTATGATAAAATTTAATTCTTAGAATTTATTAAGGTGTATAAATTTTTTTTAATATATATTATCTCTGAGTTGGTTTTTTGAATATTAGATTAATCATTAATGGAAATTATTATTGTTGAATGCAGCCAAGGCAGCCTATTTTGTATGAAAAGAAAATTGCATGTTATATGTAATGAAGCTTCGAATAAACATTTGAAATTCATTTACCACATCCTAAGAATTTCAATTTATTAGTATAATAGCTCTAATTTATTTGAAGCAAAAATAATTAAAGTAATGAATTCAGATTTAGTTTAAACATTTAAAGACATGGATTTTATAATCGAAACTGCCGTAGCGATAATTTATATTTAAATTTAACTGTATATTTATAATATACTCAAATTTGCAAAATTTACAATGTGTACACAAAATATATACATAATTATTTATGAATGCACATTTACTAAATTTGAATATGTCATTTTTATAACATTCATATTGCTTTTAATTTTTCCAAATTATCTTGACACAAATAATGTTAGTTTTCGTTGAGGTTCTGTTTGAAAATTACAATATGAAATATTTTTATTTAAATAAAAATATGAAATTGCATAAATAATTTTTTTAATGCCCAACTTATCCCATGACGGTGCGTTTAGATTTTTAATGCTTCTTGATATTAACTGAATTCAAATTATATTAAAGATTTATTCTTGGGGTAAAGTTAAAGTGACCGATATGACAAGGATATGATTTATATAGCATTGAAATAACCTTTCATTTACCAATACCCCGCTGAGAGCAAATGAAATATAGTGTTCCACGGCAACTACTATATATCTTTTAAAATACTGTAAAATCTTAAAACATAATTTTTAATTACGGCTTACAAAGTAAAGAAAAAAAATGACATAATTTATAAAAGATACTTTCAACATAATAAACATAGTATGTGTACATAATTCTCAATAAAATATACATTTTTATAGCTACAAATATATTCATTTTTATTATTACAAATTTAACGTTTAGGATGAAATATCTTTCATTAAAGTAAAACAAAAGCCCTCTAGTATATTTCATATTATACACTTGTGCTAAAACACTTTCAAAAATATAACATTACAGAAATTTTGTCCTGATTTTTTCATATACATAAATTTATACATATAAAGTTGAATAAACTGAAATGAATAATAATTACTTTTCAAAGTAAATAATGTAAATTATTAAATAGTCTATAATTTTCACATTAATTGATTTTAATTTTTTATTAATCAATTAAAACAGTATAATGTTGTGCTGTATATCGATAAAACCATAATAATAACAGCTTTATTTTACAAATGTTTCAGTAATAATTGTTAATTATTTATAGTTTTGATTATATTGTAAATACATAATAATGAAAATTATATTGAAAAATTTATATATTTAGTATTTATTTATGTGACATTTAAACATTTAATTAAATTTCATAATATTTATTATAAATCTAAACAATTGTTTTAAAAAAAATAATAATAATCAACATGATGATGAATTAATAATTTATAGAAAGATGATTAAATAAATGTTTATTATCATTAAAATATAATTTATACAAAAAAAAAAACCAAACATAAATAATTGAATCACCAAAATTTTCAACTCAAAATGTATTCAACTAAAGAATTGCACCAAAGTGATCAGGAGCGTATTGTAGTACCATGTTAGGCATATATAAAATTTTTTAGCAACATAAATTACATAATAGTGAAAATTAGATATTTATCAATAATATAAATTACAATATTGCCTACAATATATAAAATCATCCAATAAATATATTTTTAATCTGTTTCAAAACTTGTAAGCTTAATCATGAGGAAGTTTTATCAAAGATGAATACTGAAAAAAGCTTAAGTTTCAACTTTAATTGAAATTTAAAAGCGCAATAATAATTTTCTAGATTTATTTGTTGTACAAATTTTCTATATATTCGTTCATACAATTTTAACCCAAAATTAATTCATTATTGATTATTTTTTAATGTTCTTCTAGAAAATACAAAAGCAAAATAAGAATTTTTTTTTTTTCTTTTTTTATCTTCTGATCAACATAATTACATAATTTTTATGTCTATAATTTGGAACAGTTTTGGTTGTCTCTAAAAAATTTTTTTGTTTGTTCTCATCATTTAAACAACAAAAACAGAAAAAAACTAATTGGAAACTTTAAACTTCAGTAGAAGGTTAAAGTTGGGGCAAAAAAAAAAAATCATATTATTTGGCACTAAATTAAATAGAATTAAATTACTATTTTTTTTTTTTTTTTTTGTATTCGAAATTTAGACCAACAGGTTGTACCTATATACTATTTTCTTTGTTTCGTTTGTTAAATTTTATTAGAATTTTATTTTTAGATTTGTAGATGGGTTCGGCAGAAGTGTAGTGGTCAAGTTAAATAAATATTCACAAAATAAAAATATAAAAAAAAATATATATAATATAAATAAATATAAAATAAAATTCTATATGTATATATATAGAATATATTTTGTAAAAAATTTTCCGATAATCGCACCTATTGTTATTATTTTTTTCTCATGGTTTTGTACTATTTACATATTATTAATTTCTTTTTTTTTTTATTACACGAACCTTATACACTAATGAAGGAACTATTATGGCAGTACTAAAAAAAAAAAAACAAAATTTATTTTATATATGTAACTAGAGTCCCAACATAAATAAAATATGTAAGTAGTTTAGGTCAGTGACATTTATTGTTATTCCGCAGCAAAAATTATATGTGTGTTGTGTATGGAAAGTTTAAAAAATAATAAAAAAAAAATATATACAAAATTATTATTATTAAGCATATAACAAAAAAAAAAGTAGAATAAGGACTTTGGAAAAAAAAAAATAATAATAAAATTTTCACAAAAAGGATATTAAATAGTTACGGGAAACTTTTAGCTTTTATAATGCTAATAAGTTAAAATAGAGTGTACTATTGAATCGGTATAATAAAAATTATAAGAACTGTTGTTATTAAAATATTGAAACGTCAAATTCATTGTAGCAATATTATTTTTGGAGTAAAAGATTTGAGAATATTTTTTTAGACACTTAAAAATTGTTACATTAAATTAAATTATTATTCTCTTACTTTACTACGTATGTATTACCAAAATATTATAATATCGATACACCTTAAATCATGTAATAATTGGTGGTGTGGTACCTTGTTTTTTTTTTTTTTTTTAAATAATTTGGTTATGTTTATTATATTTTCGATTCTATGTAGAAAGTATATATTTTTGTATATTGTATATATAATATATTGTAATGTCTAGATTTTATTTATACCTTTTTTGTGATATTAAAGTATAAATTAAGCAAAATTAGCATAAACATAATTACATGTATAAAATTTATACACTTTTATGTTATTATAAATTTGAATTTTTGGAATTTATAATAAAATTAGGTGTATTACGTGTATATTTTATATTCAAAAGGAAAAATAGATTAAATAAACAGTTTACCCAGTAGGTGTGCAAAAGTTTTAAGATGTTAATTATATACACAAAACTTTTTGAACGAACAAAAATAAATAATTATTGTCGAGAATTATATGTATAACAGAATAGAATAAAAATTCGAGAAAATCTTTAAATAAATTTGTATCAAATATTTTCTATCATAGAATTAATAAATATACATATATAGGAAATAATTTTCTCGACAATTTAATTTGGGGAATAATGTTGAACTAAAGTGCGATTAAGTTTATATCGCTTAATCAATTTCAAATTTAGCTCATTAATATATTTTATTTTTTATAACTTCAAATTCTGTAATAGAAAAATATGAGCCTGAAGTGGAAATAGAAATTTAGAAAATAACGACATTTATGTCACGCAACGACAATCAGTTGGTTTTATACGTAAATTAGCTTAAAATGTTTTTTTTTATCTTGTAAACGATTATAAAAAATCAAATTTTTTAGGTTTTATATTTTTTTTTTATTATTTTTATTTTGAGGATAATAATAATTTTTTAACTACATAAAATGAATATTGAATACATAATCAAATTATGTAATTTGATGAACGGCCATGAATTGTAACGTGTTCTTGACCTTTTTTCACCAAATAAATTTATTTTCAGTATATAAGTGGGTTTAAGGGATATTTCCTCTTCCGTGATTTGAATATGTAATGAATGTTTTTAATATTTTATTTTCATTTTTTTTGTTGTTGTTTTTCTCTCCTTTAGTACAAAAATTCGTAAAACGTACATTATGTAGATGTACACATGTATGTAATATGTGGTGTAAATATACTATATTTTTATGTTACATAGTTTTTTTTTTATTTTCTTTTACACCATTTAGAATGAAATAAAAGTTGAAATAGCATTTTTTTTTTAATAATAATTTTTTTTTATTTTTTCATTACAAGAGCTGTCATAAATTTTTTTTTTTTTATTTTTTTTTTCATCCCAAAATCAAAAATGTAAACAAGAAAGAAATATTTATAAGATATCTCTTCTTGTTGAAGTTCAATTCTTTATATGGTGACAGTGACATGTTTCATTTTATGTCTTATTATATCCATTTTTAAAGAAAATTTTTTTTTGAACATTATTCGAAAGATCTGAATGATAAGTTGAAAATTATAACGTTAATCAAAACATGATCTAAATTTTAAATTAAAAAAAAAAAAAAAAAATTTTTTAATTTGAAAATATTTTGATTTTCATAAAAAGAGTAATATAAGAAAATTTTGATATAATAAAAAAAAAAATTATGGAATTTTATTTGAAAAATGTAATTTATTTGTTTTTTATTTATATAAAAAAATTTATTATTTATTGTAAAAAAATTTATTAAAAAACAGATATTATGGTTAGTTTATTATATAGAGTTAAAAGTTAGCCGGAAACCAACTGAACGTAAGAAAATGTTTTTATTTTTTATACAAACATTTTAATTTGACGTATGATATTTTTTTAATTTATATTAGATACCCTTCCCTTCTATTTTATTTGCTTACATATTAAAATATTATAAACATTTTAAAACAAAATTTTTGTTATTTGATATTCAAACTACATATCAGTACAAATATCCTTAAGGTATTTGAACTGAAAAATGGTATAAGTCTCTAATGGAATATATAGTTAACGTTCATTGGCTTGAATTAATGTTATGATGTGTGAAACAACTTGTTAGGACTACTGAAAAGAGTTAAAAAAAAAATTTTAGACTCAAAATATTATGATCTCCATCTCCTCAGTAACCCTGAAGTATGTAATCCTGAAATTTAAGATTTCCGTGCCTGTATATTTTGTTTTGCATACAATAAATATTTAATAATTAATTTTTTTTAAATTCAATCTCAGATCTTTTAAAACCAGACACGTACCTAGCTTGGAAACGCTGGCTGATGATATGATATTTTATGCACTTAAGTTTTTAAAAGTATGTTATTAAATTTTATTTTATTAAATATTTTTTATGTTATTAAATATGTACACAATAAATAAATGATATTTTAAAAAAATTTCCATTTAATGTTAATAAATAAAAATAGAGAAATAAATTTTCTTTTATATTATATATAAAAAATTAAACGCGTTTGGCGTAAATTGTCTATACTTTGATATCAGGAAATATTCAACTGAATACAATTTTCCGTCTATACAAAATACATAAATACTTACAGTATAGTCTTCTACACATTTTCTACATGTAAATACATATTTTTATCCATAAAAAAAAAAAATCAAATATATTTTTTTTTTCCCCCTAAAGCACTATTATTAATAAAATGTTCATAAATAGAGTCTTTATATTTTGTTCACATATTAAAAAAAAAAAAAAGAAGAAAAATGAATAAACTTTATACACAATATCATCATAAGTTCAATAAAGCAAAATTTGAACTTAAATTTATCCAAAATATTGGGAAATTTAATAAATTATTCAATTTTTCAAAAAAAAAAAAAAAAACTACATACCCAACTAGAAACAATTGAAATTTTTCAACTAAAAGGATTCATAATTCAATTTTTTGGCATAGCCTTTAAACACACTTTAGTTCAACATAAAAAAAAAGGTCATTTACATGTACGAAAAATGCCACAAACACAACACAGCCAAAACATTTATGCAAAAAAAAAATTAATTCTAAAAAAAATTATTTCAAAAATTTAAATCTTTAAGTTTTCAGTTCGACATAAAATTTTTAATTAATATTCGGCTTTTGTCATCACTTTCATGGAAAAAGAATAAAAAATCAAACTTATGACATTTCATTACTCATTTACATTAAAAAGTCATTGTTGACACAAATTCATTAATTTCGTATAGAATCAAAGTGAAGTAATTACTTTTCTCTATAATATTACTTTTCTATGTTATTATGTTGTTGATAATGTGCTTGCTATTAAGTATTGTAACAAAATTCAATTGAATTTTCTCTCTTCACAAAATCTGTATAACGTTATAATTTTGTCTAGTTAATACTGAAGTACTTATGTTATTAGTTGATGTTTACTTTAAGACATATACCTACGTTATTAGTATACCTATAGTTATGGCTTTGTAATTTTTGTTCGAGTTAAGAATTTTTTTTTTCATAAAATATTTTTGTTAAAAATAGACATGGGGAAATGAGTAGAACATTTTTATATAATACCGCCAAAAATGCATAGCACAAATTTCACAATCTAAAGTATTATTTTTCAATACGGAACCAAATAGTGTCCAATCTAATATGTATATATGTGTATATAATTTATAGTATAGAGCTTGATAAATTCTTTATTGAACAACTATTTTGCTATTTTCACATATTTTTTTGTTTGCACATGTAAAACTTATATAAAATTTTGTTACTTTTTCATTCAATAAATATAAATCACAAACAATCAATATAAATATTGTACATATAAATTTCTCATATGTCAGTTCTATGTGATAAAAATCATTCTAAAGGATATTTTAATGTTTGAAATTTAACAATATAACTCAGCTTATGGCAAAGTTATATTAATCAGGATTTATTATAATAAACATTTATATATACATTTATACGTATATATTTTATAGTCTGTCATTATAATTATTTAAAATAGAGATATATACGAATCCCATATATCAATCAACATAGGTTCTTATAATATTATATTTATGTAAGTTGTATACATTCTATACATATATAAAGGATGTATATGCTTTACACATTAATATGTCAAGTTGATTTTAATACGGAACCCTACATTGTATACAACTAAATCAATATATGCCTACTAGTATATCCTTTTTCTAACTACTATGTATTATAAATATTCTTCCTATTTATACAATAAAGTTAGTTTGAAATTATCTGGATAATTGATTTTCTAAATGAAACGAAGATTTTTTTTTTTTTCAGTAAGCAATAAATGAAATTTTGATGAGATGAAAATAAATAGATATTTCACAAAGCATGAAATTCCATTTTTAGATATCTATTTAGTTTTATTACAAAAAGCCGAACTACTGAAGCATAACAAATCAAGGGAAATTATATAAAAAAAAAAATAAATAAAATAAAAGATGTTTCGAAAAGATGTTGATACGATATGAATATAATATGAAAAAACCGTCAGGCAGATTAAGGTAAATTTTTATTTTATTAAGACTTTCGAATTTAAGATTTATATTTGATTTGTCTTGAATTTCGATTAAATTTAAATACAAAGTACATAGTATATGAAAATTTCAATTATGGTTTTTATAATAAACGAATTTTTACTTTTTAAAATATATTAATTTTTAATTATTCTTTAAAATATAGATTTTTTTTTTTGATATTATTAATTCGTAAAAGAAGAAAATTGAGGCACGACGTATTTTATATAGAAGACTGAACATATGTACACAATATAATTATTATTGAATATTATTAAGTTTGGAGGAAATATTTAAAAGGGCAATGCACTTTTACATGACTTTTAACATATAAAACAGAAAAAGAAATATTTATAAAATATATTTACAATTTACATTATTGTACATTATAATATAGAATAAATCCGTATATATTAAATGTATATAAAATGTATAGAAGAAAAATTTACTTACATACATAAAAAACATCATTTTGTAATATAAATAAGCAACATTGAGGATGGAGAAAAACCTATAAATATTTATTATCAACAGGAAAGAAAGTTTTTTTTTATTTTTTTTTAAAGGACCCATTTTACGGATATTATTAAATATATTTAAGCGAAGTAAAAGGACCAAAAAAAAAAATTGTTGAAAAATGAATAATATAACATCATCACTATATTCGCATAAAATTATATGTTAATATTTCTTTAAAATTTATTATATTTATAGATTATTATATATATTAGGTTTCAGTTCACACAGGGAATTTAAATATATGAATTTGCTGTCATCTTTTGAAGGCATTTTATCAAATAAATAGTATAATATGTTGCTGTAGTATATATAAATTGAAAATTGGGTCAATATTTAAAAACAAAAAAATAGTGAAATAAAAAATTTGAATTTGAAATTTTCTAAAAACTGTTCGTATAAAACATTAATCAGAGACTTCGAAAATATTTTATATAGAATTATATAAGACTTGTTTATAGAACACTATATAGATAGACTTTAAGTACTAACTTTTGTAAGAATGTTATTTCAATAATATTAACTACTTAAGAGCTTAAGACAGGTATTTGCAAAGAAACTCGTAAGAAATGAATCCATCTAGAATTTGACTAAATATATTTATATACAGTATATATTTTTATTAATGGAATTAACATTTTATTCGTAGGCTGTATACTATTTGAAAAAGCAATTGCCAATACAATTAAAAAAAGTACTGGCAATTGTTTCTTCAACAAAAATAAAACAAGAGAAATTTATTCACATTTGATATGAATTCAAAAATTTTTTGAACTCACATATGAGATCGAAACAAACTTTCGCATATACTATGTATATATTATCCTACACACAATTATAGAACATTATTTAAAAAAAAAATTATTTAAAAATCATAAAATTAATATTGAGATATAGAAATGTTTACAATTTTTAGTCATATAATATAATCACATTAAAAGAGATTTTCTTGCCTCCCTAACAAATTAGTCTTAATTCTTGAATTTTTGAAAATAGCTAGGAAACTCTATTTATACTAAAATGACCCTGCCATTCAAAAATTTTCAAACAGATAAATTCATATTATATAAATTTAAAATTAGCACCATGAAAAAACAAAAAAAAATTTAAAAAGATAAAAATAAGATTTTTTTGTTGAGGGTAAAAAAAAAAATTTTCAAAATATTGTGTATATAGTATGAGATATTTATTCTCATCAATCGAATTAAAAAAAAAAAAAAGAGCAAAAAAAAATAAAACAGTGTGATGTTATTTATCAATGAAAAACAAAAATCAAATATATATAAAAATTTATTATATACAAATATATATTTTTTTTACACATCATTCATGTCCATTAAGCCTTAAATATCAGAAAATTGTTTTGATTGATTTTCATATTTTTCTTTTTTTTTTGTGGTATTTTTTTTTTTTTTTTTGTGGGGAAAAAGAACAACAAACCGAAATTTTTTTTTTTAATGTGATTATATCGAGCCTGTGTATTATTTACGCCCAATTGATCTTAAAACGTTGTACATACATACTTTTTTTTTTTTTTTTTACATTTTTTTGATTTCTAAAGGCATTTCCTTATTTTTACAAAAAATTATTATTATATAGAGCTAGGGAATATTATATATATTTTCCAAAAATAAATTTTATTATTCATTTTAAGTATAAAATTCACATAGATTTTTTTATTTTTTTTTTGTGAAACTCATAGGAAAAATGTTAAATGAATTTCAATTGACTATAAAATAAATTTTTTTTTTTTTTTTTTAGTTTTTTGTCGTTTAATTTAATTTAATATTCAGCTTTTGAACAAAAATAAAAAAAAAAAAAAATTTGAAGAAAATTTTGATAAAGTTTGTCATTTAATTCTATGAGAGAGAGGAAAAAAAAAAAGAAAAGTTTTTCCAAAGTTAGGAAAATCATTATTGCTTTTGTTATCTTTAAGGAAGATTAAATTATATTTTACCCCAATTTTTAATCTATTTTTACTATGTATAAGTATAAAATTAAATATAGTTATGAAAAAAAAAAAATTAAAGAATTCTGCAAAAATTATGACAAAATAAGTTTACCATTTATAACAATAATAGTTCTTATAATATTCATATTTTATCATTAACTCATTGATTGCTTTTGGACTAGAAGTCAGTGAGATTAGTGTATAAGAGGTCCTGTGTATGTAAGTCTTAATATCCTTATTTTATTTACATATTTTTTAAATTTCAATTATAGATTGTGACAATAAATGGATTTAGTTATTATTCTGAAACTGATTATGATTACATAAAAATAGTAAACAAAGAATAATCTAGGTTTTTAAATACTACAGTATACTATAGCTAGACTGTCTTCTTTAATTTTTGTAAAACTGATTATCATTCTCTAAAAAAAATTAAACTAAATAGATTGTTTTTATCTATAACTTATTATTTACTATCCCTTAAATTTAGAAATATTTGATTTTAAAAAGCTTGATCTAAATTTGTAGCAGAACATATAATAGTATAACATTGAATTTTCTTTCAAAGAGATTTATTGATTTTTGAATATTGGACAATATGCATCAGAAGACTATATACATAAATAGAAATTTAAATGTAATTCAAACATTAAAACAAAAAGTTAGCAGCGGATCTAGACTAGGAGTATGGGGAAGGGGGGGTTTATTTTATATAATATTTAAATATATAATATATGTATTACGTGAAAGTTCTCATATTAGTTTTGGGCATTTCATTTAATGCTTCTTCGGCAATTGGAGTTAAAGCTGTGTATACATTTAAAAGAGTTCGGTTTTCAGATATTGAATTGCGTGTGTATGATTTTAAACCTTTTAAGATTTTAAACCTTTCATTTTCACAAGTACTGGCAAACTAGCAAAAATTTGAAGGACGGTAAAAATATTTTCAAAGATTATAGGTTTTTGCGTTGGTGTTTATATTCTTTTTTTAATTTTCTGATTTAGTTTCAGTTTGTTTTTTGTTTTTTTTTTCTAGAAGGGGGTTTTTAACCCCAAAAACCATTCCTCCTCCGCTTAAGTCCTCCAGTGCTTCATAACATTTTTTTCCTTCTTAATATAGAAGGAACAAAAATCAATGTATTCAGCTTAAGCAAAATTAACATAATATTTAAAAAAAAATTTATTATACAATTAAATTTTTAATGTCTTTAGAATTTATCGAAACAAAAACCAATAAAAATGTTCATTAAATTTTTGAATTACATATTTGGTATTCAAATTAGTATCATTATTTTGCCTAGATTAAAATTGTGAAAATTGGAAAAAAATTTATTTTACATAATATTGTTTTTTTTTTTTCATTTTTTTTTTTAATATACAACAATATAAATATATATTTTTTTTACCTATACAGAAAATCAAATAAAATTATCAATATTTTTTGTCATTCATTCATTTTCAATAAGCATTATAACAATTTATTCAAAATTTGAATATTTATTGGAATTTTGATTAAAAATTTTGATGAAAAATAGAAACCATCCGCGTTATTTGAGAATATGATAACAAGCCGAAATGAATATAATGCAAATATAAAATAAATTGTATATAGTTTATATATATAGTGTTGTATATATTTTATGAAAATTTTCATATTCATTGGCAAAATATAAGCAGATTTTCCTCATTATGAATGTACTAAGTATGTTTTGAATGAATTTTCTTGTTTATAATAGTAATAACAAATAGATTTTATGGAAAATGTTTTAATTGAACTTTTAAAGAATAAATTAATTTAACTACAATGAGAAATTAATGATCGAAAATATCTTTTTGAGCCGGGAGTGGAAGTTTTAAGGGAAATAATAATATAAGTGTGCTCTAAATAAATATAATATAATATTGATTGACGTAAAGTGCTTAAAGCAATAATAATATTGATGGAATACAAATATAGAAATTGAGCAAATTAATCTAAAAATAAAGATGATGTATAATTTAAGAAACAGAATTAATTTCAAGAATTTACTTCTTAAAAGAAATGGAAGAACAGAAATTACTAAATAATTATATGCATATATATGTTTTTTGCTATATCAGTTTTAATTTATTGAATATTATTGTGGGTATTAATTTTGAAAAATCACAATCTCTAGATGTACCTCAATCATTCTTGTATTAATTAAAAAGAAACAAGAATAACTTTTTATTATTGTATATTTTCTGCCTTATACTACTTTTTTTTTTATTTTCTATTTAGTTTTAGTTTATCCGCATATAAAAACCTAATAATAATAATAATCCTTATCTTTTCAAAAAATTAGAAATACCGTACAGAAAGAAAAGTTAAAATACTTTTCAACAACAAAATATTGTTCAATAAATTTAACTTAATAAAAACTTCCTACTTTTCTTTTAAAAACATAATAATTAAAATTGTCTTATCCACAGACAAGGGTTACATATTCAACATACATAACACATTTATGTATAATGGATGTACATATACTAGTTATACAGTATCCACTTAAGTGCGATGTGTACAAAAAGAAAAACATTATTTTCAATTTGACAAACACATGATAGAATTTATTATCTGAAAGAAATCCAATATCAATAACATTTGTGTATATATGTAATAATAAAACCGATAAATAAGAAAAATAAAAATACTTAAAAACTAAAAATTTTTCTTTTATTAAAAACACTTAAATATTTATGTATAACTTTTTAGATAAATATAGTCTGAATTTAGATAGTTTCATATAAAATTAAAATGTTTCCAATTTAAGATAAAAGATAAAATTGTACAAATAATATTTAAAAAGAAAAAAAAAAAAAAATTTTTATTTAAAGTTAGATTTACATATTGGCATAAAGTCAATTTTATTCTTTTTGATTATTATACAAATAAAGATTTAGGAATTTTTTTAACAAAAAGTTTCAATTTCCATGTTGAATAAAGTTGATCAATTAAAGCTGTATTCTTGGACCTTATTACAGTATAAAAAGGATAATAATATGTGATTATAAAATTGAATTTTATTATAATCATTTTATTCATGAGTTATGAAATCAAGCTACGACTCCAGACCAGATGTTTATTTTTCCAATTTTTTACTTAAATTTACTCTTGTTGTTTTAATAGGCTTGGAATTTTATTCATAAATTAAATCAGGTTATCCATCAATTGAAAATTTCTGTTCACACCATGATTTTTTTTAACCCAGGTTAATTTTGTTGTTTTTTTATTTTTATTTTTTTTGTTAAATTTCTAAATAAAAATTAAAAATTTAAAAATTATATAAAAAAAATCTATAAGTGAATTAATTAATTTAAAATTAAAATTCGAAAAATAAAAATTACAAAAAAAAAAATTATTTTATTTTTATGCTTATTTTAGCCATTTTGTTTTTTCTTTTTTTAATTATTCAAACGTGCATGCCCAACTGATAATTTTTTTTACGTAATCAGAACATATTCATTTAATTTAACAGGTGAAACTGATTTAACTCACATTTAACTCAACTTTAAAACAACTAATTTTTTTGTATGATAAACCTCCTTCAACTCAACAACTATTTATAAACATTTGCGAAACCTTATTTAAACCCGAAGTGTAGACAGCTTATAACACTGAATGTGAATATGTAGTTATAACCCATAGTTAAAGTCATTTCACTGAAATATTACACTATTACACTATGCTTTAATATGAAATATTTATAATTTATAAAAAATCAAAAACTCTACTACTATACAATTATAGGAATAAAATCAAGGCAAATTTTCCAACAATACTTTTAAATACTTCAGCGTAGGCATTGTCTTTGATTCGTGATTAAGTACTTTATAATTATTCCATTCATTATTCTGCGAAAACTTGCGATAATTTTGTGGTGAGGATTCAAATTCTTATGACAAATACCTAATGGCTATTACTTATACATAAATTTTCTTCATATATTTAAGTATAAGAAACTTTTCCTTTCTTTGATTCATTCAAAAATATTTGTGTTGCTTTGAAAAGGAAAGAAAAAAAAATTTTTTTTTAAATTGAAATTCAAACCATACATTATGACGCCTTTTGCTAAATACGTATATTATATATATGTACGTATACCTATAAAAGGATAATAATAACGGATTCGTTTTTTTTTTTTTTTTTTTGCCAAACTTAAATTTTTACTTTAACAGAGTAACAGCATATTAAAAAACTTTTCAATTTTTATTGAAAGAATAAAAAATATATATGTATGTACATATAATATTTGAATATTTTAAGTGGTTGTATAGGAAAATTTTTTCCTTCATGTGCGATTACCCAATGAACCCAGAACATTATAAAACGTGACAACTCATAATTCCGTTTAAAAACAACATGTACGTAGATTACACATATATGTATGTACATGAACAAATGTGATATATATATATAGAAAAAGAAGTCATTTGACAGCTCACGTTGCAATTATTAATTATTGGTCCTTAAATCAGATATATAAAATTGTTTTTCCCTTTTTTTTTTTATGATTATTTTTCATTTACATTTTTACGGGTTAGATTGAAAATTAATATTAATATTGAGAAATTTAAAGGTAAAAATTTGATTTCACTTTAATTTTTGGTTGAGAAAAAAGGTTATAATGTTATATTATATCTTATTCTTTTATATAATAAGAATAATATTACAAGTTCTCAAGTTATATTAGTTTTCGTAATTCCTTTTGCACAATCCAGCATTTTGAAGGTAAATTTTATCCCCATTTTAGAAAATCAGCGCCGAAGGAAATCCTGTTTGTAACTTATTTCCAAATTCTTTGACTTCGATGTTTAGTTGCAATATAGAGATTAAAAACTGTTGAAAAAAAGATCTGTCAAATGAACGCTTTCGAATGAAAATAAAAATTATTTGCAGCACTATCGATCCTAAATAAGAACTCATATATTAAGCTCAACAATTTCTGCGGTTTTTTAGGCTTAATTGACTTATTTAGAATTTCGATAGACGATCTCTAGAAAACGAACGTAAAACGAAAATAAAATTATTTTCAATACTATATCGTTTTTTAATTATGTACCCATTTTCATATTAATCTCGCAACAATTTCCGGTATTTTAGGCTTATTTGCCAAATATCTATATTTACGAAAATAACTAAAAATTTTGAATTATTATTTTTTTTTTAACTAATAACGATAAAAAAAATATATAAACCAAATAATAATAATAATAATAATAATAAAATAAAGATATTAAAATATTATACAATTTACTGCATAATAATGTTTATTTTTATACATACATTATATATATATATGTTTTATTTTTATCTGAATCATAAAAAATATAAAATACCTTTTCACAAGAAAAATTCTTTTTTAAATTTATACACCTCTATAGTATCTGAAAATAAAATTCATAAATATTTTTCTGAATAATTTTTTTTTTTTTTTTTTTGCGAAAATTTTCACTGTAAAGTGTCTAAAAGGAGACTATAGAGATAGACTATAATACTTACTATATAAATATATATGTGTGAATTTTACAATGAAACTTTTATAGATAATTGTCAAACGTTTATAAACAAACGTTTTTTTAAGACTAATTTTGCAAAAAAGATTTTTTCAAATGAATTTTTTTTTTTTTATCACTTTTTATCTTAATTTAAATAAATTTTTTTTTATTTTTTTGTTTATATTATTATTTTTTATATTATATAATTTTTTTTAATTTATCATTTTTTGTGTGTTTGTTTTGTTTTTGTTTTTTTATTACTATTATCTTAAGATTTATTTTTTTTTTTTGAATCTATTTATTTGAATTATATTTTGGGTTTTTTTTTTTTTTTTGCTCTTTGGAGAATGTTTGTGTTTCTTTAATAAATTTAATGAAATTTATTTAAATTAGAAAAAAAATTTACGTCGACGTCCACACAAGAAGCTATAAATAATTTTTCACTGAAGAGAGAAAATAAAGAAGGAAAAATATATTTGAATAAATTTTTTGTATTTTTTTATTTATTTATTTATTTTTTTTTGCTTTAAAGAATTTCTTTTTATCTTTTTTTTTTTTTTTTTTAATAAAAATTTGAAAATATTATGCGAAACAGAAAATAAAAAAAACGGAAAATTTTCTTGTTAGACGTTAAATTTTTGGATTTCCTTCAAAACGAAAATGAAAAAAAACGAATTTTATTTTTTTTTTTTTTTTGTATTTACAACGAGATAGAAAATTTTCATGTGTGCCTCAAGGAAAAATTGGCAAAACACTTTAAGAAGAAAAAACCAAAAACAAAAAAAAAAAAGAAAATTGGGAAAAAACATTTTCACTTTGAAAGGGCGCGGTGACTTTTCCAAAAACTGCTGCACTTTTATTTTTCCTGTATATCTGGAACAAAAAAAATTTTTTTATTAATTTTTTTTTTTTTTTTTTTTTTTTATTATTTTCCCTTTTATTATTTTTACATGACTTATGTTTTTATTGTTCGTTAGATTTAAACGACATAAAAATGTTGAAAATAACTTTACAAGGTTTTATATATGATCGTGGTTGAAATGTTGTTATTCGTAGATTGACGGTGGTGGTGGTGTTCATAAATGTATATCGCAACCATGAAAATAGTTTTAAAGAGGAAAACTTATCTAAGCTTTTATATGTTCGTACACTGTCATTAAGTTTTATGGCAATAGAAAATATTTCAAAGATTGAGACCGACAATCAGCATCAGATAAGAAAAAAAAAATAAAAGTTTTTCCATTTTAAATCTTCTTCAGAGATTTTATTCAGAAAACATTATACAATTTTTGTTATACTGTTTTATTTTTTATTAAATTATTGGAATGAAAAACAAAAAAAACCAATTTATCTAAGCTATTTTTGAATTGGCATCTGTGAAGCTAAAAAATATGGAATAAGTTCTGCGAAAATAAAAATTAATGTTTTTTATATTAATATTGTATGTAGATCAGAAATCCTCTTATGAATTAATTTCTAGATGAAAAAAAAAAAAAACAATAAAAAAATAACATTGAAATGCATTTTATACTTACTCCACAAGTCTAGCTTCACAGTTAATCACACTGTCAAAATATAAAAAAAAAATTACGTAAGATTATTTGCCGAATTGTCTGCTTGCTTTTAAGCAGTTGGAAGAGGAAAAAATCTTCGTTTCTTTATAATATAGAAAGGTTTGGGTTTGAAATTTGAAATAATTCATAAATATAATTTTATGATTACTTTTAGATAATTGTTTTAAATATTTTCAGGGTTCCATAATATAAAAAGTATAAAATTATATTAGAAGAATATTTTTCTAGTTTCAGAAACTGTATGCACAATAAATCATTTATTATTTATACAACTAATCAAATTAATATGTCTTGTAATATGTCAATCCATAAAAATAAGTGAACTTATATTTTGTTCACTTTTATTCAGAAAATTTTATTAATGAGAAACAAAAATATTAAAATAAAATGATCAGCAAAATATAACTTTTCATAAAAGTTTTTGGAAAAAAAAAAGTCGAATGTCACCAAACAGTATAAATTGGTTTTTATAAGAAAATCATACTATCCTTTAGCATCATGTACCTAAAAATCTGTAGTATGTGGGTACATTATTATGCTTGTTAGATTAAAATTGATATAAATTTTTATTTTTTATTTTTATTTTTTTTATGTATTCTTTAATACTGCGTGTATACCGGATATTAATAGAGGGTTCAGTTTAGTTTGCTATGAAATGTTATTTCTAAATGACATTATAATTATATCTAGCTAGACATATTAAAATATTTTTTAATTCTTTTTGTCAAAAGATACTATAAAAAAAAATTGAAAAAAAAAAATTTAATTGTCAATTAATTTTTACGTTTTATTATTATAATTTTTTTTTTTTTTTTTATATATAATTCTCCAGTTAGTTAATTTCCTTATTTTAATTTATAATTTTATATTTTTAATAAAAAATTATTAGATGTACATAAATTCAGTTGAAGAGCTCTTAGATTTTTAAATGACAACAAAAAAAAAAAATTTATTTATATATAATATAAACTTTTTAGATAGATTTTTAAATGCGCGCCAAACTCAGAACAATCTGAATGTTAATACAGAACTGATTTAGAATTATTATATTTTCTTTTTTAAAAATTTTTTTTTTTTATTTTTATTTTCTTTTTTTATGTATATATATTTTATATTTTTTGGGAATATACAGATACTATAATATATACTGTTTTTTTTTTTTCTTATGTTGAAAAAAAAATGCACTATCAAAATGTTGCTCTCAAAAAAAAAAAAAAAACAACAAACAAACATAAAGAAAAATAATAATAATAATAAAAACAGAAGAAAAATGAAAAATTGGAAAAACTTTTCTATACTCTTTTTTTTTTTGGTCTATTTCTTTCCGGTTATTATATTCTGTTTCTAGTTAGAATTTTGTATATAATATTTTTTTTTTTTTTTGGATGCTTCAGCACCCAATGTTCTTCAATCTGTGTGTTGTTTACGAGAGAAAAAAAAAATTGTTTAAACTTTTTTCTTTTTTTTTTGTGTACACTGTTGTTACGTTTAATATGCTGCTACGAAAGCTAATTCCTATATTTTGTTACACAAAATTCATTCTACTTTTTGAAATGTTTTGATTTTTTTTTTGCAAACCTTTTTTTTGAAAAGCTTATTTGAATATATAACATGCGCCTTAATGAAAATTTTTTGGGCGGGAAAACTGTATACACATTAACCGACATTCATTATAGGTATTTTCTTTGTTTTAATATTTTTATTTACACACAATTTAGGAAAGCGTGAAAAATTTCCTTAGGAAAAGCTTTAAAAATATGAAAAGAGGGAGCTTTCTTATCAGTTTCGTTTTATACCAAAAATTTTCAAAACAACAAGAAAGGATAAACAGATGAAGAAAAAAGCCGGTATAGACTATCGAACTATTCTAAATAAAGTATTACAAAAATAGATATTATTATTATGACACCACCTGCTGTTTTTAATTTTATTCTAGTACCTACCCATAACTAAAATAATGTTCTAATAATAAAATATCTCATTTTCTGAAAAATTATGACCTTTTAGACAACTTTAACTGAATATCACTTTTGAGAATTCATGATATTGATTATGGATTCTATATACCTTCAATATTATCAAAGTTGAGTTGTTATAAATACCAATACTATGTTTTAACTCTTCACTTATTTAAAGACTTTTAAGTATCATTAATATTGCTTGATAATTTGTAAATATTATATTTTAAAAAGGTTTGATTCATATTGACGATTTTACTACTTGGGCTTTTCATGAGAAAAATTTGAACAATTTTTTATTTTAAATTCAGATGAACAAATCGATAATGTTCTATGGAATAAATTATATGAAAGGTCACAGCAAGAGTCTTTCACTTACGTTATATAGATAAACTGACTGGCTCTATTATGTTCTCGGACACTTTATGTCTTCTTTTGTCAAAATTTTTAAGTTTTCCTTAAGTTTTATACTTTTCAAATTTAAAAGAACATTTTATACTTACATATAGTTAAATTTTAAGAAAAAAAATAATTCCAAAAGTTTTTCAACTCACAAAATTACGCAACACAGAAACGCAGTGTTTAAATCGTCTTTGAAAGCAGGCAGTTATTTAACATTTTTATTCATCACAGCGACAAAATTCAATGTGCTCGAAATAACAACATTCAATTGTCTTTTAAATGCCATCGAAGTCTCCGATACTAAAAGAATAGTAACTTGTAAAAGTTAATGGCCGAACAAGAATGTCATGTATTTTATTAAAAAAACTTTCGATTTCGTGATGCAATTACGAATAATATAACTTTAATTTATAAATTTATATATTTATTAAAGATATAATTATATAATAATGATATATTTATTATATTAATGCAGTGTAATAACTAATTTAGAAAAGAATAAAAAAAATTTATAAAAAAAATGTCTAAAAATATTTTTTAAGTAATAGAAGACAGTTAGTTCTTTTATTATTTCTTAGTTTTTAGTGGGACTGCACTCTTGAATTGTTATTGTAGGTATTACATTCTTATTGTTATTTTTATAAAATCACGATTCTCAATAAATCATTCAATCGATAATAATAAACTAATAAAAAAAGTTTGGAACTAAAAATAATTTTAAGAATTATATTATATTTCTAAAATATAAGACAAAAAAGAAAAATTATATTTCTCAAATACTATTATTCAAATATAAATTTATTTTATGGTAATAATGACAATTTATCTCAATTGCTACAAATAAATGTACAGCGTGTAAAATTAAGAACTAATATATGTAGTACGGAACCCTTTTCTATATTTCGATTTAAAATTACTTTCATGCTTAACATTTTCTTTTTGTGCTCCTTCAATCGCCCTCTACCTCTATCCATACCATTTTCGATCAAAATCCAATTCAATCGACAACCAAAAAAAAAATTGTTCAGTTCCTTCATTTACAAATTGTACATTCAAATTTTCATCTCGAAATTTAAATAAATAATTTGCATATAATTATCAATCTTTAATCTAAATAAAAGTGAATAACATAAAATAACTAACCAATAGCTTTCACTTGAAAGTAGAAAGAAAATACTTTTTATTTCATTTTGAAGGATATTATATTTATTATTGTAAAATTGAAAAATGTAAGTATTCAATTATTTCGATCAAATTTTAATCAAAATTTGCAGTCATAGCAGTGCACAAAGATTTGTGTGGAGAGTTCCAAATGAAGTTTATAATCAGTTATATGATACTTTATTGAAATTTGCTTCAATAATAGTTGAACTGGTTTTTTTGAAAGTGGTATAAGTCCATTTTTTCATGTATCATTTTTTCATGTAAATATGGAGAGAAGGTGGCTATATCTTACTAAAATTTCCATTAACTCATTTTTTTTTAAAAAGTGGACTTATACCACTTTAAAAAAAAACAGCTCATTTGTAAGAATTAAATTTAAGGGAAAAATATATGTCCAGAACTGTAGTTTGTCTGCATTGTTATCGACATGAAATCACAATATATTATCTTTATCTTTAAATTGATTAATATTCTTAATTAAAAACTCGTAGAATTAATGCTTTAATAGATTTGAAGGAGGCAAACGATTGGTTTAGAAGTTTAATAAACTAAAATTTCAGAATTTAAAGAGAAACAAGAATAAAATAATTTCTAAACACTGCTCCTCTACTTGTGTAATAATTCTAAGAAAAAAATATTTTGAAATTATAAAAATCTGTTTTAAAATTAATTAAAAAAATCAATTAGTTATATTTTATTTTATCATAACTTAAATTACTTCTATACATGTAGTTATAAAAGTTTAATTGATTCAAAATAATAAAATAGTAGTTTAATGATAAAACTAATTTTTGTTTTTATTAAATTTTCCTTTTTTCGATTTGTTGTCAACATTTTTCTTCTTATTTGGATTTAATTGACCAATTTTCTTTTTACTGTGCTTATTCTTTTTATCAACATTATTTTTCTTTTCCTTTATTTTTTGACTGATTTCGGGCGGAATTTTTGAAAAACTTATTTCTTTAGATTTTAAAAATAATGCTTTATCACTTTTTTGACGCTCAGAATCATTTCCAAGTTTGATTGTGTTCTTTTTTTTATTGCTGGTCGGTGACTGCTTATTATTTTTATTTTCAGCTTGTGAAATTTTATGATCTTTTGTAGAATTTTTCATTAATTTTTCGCTACTTTTAGGAGTATTGGCATTCGGACTTTTATTTTTCTTCCCAAATTTTGTTGAATTATTCAAATCTTTTTTTGGCGTTTGGGATTTAGTTAAGCCTTCCTCGACTATATTTTTTTTATTAAATTTTTTAATATCTGGCGTTTGATTTTTAGACTCAATTGCTTTCGGTGTTTTCGGTGATTTTGAATGTTTCGGTTCCAAATTTTTATCGCCCGTTTGGTTTAACTTTAAATTATTTTTTACCAAACTCTTTTCATTTTTCTGATGCTTTGGAACTTTAATAGCATTTTTAGAACTATCAGGCTTTTCCTCTGACTTGTTTTTAGTTGAGTTCTTTTTTAATGATTCTTTTTCACTTACTTCTTTGCTTACGTCATTATTTTTCTGGCTTTTTATTTTTAATGGCTTTTCGAATTGATTTTGTTTATATTTGATTAAGTCGGCAGCTTTTTTCTTCTTTTTAGCTTGTACTTCTAATTCATTGAAATCAGGTTTTCCAGACCGTTTATTATTTTTTTTAATGGAATTTTCATCTTCTTCAACGTTGTCCCCTTCTTGGACTTCTTGTTCTACAACTTCGGTTTCATCATCTTTGATTTCTTCATTAACTGGAATAGTATTAGAGAATTTTTTTAATTTTGCCACGAAAAATCCATCCATATTATGAGAGTGAGGATAATAGCGACGAGTTAAATTCATGCTAGGATGAAATCTAAATTGTCTGAAATTAACAAAACCTTCAGTGCCAAAATCCAAACCAGTAGGTACCAATTTGACGTTACGTTTTTTTAATGCATAATCAATTACCCATTCGTTTTCTTCCGGAAGAACAGAACATGTGGAGTAGACTAGATAGCTACCAGTTGGTGATTTTGCATCTAAACAATCAATTGCAGTTAAAATTAGTTTTCTTTGCAAATTATAACATCGTTGTACATCAATTTCAGATTTAGACGTTTTAACGCTTGGATCTTTCGATACAACTCCAGTTCCAGAGCAAGGAGCATCAAGAAGAACTCGGTCGAACCCAGTCATAACTTGTTTAAACTTGCAACCATCTTCACAACAAACAACAGCGTTTATTACTCCCAATCGATGGAAATTAGCAACAACAGCATTAATTCTGTCTCGATTTGCATCGTTAGCAAACAAAACACCAGTATTTTTCATAATGGCAGCGATATGTGAGCTTTTTCCTCCGGGTGCAGAGCACATATCAAGAATTCTTTCATTTTCTTGGGGTGCCAGTGCCATTACTGGTAACATACTTGAGGCACCTTGGATCATGTAATGACCAGCTAAATATTCTGGTGTCGCACCTAAAGGAACCGATGAATTGTACACAACTAAACCTACTTTGGTCCATTTTCCTAATGGATCCAAGTTTACTCCACGATTAATTAAAGTGCCAGCTAAATCACGACGTCTTGTTTTTAATGTATTTGTACGAATAGTGATTGGGCGTGGTACTTCAGATGTTTCTAAATATTCCAATAATTCATTCAATGGAAACATATCCATTAATTTCGCCATTAAAAATTCATTATAGCTGTAATATAAACATAAATCTTTCTTTAATAATTCTGTGTATTCAACTCGATTTCGTCCTTGTTGACGATATTTTTTAAAATCAGATAATACTAAAGTGACATCTTTAATACGTTGTTGAACTTCTTGCAAAGTAATTTGATGATCTTCATTTTCTTCTTCGTCCGGAAATTGAAAAATGTCTTGTTTATCTATTGACATTTGCATTTCAGCATCAGCTAATCTCGTATCTTCTTCTTGTTGTTTCTTTAACTTTTTATTGGCTTTTTCAATAGGGAGCTTGTCATCATCTTCATCATCTTCACTGTCATCGTCTTCTGATTCAGATTCTTCATCGGATTCCCCAGAAAGTTCGCCAAGTGTTCCAATTTTGATTTTTTCATCATCATCTTCGCCATCATCATCTTCATCATCAATTTCTTCATCCGCACCAGATTCAAGTTCATCACTTGAATTTTGCATGCCTTCTCCATTTTTGTCATCACTTTCATCATCATCTTCTTCATCTTCGTCGTGCTCCTCCTCTAAATTGTTATCATCGGATTCGGATTCCGGAACTGTTTTCTTTACGGATTTTTTTGTTGAATCTGTTTTTTTATTTAATAATAATTCTTTTGGTTTAAGCCAATTTTTGTTATCATCACTGAATCCTTTAACTATTTTCGGGCGGAGTTCTTCCTCCTCGCTACTACTTTCCATAAACTTTTCTTCGTTTTCCAATTGTTCTTCAGTTTCATTATCACTTTCATAATTCTTCTGAATGATTTGTTTTTTATTTGCTTGATTTTTTTTACCTTTCTTTTCTATCCGTTTCGCTAATCGCTTCTTCTGATTATGTGACAATTTTTTATCATTTTCAGGAATTACTGGGGCTAAAAAATTCAAGAAAAGATAGTTTTAAATGAAAATTGTAATATGTTGGAACTTAAAGTTGATTATACTCAGATTCATGATGGCAACAAATGATTGAAAACTGAAACTAGGATAGGTATAGTAACAGAGAAAAATATTATTTTTATTGATTTTTGATAAGCTGAGACAGCTGAACATATTTTTTAGTTAGCAATTGCTTCAAGTTTCACTGATTTATGGAAATTGTTACCAAACAGAGATTTTAAAGAATGCATGTCGCATTGGTGGATACTAAAAATTTTGTTTTTATACGAACATCCACACAAAAAAAATTTTTCCATACAAAAATATATGAAAACTTTGTGGGGCCTTATCTCCGAAACGGGGCCCGAGCCCCAAGAACTGATTTCAGTTTTAGGGGTTTGGGCACCGCCTGTACCCCCCCACCAAGTTTCAGCCCATTCTGAGTGGTTCACGTCATCTGCACTTACGCCACCTTTTCTTTTTTGAAGTGATCTTGCTTCGCCTTCATGATCTAAAGTTTGATTTTAAATTTTAATAACCAAGTTATTTTCCTATTCAATCACGGATTTCTGTGGATTTCAGTTTCCATCCTAAAACTAATTGAATTAATTTCTTTTTTTTTTTTAATTTTTTTTTTACCAAAAGATTTTTTTTTAAATTGTGGCGGTCCTTGTTTTTTTGCTTTGCGTCCAGGGCCCTTTTTAGGTTTTTCAGCATAATCTGCTTTTCTGCCCATAATCAAAAATTAAAATTAAAATTTAAAAAAAAAACTATTATTTATTTAAAAATTATTTTAAATTTTATTTGTTTTCAAAATATTTTGAAGAGACAGCGTGTTTTGCGGTTTCTTAAATTTTCTACACACGTGCAGTCTGCGATTTCAATTTGTCAAAAAAGAAAAGAAAAGATAAACAGCTGTTTATTTTATATATTGCATATTAAATTGTCAACATTTCTGACCTCTGTACGACAATATTGAAAGTTTTCTGATGAAAACTGTTCAAATTTAATTTTCGTTTTTTTTTTACTTCAATTTATTATTATTAGAAGTTAAAAAATATTTAGAAATAGATTATTTAATTTTTATGTAATTTTTAAGGGTTCTTTTCAATTCGAATGACAAAATCAAATTGTCAAAATATAAAAAAGTCTTTCTATTTATATTTTGTGTCTTTTATACGGAAACTGCACTTGGATCCTAAAACCAATCTTTGTGCTTGCAGACAACTAACCTAAACACAAAAATTTGTCAAAATTCAAAAATAAACAACAAAATACACACGGAAACCATTAAATTTAAATCTTAGCAAGGTACTGGTAGAAATTTAGGGCTCCGTGAATTATCGCATAATGTGTCATATCACATAATTTTTAAAATCGCTTATCGCATACATTTTTTTTATGTGATAATTCATTTTAAAATGAATTAGTATATAAATTAAAAAATGAATTATCTCATAAAAAAATTCGAACAAAAAATTTTATGCACTAATTCATTTTAAAGTGAATTATCACATAAAAATTATTTTTCGTTATTAATATCTTGTCTCCACTTCAGGTTCAAAGTAGTGTTAAACTTGTTTAAAACTACAAGCGTATACACTACAAATTCTATGTTTACTTTGACATGACAAAAAAAAAAAATTATTTGTAAACTTTTAATATTGAAGTAAACAAAATAATATTTTAATAACAAAACATTTAATTTAAAATAATTTTTTCCAATTCATAATTTTTAAATAAAAAAAAATAAAAATTAAAATGAATAGTCACAAAAAATTAGTAGGTACTCATAAAATATTTCAAATTTTTCAAATATTTTAATTATATTTTGCTTTCAAATAATAAATTATATTTTGCTTTTAAATATTTTTATTTACATATTTTTGACAACCGGTTGATTTTTTTTCCAATTTTTGATTCATCCAACAAAAAGTGTGCCATATTGAGTGAAAATTTCTTAAAAAATTGTGAATTTGTATGGTTGGCACCCCTAAATTTTAGTAGTTTTGGGCAAAACTTATTACAAACAACTTCAAATTTTTATATGGACAAAACTACTTTAAACGAAGAACGAAACTACTTTCCTGTGTAAAACACGTTTCACACTGAAGTGGAGACAGCACTTTAGGCACTAATTCGTTTGAAAATGAAATAGCACATAAATTTATATTTTCATATTTTATGAGCTAATTCATTTTAAAATTAATTAGTGCATAAAAACATATAAAACAATACGAATTATCACATAAAAATTGGTTTGTATGAGATTATGCACTAATTGGGATAAGCTTACGAAAAGCGCATACCTCCGATTGTTCTGAAATATTGCCCTATTTTATTTGGAAAAGGCAACATTTTTTTTTTTTTTGGAGCGCTTCGCGCGAAGCGAATGGGACGCGGTAGCGTTCCTCTATCATCCACAATTTCTTTTTCATACATTTTGTGCGGACAACTTTCTCTTTTACCCGATTTGGCCTATTTTATGTGGAGAAAGTGTTTCGGGGAACCCCCTAGGGCTTTTTTTTTTGTGATATGTCATTATGCGATAATTGACGGAGCCATTATTTGTGGACTAATTCATTTGAATACGAATTAGCGCATAAATCTGCATTTTTAAAATATATGCACTAATTCGTAAAAAACGAATTATCACATAAAATGTGTTTTTTGGTTTTTATGTGATAATTCATTTGAAAACGAAATAGCACATAAATTCTAAAACGAATTATCGCATAAAAAAATGTTAACGTAAATTTTATGCACTAATTCATTTAAAAACGAATTATCACATAAAATTTATGATATAATTCATTTATTTTCAAATTCATTTTGGTTTTATGTGATAATTCGTTTTTGAATGAATAACTGCATAATCTCATACAAATCGATTTTTATGTGATAATTCGTATTTTTTTATATGTTATGACATTATGCGATAATTCGTCTCACCAAATTTAGGCAGAGTTGCGATATCAGCTTTCTTCATTTGCAAAAATCTGTAGAAGCATATACATATGTATAGAACAGAGGGCGTTATAACTTCCTCTACGCATATTTTTCTTTTTGTTAGTTTGATGGGTTTGTTTATATTTTTGGTTTTATTTACTTAACATCTTGTTCGCACCCATAATTTTTTCGGCGTAAGTGCAGTTTATGTGAACCTCTCAGAAACGGCTGAAACTTGGAGGGGGGGTAGAGGCGGTGCCCAAACTTCCAAAACTGAAATCAGTTCTTGGGGCTCGGGCCCCGTTTCGAAGATATGGCCCCTCAAAGTTTTCATACATTTTTGTATGGGCAATTTTTTTTTTTGGCCCGATTGGCCCTATTTTTGGGAAAAGGATAAAGGGGGTGCCCCAAAACAAGAGGGGGGGGGGTGGGGGGCGGCAGGCGGGCGGTCTGGTTTTTGGTCAGTGGGATTTGCGGCTGGCGCCGCAAATCCCACTGACCAACCACCAGACCGCCCGCCCGCCGCCCCCCAAACCCCCCTCTTGTTTTGGGACACTCCCTACACTCTCTACAAAAAAATGGGCCAAATCGAGCAAGAAAAAAAAATTGCCCATACAAAATGTATGAAAACTTTGAGGGGCCATATCTTCGAAACGGAGCCCGAGCCCCAAGAACTGATTTCAGTTTTGGAAGTTTGGGCACCGCCGCTACCCCCCCTCCAAGTTTCAGCCGTTTCTGAGAGGTTCACATAAACTGCACTTTAGCCTTTTTTTCCGGAACTTACAAATTCTTTCTACTTATCAAGTATTAAAAGCACTTATACCCTTGCTGCACTGGCAATATGAAGACGTCTTAATACAGTCTTATGAAAAAGTTGTACACACTGCCAAAGGGACTCTCTTTCTACTCACTTTTGACAGCAAAAAAAAACAAATTTTCATTGTTTATGAATTTAATTTTAATGTTCTGTTTGTTATTATTTTTTTGACAGAAATAAGTGTAACCACTATGAAATAATTAATTTAAGGCAGAAAAACAACAAAAAATAACATACAAGCTGCAAAGCGACAAAGTATGTACTGTGATGAGTCTTTCTTTCGGCTCTTGGATTTTTTTTGTATATGGCAAAACAGATCCGACGCCGACAAGGAAAATACGCCGTGCGCTGACCGCCGCAAACCATTTTTTTGTTCGCCGCCGCAAAACATTTTTTTCGAGATTTCAGTGCGTACGGCTTGCGCCGCATTTTTATATTTTGTATCGGCGTGCTAAAAATTTTTCTAATATTTTTTTGGTTAATTTTCTTTTTTTTTTTTTTTTTTTTTTCGTTTTTTGCTTTTCTTTTTTTTTTTTTTTTTGCTTTTTTTTTAGCACGCCGGTAACGCCGGACGCCGCTGAGTTTTTTTTCTAAGCGCGTCGCCGCAGCCAAAAACTCGTCGGCGTCGGCGTCTGTGGCAAAAGGCGAAAGAGAACTGAAAGAAAGACGTCTTTCGCAAGAACCGATATTAAGACTGGCAGTGCAGCAAGGGTATTAAGGAGCAGAAATTTCCACTTATTTTTCGAGAAATAGTTTTAAGTTTGAACAAGGTATTACGTAAACGTAAACCAACCAAAGTCCCCAATTAACCAAAAGTAAAATTTTTGTTGATTTGTCAAATTCAAATTTGATCAATTTGATACAGGTACGTAATTAAAATTAAATTACAAATAAATTATGAATGGATGGATTATGAACTCCAGAATCATTTAACACATTACCTGTAAATGTGAAGAAAGTTTAAATACAAAAAACTGATTTTTAAATTGATTATTAATTAATAACCACCAAAAACAAGAACAACGAATCAATACAACACAACAAAACTATCATAGCAGGAACCAGAAAAGAGAATCAAACCAAAATAATAACAAAACTACCTCTATAAAGACTAACTACCTCTATAAAGACTAACTACAAATCTAATCTAATTGAAATTGATGTTAAATTTTCGAAGTGCATTAAAGCTTGGAAATTTATTTAGAATGCCATATTACGCGGTTGCTAAAGGCAGAGAAACTGGAATTTTTCTAGATTGGTGATTATATTTTTTTACTATTATTATTTTTTTAAATAATATTAAATTGTAATTTTGTTTTTTAGGCCAACGTGCCAATCATCAGTTAATGGTTTCAAGGGACGAGGTGGTCCACTATTTAAAAAATTTCATACTTTGAAAGATGCTAAACAATTTTTAAAAAACAACGGAGTCAATATTGAATTTGAATCAAATTCAGAATCAGAAGAATCACCTAAAAAAAGTGAAAATAAACCTGTAGACTTTTGGCCATCAGATCAAGAATGTGAATCCGATGATGAAGATTTTTTGGTGAGAAAAGTATTTTACCTACATTAATGGTTCTTCTAGCAAAGAATAAGAATACCTAAAGAAATGCATTCCTCTCAAATTTCTCGCCATTTATTTCACTGGAACAATTTCATTCATAAACCTGAAAGTTTCGTTTGAAGCTTAAAAGCTTTTAAAAAAAGTTTATTTGCTTTTTACCATTTATAAAGAATAAGAATAACTACTTTATTTGTATTTTATTATAAGGAAGTAAAGTTATGTGAACAATGTGGTTTAGTGCGTAGGACGCAGAACTATAAACAAGAAGGCACTGGGTTCGATCCCAAGTGTGATCTTTTTTTTTTTATATTTTTATTAATGTTGAAATCAACATGGTTAATTTTTGTTTTGAAGATAGCTGCTTCTGAAGAGGTTGAAGGAATACCGAGCACTTCATTAGCTAATCAATCGCAGAAGAGAAAAGCCATTGAAACAGATAGAGCAACAAAATCACAAAAAGTTGGCAGAACAGAATTCAAGCATGAATCACTGGTATGGCATCCTGTTGGTTCAAAAAAATTCAAAAATATTGATTTCCCAATTGATTCAGAAGGTTATGTTATTTGTTACACTGACGGATCTTGTGAACATAATGGAATGCGTAATGCTACTGCCGGTTTCGGAGTTTATTTTGCAGAAAAACATCCTCTGTGAGTGGAATGTTGTTTTTGGCATTTTGAATATATATACATACTATAATTTACATAATATAATTTTATTTTTACTTTCTCAGAAATACAGCAAAACCTGTCATAGGAAGAGCCACAAACAATGTTGGAGAAATTCAGGCGTAAGATATTCATTAAGTTTTAAAAAAAATTTTATTTTACTAAGTTCAACATTTTTTGATCGAATTGCGATTTCAATAGGAGACCTTTTTTTTATAAAAATATATAAATTTAACACGCTTATTACAGTCCCAAAAAAAAAAATTCAACGAGTAACTGCTTCCTGAATACTAATCATGTTTAAGGTACGTGGCTCTATACTTTTCTCAGCACATACTTTTATTGGAAAGTATATTTTTCCAAGTCAAACAATAGACACTTTTTCCTAGTCTTTCACTTTTTCCTTGAAAACGAATGAATGGTATTATTGAATTTTTTTTAATATACATAACTATTATTGAAATCTATTTGTTATTTAAAGGGCAATTTATGCTATTAAAATAGCAAAAGATTGTGATATCACTAAACTTTGCATTAGCACCGATTCTCAATTTTTAATTAATTCAATAACGATGTGGATTAAAGGATGGAAGCGAAATAATTGGAAATTAAAAAATAGTACAAAGCCTGTCAAAAATATTGATGAATTCAAAGAATTAGATAGTTTACTAGAAGATAAAACTATTAAAATAAAATGGGTATGAATATGAAAAATTAAGATAAATTGTTTGAACGATAATTTTTTTTTTTTTTAGAATTATGTCAAAGGTCACGGTGGTATTAAAGGTAATGAAATGGCAGACAAATTGGCTAGAGAAGGAGCTCGAATGTTTAAATGTTCATAAAAGCAGAAAAAATATTAAAAACATTTTTCTAAATAAAGACTATTCTATAAAAAAGAAAAAAAAAAAAACATTATAGCATTCATAAATAAGTACTGTTAAGAAATTCATATTTTTAGGTTAAGTTACAATTCGTTAATTTTAATAAAATTACATTTGAAATATTATTTTATTTATTTTATTAAATAGGGTATTTTTTGAATTTTAGATTTTCGTATTTTAAACAACATTTTTATTCTTTTGAGATTATTTCTGATTATTTTTATAGATTACAGTGTAATAAATATTTTTTTAAAATAAAAATTTTGTTCATGACGTGTGGCTTATTATATATATTTATAATCAGGTATCTAGAAATAATTTTGATAAAGTCTATAAGATAAAAACAAAATAAAATGTTTTATTTTTTTTTATTTTAAATTTGATTAAGCATTACATTTTTATTTTCTTCTTTAAAATGACTAATTTATTAATATTGTATAAAATAAAAGCAAAAAATTTAATATTTTATATAATTTTTTATCTAATTAAATTTTAAAAATTTGAGCTTTTATAACTTTTAATTCAGCATTTTATATTAAATGTGAAAATTCTAAATAAAAAGATATTTATTATGCAGAAAAAATAAACTTGAATCCGCAGGGTCTGTCAGTCATTGGGAGACTTTAAATTTATTTTCTACGATTAATTTCTAATTTATTTAATATTGCAAAAACAATTTTAAAGAATAAATAATTCTAAAGATTTTATTTAAAAATTAAAGGAAATAAAAATTTTTTGACGCAAATATATAAATTTTTGAAATAAAAAAATATCTTTTAAATTAATGTTTATTTAAGAAAAAAGGTACAACAATAATTGCCCAATGAAATTGTAGGCTGCTTCTCAGTGAAGCTGCAACTATCAAAATTAGTACTAATTGGGTTGTTGTAATGTTTGAAAATCTAAAAAAAAATTATTTAATAAATAAATCATAAACATATGAAATTTGATTTTATTTAAAAAATGCAGCTATATTCAAATTTTATACAATATTATTGAATTACAAAAAAAAAAAAAAAAATTATTAAAAATAAAATTTTCTTAAAAAAAATAAACAAAACAATATTTTTACGCTCCTTTACATATTAGGAATATTTGATAATAAGATCGTCTTACATTCTATAATTACTATAAATTTTTATCAATAACTAGTGAGATTCATTCAAAAATACATTCCAGAAAAAAAAAAAATTCGTTTAATAAAAGTCGAAAATAAATATAAATTGAGTGAAATCAGAAAGTTCAAAATTCAAAATCTTTATTTTCAGCTCAAACTTTTTCTTCAAGTGAATTTCTAATTGGGTAAAACAAATTTAGGTATAGATATAAATTCTTTTTTTCTGGATTCCTTCTCTTAATTTTAACTAACTTCGTTTAAATTTTAAATAATTATCATAACGATAGGTATAAAATGTTTTGACGAAAACATTAATTTTTTAAATATTACAAAACTGAAAAATTATTTTTAAACATTGGAATATGATCTTAAAAACAAAATCTTAAAAAAAAATTAAAAAAAGTTTAGTATTCATCAACTTTAATTATTAAAATTTTAGATATTCAAAATTTTAAATTAGTATCTAATAAAGATCATTTATCTCTTGCACTGGAGAAAATACTATTTTTATATTTAGATAATACCTTAAATATTTCTTACTTTAAAGCGAGCGTGAATTAATTAACGTTGTCTTTTAAGAAAAAAAGTTCTAATCAACAATAGTATGTGCTTTGACTTCCATCACTTAATTTAAAAAATTATGATTATGAAATATGCATACTGAAAGTGAATATGTATTTACATAGAATTAAAAGCCCTTAAAATTATTCTTCTATATTAAAACTTTGTAAGAATACTAAACTTTGAAAGTAAATTTTTCAGAAACAAAAAAATTAAACATAATTTTATACAAAAATTATTTTTTTTTTGAAATTCTAATTTTTAATGTTATTTAATATTAATTAATTTATTTTTTATTAGAATATTCAATTATATTATTGATATATTTTATCACAAAATACCCCCTAGTTAAATAAAAATATTTTTGTATCTTCAGTTCAGTGAAGTGAATTATATAATTTTTTTCTTAATATCAATGATAGTAAGTAGATAGTAGTAGTATAGTCTACTAATAAATCTGTGTTAAGCTTTAGATTTAGAGTACAAGAGAAAAATACAAAATTTTTGTTTCAGGTTGTTTATTTTTTTGATCATCATATATCTTGAAAATTTGAGCAAAAGTATGAAATTTGGACCAATAATTTGAAAATAAAATTATAGTATACAAAAATTTTGAATCATTATAATAGACTGGGGGGCTAAACTAAGAAAGACTAAAAAATATTAATTTAGAATTTGTGAAAATTCAAATGTGGATGTTATTAATTTCTACAATGATGATGTAAATTAATTGGCATTTATAATATTAAACATATTATTTACAATAAGGAGTGGATGCATGATGTGATTTCTAAGTAATTTTAAAATCAAAGTATGACTGCAATAACACTAGTTCCATACCTCCCCACAATGATTTTATTAAAAAAGGAAATTTGATAGAAAATGGTTATTGATTTCTTTTAATATTCGAATGACAATTTTTTTTGACCAATACAACTCAAACATACGTCAAATTATACTTAACTAGACTAATTCAATGAATAAAATTTATTTTCTATCAAATTTCCGAGTCTTGTAAATTTATCTGGAAAGAAAAGTTTAATGAAGCTATGAAAAGTTTTTTTTATTCAAAACTAAAAAAGTTTGGAATCAAGTGTAAATCATATTTAAATATTTGTGTCATTTCAGTGTTATATTTAATTTCTCCCAAGAGTAATCTATGTAAATAATGCGTTATGAAAAAATAAAAACAATTTGTTATTTGAGTTTCTTTCAAGCCAATCAAAACTATGAAATGAGAATTCATTAGTTTTTGAAGATTTTTAGTTTTTTACATAAAAAACTTATTACAGATAAACATGTATATTCGATAGAACCTTAAGCAGTCATTATTTATTTATGTCATTTAAATTGGCAGATACAACGTCTTTGATAAGTTAATCTAAAAGTGAAAATAAGTTGCCTTGTATTACTTTTAATGTAATATTTAATTTGAGAAATATTTAGTTGCATTAAGATCAACAATGTAATAATAATAATTTAACAAATATTGAGCAAAACATTGGGTTAATATTACTAATTTTTTTTTTCTTTTTTAAGATGTTTTCTTTTTTTATATAGTTTGTCACAGTTTGTCATTTAAAACTTTCAAATCAGATAAATTTACAAAAAGTATAATTCCTAGCTATTATTTGTAAAAAGATATGTTTTATTAGCTTGGAATAGTTTAATTTAGTGTTTTTTTTTTCCCCAATACAAATCTTTTTTAACGTAATTTTTTTTATTCAATAATTAACTTTAATTTAATTTACATGTACATTTTTTTTTTAAACTAGAATAAATTAACTACCTAATTTTAAACATACTAAAGGTAATAATTTTCTAAGTCTTATGATTAAAGCCCAGTATTATGCAATTAAAATTATCTAAAATATATATTACATATTTAATATTTATTTCATTTTATTTATTGAATTGTAGTTGGCTTATTTATGTTCAGTTCTAAGTTAAGCCATTCTAATGGCTAAGTAATATAATTTAATCTGAGCTTTATGAAGTTTTTCAAGTAAGTAAAGTTTTGAATAAGTATTTAAATCAATAAACTATTTGAAATTAAACATCATTAATTTATATTTATATCCGGATAATGAAAAATGGCTATATTATATCTTATTACTCAATGTGATGAATAAATACATTCAATTTTATGGTTTGGTTCACATCAAGAAAAATTATTATATTTTTCTAATATAATTTTGTTTTATTTTTCAATTAAACAAGCTTGAATACATAATTGGAGAACTTACATAGGCTTTTTC
Organism: Hybos culiciformis; assembly: GCA_964007475.1. Taxonomy (NCBI): domain Eukaryota; kingdom Metazoa; phylum Arthropoda; class Insecta; order Diptera; family Hybotidae; genus Hybos; species Hybos culiciformis. The sequence goes on from OZ023274.1 coordinate 84,406,967, forward strand.
AAACCAACCAAAAAATTGAAAAAAATAAATATATATATTGGAATTATTGTATTTTGAGATTCAATTTTTTTTTTTATTCTAAAATTGGAAAATCTAAGTTTAATTAAGAAAAAGGTAAAATTTTGAATGGGGTAATAATTCTAAAAAAATATCTATTAAACTATCAATTTTAATTCCTAATTTAGTTATATTAATTTATTAAGCTCTTGCGAATGAGAAATTTATTTAATGATAATGAGATTTTATATATTTTTTCTTTGAACGAAACTATTAAAAACATTGCAGAAACTGCATTTTTATTTGCGTTCACCATTTGTTTAGAATACGTCAATAGTAGGCATTATAAAAATTTCAATGAACTCAACAAGTTTGGATTTCTTCTTTTTTTTTTGATTTGTTATAAAATCAAAATGAATTCAAAATGAAAAAATTGTCAAACACTTTTTTTTTCTTCAGAAACTTAAGTTATTCATTCTTGATTTTGACGATTATCAAAAGGAGGCGAACATTTTAATTTAGTTTTCTGAAGACATCGAATAAAAAAGTATGAACTTAATCTAGAAATGAACAGATTACTAGGATAGAAATTTTAACATACTTTAATCTTTTTTTTTTACTCTTATAAATTTTTCTTATAAGTTCATAGAATGAGATTGCAAAAGCAAAAAAAAAAAATAAATTAAATAAAAATGTACAAAAATTGCAAAATTGTTGATTTATTTATTATTTTTGTCTCTAAATTTGAATAAGCGTTTCTTTTAAATTTTTTGAAGTATATAAAGTATAAAATTAATTTATTAAATTATGTTAATCGTATAAACTAATAAGTCATTTTATACCGTATATTATTTATTTATTTCATGATTATTTTTAGTTAAAAAAAATCATTTTTTTTTTTATTATTATTCTTCAGTAAAAGGATGTTCTGATGTATCACTACTATTTCGTCTTTTATTTTCGAGAATTTTTGTAGATTGCTCCAATGTTTCCTCATAAAATATTACATTTGTTTCTTCAGGTAATGAATATTTTGATTCATCTAGATGCCATGTTAAGCCTAAAACTATATTAAAGGCAGATTGGTCGTAAGCATGACAACCACTGTAACGATATTGTGGTTTTTTATTGTATTTGCAGCCACCTGATTGAGCACCTGAAAATATGGAAATTGTAACAAATTTAAATTAATAATGGATGGCAATAAACTTTTGTTTTCGAAATTAAAATCGTTTTCTTTACTTATAGAACAAAAACGTCAAATGTTGTAATCTAACAAATAGCAAAATTAAAAAAGTTTGAATCTAAAATATCGTAATTATTAATTCGTATCTTTTTTTAAATAAAAAAAAATTAATAATTTATTACCTACTAACGTTTCTAGCATGGTGAAACTTGAAAAAAAAAAATTCCAGCACAAAAATAGAGTACAAGATACGCGCTTTCATCACAAATGCTCAATGGACAAATTTTTCTTTACAAATTTTTTCATTCTAAATTATTTCATTACAAGTTTTGGTATTACAATATAACTAATTAAATCCAAAATAATTTATTCTCACCTATTGGCGCAATGCACTCAATCGTTAAAGCACATTTTATCCATGGCAATAGAATTTTTTCATTAACTAATTGCGAATCAGTAAAAAATACTGTATCTAAACTAATCATTCTTAAAAATAAAAAATCATCAGAATTTGTTTGAAAATAATCAAACATTTTCGGATGTGTTAAGGTTGATACTGCTTTACTTTGCTGCCAACCCAATATTCCATTTAAAGACGATTTCATCTTTAATTCATTTAATTTTTGACTAGAAACACTACGCATTCGAATATAATTTTCAGTAAATAAAATTTGTTTTGATCGTTGTAAAGCGTCTTTTATCAATAAAGGCCGATAAGCATGAAAATCATTTCTTACAACATATGATGGAAATACTGATAAATCATAATTAATTACAGAACATTTGGAACTATTACAATAACTGGATAATGCACGTAAATCATCCTCAGATAAACCTAAATCATAAATTAATAGACAATCATTTGGAAATTTATTTGCAATATTTTGTGATAATAAAATTGCCGATGGAGCTTGACCATCATGAACATAAGTTACAATAGTAAAATTCACTTTGGTACCATTATATGCTGCTGTTGTTGTTGTTGTTAATATTGTACTACTACTTCCACTGCTAGTAGTTATTTCTGGTGTACTAAATCCCAATAAAGCTAAATATTTAGGATCTATATTCAATTTTTTTTCCTCTGTCGAACGTAGATTTTCCTAAAAAAAGAAAGAAAAAAAAAAAACAAATTATTTTAAGATACAAGGCGTAAAACTAAATATTAAAAAACTAATACTCTAGAAATTGGATTTTATTTTCAATATTTTTTTTTAAACTATTACATTATTCGACATTTTATCACAATCATTATATCGTTTATGTCCTAAATAAGTATAACATGTACTTTGCCGAAAGCTGCAATAAATAACATTGATTGGAGAAGTATAGTCATAAAAATTATGATATGAAATAGAAATCTTAGTTCATTGGTTGATCAATTATTAAAATTTTCTATTAACATTAAGGGGCTGTTCACAAATTACGTAACGGCCTAGGGGGGGGGGGTTTGAAAATTTGTTACGGTTTGTTACGGCGGGGGGGGGGTGTGTTTAAAGAAATGTTATGTAACCAAATTTCCTCCTTTTTATAAAAAAAAATTACACTAAATATAATATTAATGCACGCAAAAAAAAACTTAAGTTATAATGAATTTTGTTTTGTTTATTCGAATACAAAAATTTTTCAAAAAGTAATTTAAAAAGTGTTTAACTTTTGTTACGTTATTCTTCTGGGGGGGGGGGGGGGGTCTTCGGAATTTGTTACGATCTGTTACTATGGGGGGGGGGGGGTTAAAAAACGGCAAAAAAAGCGTTACGTAATATGTTGAACAGTCCCTAATATACTTAATACAACTAGTTATAATTCGATCATCTATTTTTTTTTCTTAGAGTTTAGAAAAATTAGATTTATTGGGGTCATATACTTAAAAATGGGTTTAAGTACTTCACTAGATTTACATCTTCTTAAGAAAAGTTAACTTTTAATAAATTTTACCAATAGAAAATCAACACTATTAATACTCTTTTTTGTTCTCGAGTTTTCGTCTCATTTGAAGAAAATGAATAGAAATTCGATGAATATAATAAAATAATAGTTAGAAAAGAATTTATGTACCTGAAGGAAAAATTATCATTAGTTATTTTAATGATTTCTTTTGAAATAAAAAACAAACCATGTAAATTAAGTACATAGAATCTAATATACATTACTATAATATAGTTATGTAACTAACTATTATAATTTTCTTTTATTACTAGGCACAGTATATATACAATAAATCTATACAATAAATCTATGTATTATTTTAAAATAAACTAAATTTCAAAAAGATTTCGTATTAAATAAAAATTTTCCTACACAAATTTTTTAGACTTGATACATAGTATAAGCAAATAAGGACAAACATATATTTTATTATGCCACAGGGTCACAAAAAAAAAAATAAAATAAAAGAATTTAATTTAAAAAAAAAAAATAAATAAAATAGTTATGTCACATAAAATTTAACTTTTTTTTTTACATTAATAGGGGGGTTGACAAGCACTTAAATATAAAAAAAAAAAACTTTGTGGTAACAATTTTTTCTTTCGGTGTTAACGATATGTGTTATGTGTAATTAAGAAAATAAAAAAAAAATTAGGGACTAGTTTAAATGTTGCTCACACCTATTTGAAATTAGATAACAAAGTGTAAAATTTGTTGTAAAATCATAACAGAAACAAAACAGAAAATTTAATCGGGAAATTATGATGATAGTACTATCGGCGCGGCCCGTCGAGATGGTCTATAAGTAACATTTTCTCTATTGTTGTCCAATGTATGATATCGATATTACCGTTAGTAATTTAAATGTGAAATTATTGAATTTTGATGTCCCCAGACATTCAAGCTAAGAATTCTATTGCTGATGCGTTTATATCTTCTGAATTTAATGACTGTCTTCGAGTTATCTAATAATTAATTTATTTTATTTTCATATTTTGGAATCAAAACTTGATAAACAAAATAATTGAATAATATTGAATAATGGAATCGAATAATGGAATTTTGTACAAAAAAAAAAAACAACGGTTTTAATTTATTTCGGATCAGGGTCAAATGGGCTTTACGGAACCCAAATATTTGTACATAATAATAAGAACTATTTTTAATAAGTTATCCAAACGTTAATTTAAGAATATAATATTGAATATTAAATTATATTTAAGTTTCTCAAGGATTATTTTCATTTAACATGAATAATATAAATAATGGTAATACATATTATTAAAAATAGTATTCGTGATTTTCCAAAAAATTTAAATTTAATTTGGTGTACTATATATACCCATATTCAATAAAATTGTTTGAACATTGTGTATTTATATAAAAAATTTACTAAAATTTAAAAAATGTGTATAAAATTTACTTAAATTTAAGATATTTTGCATAAGATTTTAAATGACTTCACTTGACACAGTGAAAAATCTGTGTACATGATACACATTTAAACATGTATATATGTAAAGTATCTAAGGATATATCTACTTTTTTATTGGGTAAAACATTCCAATTGCCCAGAGAATTTTGAAAATGAAAAAAATAAATATTAAATAAACATTTCGGAATAAAATTAAAAAAAAAAAAAAATTCGTCTTGCCTTTTTTTTTTTTAAATTTGAAAGTAAGTATTTTTTTTATTTTTCTTTAATGTTTAAGTGAAAGATATTTTCTGTTTAGGAAAGAGATTTTTGTATGAAAATTTCACCTACATTGGTTGACGGTGTAAAATATCATAGGAAGTCACTACAATTCCTTACACATTTTATATTTTATATTATTAGTTTCCGGGTTGATTTCCGAAATTTAATAATCTACAATTTAATTAAATTTAGTTTATGAAAAGGAATAAGGTGCTTAGTTAAAGGATGGTGTTAATGTTAAGTATTTCCAACAAAAAGAAAATTTTTTGCAATTATTATATTCAAAAATATAACAAGGATATGTATGTATGTATGTAACATTATATATAACTAGGATGTGTCACTTAGTTATAAATAATAAACTTTAATATTAAATGGATTTATTTTAACTCAAATTTAACTTCGAACTTACATCTTTAACTATCAAGTTTATATATATATATAATATATATATATATAATATATACCTACTTATATTCATTGCAGTATTAGTATTGTATAGTTGCCTTAGACCATTTCCAGTTAGATATATCGGCGCAAGTTATCTGTTAAATACTTAGGCGGTATAAAAACAGATTTTCTTTTATGAAATTTGCGAGAATTAAATATTTCATAGACACTAAAACTAACTCTTTTTTTAGCTTTTATGCAACATACATTAAGTATACACAGCTCCTTCGTTCGCAGCTCGTTAAAAGTTCTAATTTAAAATAAAAATATTATTTGCAAAATAATGCATTAATTTCTGCTTATTCATTTCTATGTCTAACAAAGCTTACATCTTTTGTTCACAGTTGAAAAATTTGTGAAAATTCTGGAACATTTTTATTATTATTATACGGTACGTATACTACCTAAGTACATACTTACTTTGAGAAATTCACAACTTATTGTGTGCAATTTAAAAAAAAAAAAAGGAATAACTACATACTTATAAAATAATTTTCTTTTCTCATGATTTACTTACTTACTTTGTAAATTATGAAAATATGTGGTTTGTAAGAATTTTTCATTCGTAATTAAATGTATATATATGCATGCATCTTAAAGTGAATTAAAAATAATAGTAATTTTGGTGTTAATGTAAGGTTAAACTATGAATTTCCTTTCTATATTTATGTTTCTTTTTGTTTTAGGTACATTTTTCAATTAAAATTTATACATACTACTGCTATGCACATGACCTAGTTTGACATATATAAAACACAAAAAAAATGAAAATTAAATTTTTCTTTTTTTTTTTTAAGGGATGATGGTGTGCATTTTGGATATACAAGAAAATGATAAAGAAATTCATGTCGATTTTATGCATGAATGTTATGTTTTCTTTATATTATTTATGAAATTGAGTTTCATGCAAATTATCATAATTTTAGTTGCATAAATGGAATTATGAAAAAAAACGTTTTTTTTTTTCATTTTTCTTTTATGTAAAAAAAAATCTAAAAGTAGGTAAAAGGCCAATTATTTCAATTGAATGCATATTAAATTTTATATGTTCCTGAAATCGAAACGAGAAGCCTTTTTTTTTATATTTTTGTTTGGAATAAGTACTTCTCGGAAATATCTTTTCAGATGTTGCAACGAAATGGAAAAATTGAATAATCTCACTCATGTTCCAGTTAAGTTTCAATATGTGAATGGTGCTGTATAGATATCTGAACAAGAAAAACATATGTAAAGCTTGTTTTTTTGATAAACTTTTTTTTTTATAAGCATCATAACATAATAACTTTATGTTATTTTTTACTAACAATAAAAGAGTAAATAAAAATCTTGAATTTGTTATTTTTTTTGAAATTTTATATATTTTATATTTTTTTAGTATTAAGTATATCCAAAAAATTATTAAACTTTGAATGCTGAGGAAAAGTCTAATTTTCAAGTTAGTTTTTGTGCACTTGAAAAACTAGTTTCCCTTATATTCCTTACTTATGTAATTTTTTTTATTTCCCAATTTATTTTTATATGCAATAAATGAGATGCAGAAGAAAATATTTGATTTATTTCCTTTTTGTGCATTTGAATCAAAAGTGAATGTGTTTAAAAGTTAAATTACCAACAAATTGGTCGAATAGAAAAAAAAAAACAAAATATTACTATAATTAAGAATATTCGTATTCAGGAAATAATTCTTTAGAAAAATAAAAATTAAGAGTTTAAAAACCGAGGTAAAAACTATTTAACAGGTAGCGTATAAAATAACTTCAGTGTCAACATTGTGTATTAGTATTTGGTAAAACTTTGGAAATTAAGAACCAAACATACCTATATTTGTAGATATAAGTAATTATTATTAAAAAAATATGTAAAATCTTGGTAAAAATAAAATTTTCAATCAATTTAGTTATAAATATTATAAATGTGTAGTAAGTATATACAGAGTTTCTACACTTAATATTCCTACAAAAAAGTAAAATTAAAAAAAAAAAAACTCTAATTTTGTTTTATTAAAATCTCATTCATTTTAATTTCAAAGATTAAATTATTTTCAAAAAAAAAAAGTTTTAAAATTCATTAAACAATGTCTGTCACGATTTTACTATGAAAATCTAACTAAGTATATACTTACTTACTTAAATTAAGACATTTCGACAATATGATTTCAATTGTCAATTCAATTATTTATTTTGTCCACAGAATATTTACAATTTTTTATTAACATAATTAAAGTAACTTAAATCTAAGAGATAAGGATGGTTAAAATCCTATACAACTATTTAATCTCTACTTAAATGTCATCGCCGAATGTAATATACAATTTTGGAGAAATTTTATTATTTAAGGGAAATGTGGATTAAAAAACCCTTCTTGTAGTAATATGATTTTATACCTATTTTTATTATATAAGTTCATTGAATTTAAGGCAATGTTCGATGCGAGGTTCCATGTTTAATTTTTTCTAAAAAAAAAGCGTTTTAAATATTTACATTTCGAAAGTCAACTTAAAAACATAAATTTTATCTAAATTGAAATAAAATATTGAGGAAAAATTCTTCTTTTATCACTTTTATTTCAGTTCATATACCTTTCAAGTATACTTACTTATAAAAATATATATTAATGATATTTTGACGTACTTACAAGTGGCAAATTTGATTTTTCTATTCAGAATAATAAATACCCTGTCAACGATTTTTTTTGTCTCTTACAATTCATAATTTTATATTTTTTTATTATTTACGTTCATAATTATGTAGGTAAGTATATGGATTTTTATATAAAAGTTACATTACAAGTATCAAATAACAATATTTTAATGCGGTCATAATATTAAGTTATCTATTTTCATATGAAAAATATGTAATATGAAATATTTTTTATTATGAAAAACATTCTTTATAGTTTAATTACATTTATAACAATAAAAATAAATAAATAAAAAGCCACAGTTATTGCTGCATAAAAGCCGAGATAAAAGCTAAAATGAACACACTTAAAATCTCGGTTATGATAGAAATATAGCTAACGAAATAAGGAACCTTCGAAAAAGTCTATTATTAAATTTTATAACTTAATGTCTTTCCCGAGGTTTTTTAAATATCTATTTTTTAAAAGGAAATTTCTTTAAAAGTCGAGATAAAAATTAAAATATCGTTGGAATAAACATTTTCTTTTATGATACTTATTAGATGTAGGTAGATAGATTTAGGAATTTATGCATTTACATAAATTCAAATAAAATTCTATGTCTAAATTATTCTGAAAAATTCTCCGAACAATCTAAATATATAAACTTAAGAATGTTTGTCATTATTTATATTGTAAGTCATTATTTCAGGATTCACTTTACATAACAAAATATTGAAATTTTGGCATTTGGGAATACTTATTTTAGTCGAAGAAATTACAAAATTATAATTTGTATCTAGGTTTTTACAAAAGTCCAAGTTTCAGTTTGGTTTACTTTTTAGTTTAGTTTCGAAATCGACGATACAGATATGATATGACATATGAGTATATTGTTAAAGAATTATTAACCAATGAAAAAAAAAAGTACGAATATTGAAATAAAGAAATGTTTTAATTTTAATAAAATAAGTATAGGTGTAGATTCATGACATAAATTAAAAGATTTCATTTACAAAATCGGAAAGGGAGATTTCTTGAGATGTTCTATATTTTTGAACTTATAATGTTCTAAGAAATATTCTTTTAAGTATATATAACACTCTAATAGAATATGAAGATTTTTTTGAATATCTACACAGTATAGAATAAAATTAATTATTTACTCCGATATCTAATTTTCTTTGAATTGGAATAAAAGATGAAATAAACATATTTGACAAAAGGAAATGTATTCAGGCTTCATTTAATAAATAATTTATGTATTGAACATTTTTGGGTAATATGTACAATATTATGTACACAGTGTACATACAAGCATTAAAGTTTTATTTTCAATCTTTTTTTTTTTTTTTGATGAAAAAAATGTATTAATTTAATTCCAGATATCAATATTATATAAAAAAAAAAAAAAAGGTTTCAATTCAGTTATGTGTAAATAAATTATAAAATTATCATATATTAGTCTCATACGTAATATATCTAAGTATACCGTATTCGTATTACTTATAATATACTTAATTACATTTTTTTTTTTACATAGGCAATGATTTATATTATTATTTTGATACTTATCTTAAGATATTAAAGAGCTTTTCAAAGTTGTTGGATGAAAAACATGATATACTTCGGAAGATAATTTCAAACTTGATTTGTAACACAACATAATGTATATAATCATGACATGACGAATGTAATTTTTCACGAAGTGACACTACTATTCGTATATATCATTATCTCTTGTGTGTTTTATTTTTAGTTTAATTTTTAATTTACCAATAGAATGTATTGTGGCATATTTGATTAATATGGAACTAAAATTTTACTGCTTACACGACTTACACAGACAATTTTTAACTATATGTATATAAAATTGAAAATGAATGGACAAATATACTTTTTTTTCGATTTCCTCCATAAAAACAATAAATCAAAGTTTTATAGTTTTTTTTTTCAAAATAACTAACGTGACAGTTAAAATTTAAAAGTTTTGTTATGTGCATACTATCGCCATTATAAAAAAGTTAATAAAATAAACGTTTTTTAAATATACATAACATAAGAATAAAATATTTTAAAGCAAGTCCAAAGGGAATAAAAGTTAGTAAAGTGGACAATAAAATTAAGTAAAGAAAAAATAGTTTTGTAGCAAAAATATCTGCATAGTTAAGAAAAATGTTAAACACTATCTTATAGATGAAGATTCTGGTTTACTAAATTTTAATTTATAAGTAAGTACATATTTCGGTTTCCTACAATTGATTCTATCTTTCTTCTACCTACATTTACACATTTTCATCCGTTCATTCGACATAATTGCATATTTTTTTGGTTCCTACAATTGACATCATTTTTATCCAAATTAATCAAATCTTTTCAAATATATAATTTTGCATTTATTCTCAAATATGTAATAATTAGAAATGAATTGTAGCATTAATTACTCATTATGTAACCTCGTATGTTCCACAAATATGTCGAGTTAGTGAGAAAAAATCTGGAGAACGTTTGTAATGTTATAGTGGCTTGTATTATCGGATAGGAATGTGAGTCGGCTTATCTGTATAAACTCTTTTATATAATAGCATTAGTCTATAATATTAGTCTAGTGAATTAGGTTGTTTTCACTTCTCAACCATCCAATCGAAAAGTTAAACAAATCAAAACTTTTCGCACTCATTGTAAGTACTTGTTTCCATATATCTCACTCAAATGTTAATGAGTTTTTATGAGTGACGATAATTTTTATTCTTTTTTCTACCAAAAAATATACAAAATGAATTTCTTATAGTTATTAAAAAGTAAAAGTTCCTGCTATTTTTCCTTGCTATGATCGAGGCTATGACAAACTTAGCTAATCTGGCTAAAATCATCCACTTGTTCATTTCATTTAACCTTCTGTTGTAGCAAGGGATAAAAATTATCTATTTTTTCAAATTATATATTACAATTATATATAATTAACTAAGTACTTTAGGTGGTAGTAAATTTTTGCATATTAAACATAAAACTCAACAAAATTAATTTTAATTTCTTTAACTTAACTTTGATTCAAAATTTATTTTTTGAAAAACATTTTTTGAATTTTATATAAGTAGATTTCCTAATTTTTTAATTTTAAGTATAAACCTACATTACATATTTTCAAAATTATTCAAATTTCGAAGGGAGCTGACATTGTTATTTTATAGATTTTGTCGATTTTATTGAAAATTTGTCCTTCAAAAAAATATTTTATGTTTTATTTGACTTTTTGTATTTTTTTTTTTTTATTTATTATTTTGGCAAACTTATATGCAATGACAATGACCTAATTTTTTTTTTGTTCATTTTTAGTTTTTAACTTTATAAGTATATTGATTTATTTTCAACTTTCAATATAGGATAAACATACTTATATGTAAATAGATATGAATAATGTAAGTATAGATAAAAACAAATTGATTGTATTCAACATAACAATTCAGATATTTGTTAAAAAAAAAAATCAGTATTTACATAATAAGTAAAAAAAAAATTATATGAAAAAATGTATTTATATTAAAAACTTATAGTTTTCTTTTTATTTGTTTTAGGTACAAGTATATAAATGAATATAGTTTTGTTTATTATTATATGAAAATTAAATATTTGTATATTATTTTAGTATACATACTACATATATAATCATAAAATGTGTATAAAATACCTTTGTTGTCTTCTTTTTTTTTTTTTTTCAAAGATTATTCATTGTTGCTATTAAGAATGAATTTACGAAAATAAATAAAATCACTATAATCAAAGAATTAAATTGTTGTGTTTTTTTTTTGCAAAACAAAAATTTTTTTTTTTTTTTTTTTTTATTACCATGAAAATTATTTTCATAATATTGTACTAAGTATATGTATAATATTTAGCACTTATTTATATTAAAAAAAAAAAAAACAAAAAAAAATTCATATTAATTATTTAATAAATTAAAACAAATTCATTAAAGTGTAATGAATATATATAAATTGCGCTTCAATGGCGATTAGGTGCAGAACCTTCAACGTAGACGAATTTAATTACATGAAAACATTTTTCGAAAAAATTTTAATTTTAAATTCCATTAAGTTTGATTAAGTATTTTAGATTTTAGTATTTGACCTACCCTAAGTATTATAACTAAATTTTGATTTGATTATTTCTGTCGAATTTATTTTATTCGGAATACTTACATGATTTAATTGAAAATAAAAATGCACGTTCATTGAATTTCAACAAAATATTCAGTCCAAGGATTAGAACTGGGAACTGAATAGATGTCGATTGAGAGAAATTAAGAAAAAAAAAATGTTAAGCCCCCGATTGTAAACAAGGATTCGGATCTGAAAATTGGTATATGAATAGGATTGTAGAAATATTTGAAAAAAAAAAAAATAAATAAATAAAATATTGGCCGAATTGTTGAGAACGGGCTAATGTTCTATACATTTCATTTTAATTATTTCCTTAATTTTCTTAAGAATTTATTATGTAAATATGTAAGTATAAGACAACATAAGAGACAAGGAAAGCTTTTACAAATCATATATACAATACATGCTGCTGTCAAGTAATCTAATATTGACCTTAGGAATTTGTGCATATATGTAATAATGTTCATACAACATACATATAGAATAATATTAATAATTATGTGTGCTGAATGAATTTAATTTTATTTCCGATTTTTCATTTAAATATTTTATAACATGAACAAAATAACCTCTTTCAGTAAAATGAAAATGATAAAAAATTTGAAAAGAACAATGGAACAGAATAAATAAACGAAAATGTAAATAAAAAATAAGTAAATTACTTACACTATATTACTCTGTACGATGAACATACACATTACATACTTACATCTGAATATGAAAATAAATATAAGCATTTTTGAACAATTTTTATTGTATTTTTGTATACATACGTATTACTGACTTACTTACATAGAACAATCAATATTTTTTAATGTTCTTAATAAAACTCCTGTCTGCCTTAATACCACTATTTATTTCATGCAGCTTGAAAATCTTTGGTTAATCTGAATTAAAATACGTTTATGTACTGAGGCAATTATAAATTTGGAGCTTTTAGATGAAGGTGGGTTCATTGTTACTTAATCTTTAATATGTTGCAGTATTTTCAATTAACTAAGGAAATAAGTATGTCGTTTTTCACAGCATTGAATTCATACAATATTTTATAAGTACTTATGTAGTTTAAATTTGTTATTAATTAATTGCAGCCAATACTTCTAGCAAAGCTTTGAGTTCAAATGAACTTAAATTAAAATGAGAATGTACCCAATACATTTATGGATTAATTATTATGAAGTATTAGTATTATTATAAATTCTTTGGATTTTTTGCGATTCTGAAGATCAAACCAATTTACTATATATAATTTATTGTATACGATATTATATATAACAAACATTAATTACAATTTTGATAACTTATACTTTTATTAATTAAATTTCGAAAATTTTGTTTAAAAAAATTTCACTTTAAACTCACTTTAAACCAATTCTTTTTAATAAGTTCTTGCTTCAAAATAACAGTCAAATATCAAGATGAGGCGACAAAAGAGTATTAAAAGGAAAATTCAATGCATTTTGAGAGCAAGTAATTCGAGTATAGTATATCTATGCATTTGTATACAATACATGGTATAATTTTCAATAACAATTCGATAATTCTCATTATGTCGTATAAGTACTATAAGTAAATGGAATTAATTATTGTTCTATTTGAAACTAAAGGTTGTTATGTTGGACATTAAGTATTTATTTTTCCAATAATTAACATTTCATTTACATTACATATAGTTATATACTTACCTACAAATGCCCAAAAAAAATAAACAATTAAAAAAATATAATAAAATGAATATTGTTCTGATTAAAAATTAAATCGTATATTTATATTAATACCCTAACTTTATTGGCGTTATTGAACTACTCTTACATGTAAATACATTTTTACATAATTTAGAGTACTTATCGAGGTACTTATATAAAATAGATATAATTATTTTATACATTTGAGTTCCCAAAATATATTTCAAAGTTAATTATTTTTAGGAATCTTAATTATTATTCCATTATTTTTTAAAATACATAGTTTTTGAAAGAACCGAGAGAACATTGTTTACACGATTTTATTTAAAAGACAAATTCTCTACATTTGTACGTTTGTCATCAAATCTTGCAAACCATATTAGACAAAATTTCCTCTCACCGATTTAGCTGAAATTTTCCACTGACTTTTATTTCGTTCCAGGTCGATCGATTGTAAGAATTATCGATTATATTTAAATTTTATTCGATGATAATATATTCATCTTACTATTTATTATTTTGACTAAAATTTTTTTTTTTTTACAAAATTGAGAAAATAAAAATAATTGGTATTGGTAATGTTTCTCATTGTGTCGTATTTACGGTGTTGTTTGAGTTATTTTTGTTTTCTTTACATTTTGTAAATAATTAAATTTTTATAATTGTCGTAGAATTTTAAAATTAAAGATTCACTTTATCAATTATTCATAATTAATAACCAAAAATTCTTTAAATACTTATATTTTACTTGCCTAAGTGTACTCTATACGCATAAAATTAAAATAAAAAATCTATTTACGTAAATGAAAATAAGAAAATGGAAAGAGAAAATGCCTTAAAATAATTTTCGAAATAAAGAAATTTTATTTAAATATTTGCTGTTTTATATGGAATTATTTAAGTTGCAAGGCTCGTTGTAAAGCTCGTTGTAAGGTAAGTAAGTGAATAAGTTTAAGGACTTATAAAAAAAACTTTTCAATTGAAAATTCCAAAAAATTAATACATTTTAATGGTAATAAGTATAAACCGAGGTACTTAAAAAGAATAATTTTGTAAGTATACATAATTGTAATAATTACATTAAAAATACAACTTACTTAAGGTAAAAGCAGTAGTACCCGTTATAGTTCGTGAATTTCGACCTTTGGAAAATCGCAGAGAGGTCAATTCAAAATATTTTTTCAACCGCTTCGGATTTTTTGAAAGATAATTTAATGCTGATTTAAAATAAAATCAGCAAAATTATTTTTATTTTTAAAAAAAAATTTTTCTTCGCCATTTGTACAAAACCACGAAAAGCAGTAGTTTCCGTTAACGAAAATTTTATGTGAATGCTTTTCCGTTAAGTGGTGCACCAGTATCCGTTATTTTTGTAGTGCCATGTTATAAACCTTAACGAAATAAGACATAATAGGTTTTATTTCAAACTCACGTGAGATATAAACCTTAATTTTCCCTTTTTCTGAATTAGGCTCTATTTTCTATCTAAATTTGAATTAAAACCTTTAGGTGTTGTTTTTCAATTATGATTCTTTTACGAAGAATGGATTTGAATGTTCCTTCCGAAAACTGAACACCTCAGATCATTCTGAAATTTGGAGGGGAAATGGAAGCGGCCTAAAAACCGCTCTTCGTCAGACATATGTATATGCCCCCCCCCCCCAAACTTTTTACAGATTATCGGATTAGGTATACTAATGCTTTTTTCCTTATATTTGTAAATAAGTATAAGTATTATCGAGTTTTTTAAAATTGAAAGTTGTTATGCTGAACAGGAGACGACCACCGACTTCCTCCTAGGGCAGCCGTCCCGGTTCAGCAAAACAACTTTTTACTTTAGAAATTTTATCTACATATTTGGAGAAAATATAAAACAGTCTCAATCATATAAGTTTCAAGAAAATCGAACAGAATATTTACAAACATTCTTAAAAATTAGGATCCGATTTTAAAATCATATTTAAAAAACGTTTTTTGATATTTTTTCTAAAAATTATGTGGGTGACGTCTGACGTAGTTTCTAACGCCATAATGCCAATTGGCATAAATACATTAAATTTCGTTTAAAAACTAATTTGAAATAATTTATGAGTTTTTTTAGAAGTTCAAAGCATAGCGTCCAACTGAAAAAAGACATATTAAACTTGTGTCTAAAGTTCTGAACTCTAAAGTATAAAAAATATGATACCTACCAAACGTATTTTTTTTGTAACACCGTACAACCTAATTTTTAAGAATGTTTGTAAATATTGAGACTGTTTTATATTTTCCCATTCGGACTGAGTAGCCTTTCAAAAAATCTACTTTATTAATCTAATTACATTTTATTCAAAGCGGAATTGCGCGCGCCGAAAATCCCAATGACCGACCACCAGTTCGCCCGCCGCCCTGCACCACACTCTTTTGTTCGGGGATAACCCCTCTACGCCCTACACAAAAATTGGGCCAATCGAGCCGATAAATGTAATGTAATATTAAAATTACGGGTTTTTAAACTCACATTTCCGGAATTCGTACATTCACCGTAACATATATATCGATATATTTAAATTTATTTAATTTAATTTCTTTTTTTATTGTACTCTAGAAAAATCTTGATAACTTCCGATCTACTGGACGAATTTTCTTTCGTCTGCTGAATACAAAAAGAAATACATACTTGACCAAAATCTTGCTCACTTTTATCTCAGATAAAGAATAAGACTAAATTTGAGTCGTTGAAGTTAGAACCACTCAACCGACCAAAACAAATTACTTTCAAATTCTTTTTTTAACGATTCATTGAATTCCGATAAAAATGAGTACACGGGCGTGTTTGTATGTGTCTATTGCAGTAACCTATAAAAATGAAAGATTTCGACCAAAATTGATACTTAGAGGAGTTAGTTTATGTTGAAGGTTTTTATTTTCTAATGTATTACAAAATGTCAACTGGTACTTGGAATTGTAAAAAATTATCTATTTATTTTTCCCTCATCATTGTGAAATATTTTCTAGTACTATTTGTCGAAAAACTGTATGAAAAAACGGTTAACGAAAATTGGTACAAAAAAAAACTCTATAGACCTAAAACCCGTTACAGCATTAACGTCTCGAGGGCACCTACAAAAAAATTACGACCCAATATCCGTCAATTATTTATTTTTTAATTAATAAAAAATTAATTAATATTTTTAATTTTTTTTTTTTTTTATTTTTTCTTAACTTAATCTTCCTTCCATTTTTTAACTCATTTTAATAAAAAAAATTGTTTTTATTATTTAAAAATCCCTAGCAAATTTATTGAAAATCTTAGCTTAGTATTAAGTGTTCTAAGGAAAATGACTTTTTTGCAAACTTATAATTTTATTTATTTTTTTTAACTGCCCAAATTATCAAAAAATTAAAAACCAATCTAATTTAGATGAAGAAAACTATTCAAATTTTAATAATTCGAAGAAAAAATTAAAAAAAAAATTTTAAAATTAAAAAATAAAGTAAAAAAAGTAGAAAATTAACGCGTACTGGTGCATTAACGGCTACTGGTGCTTTTACCTTAATTACTTAAGTAATTTATTTCCTAAAAGAAAATAAGCAGCTTTGTCTTAGACCGTCAACTGGAAATATGCAATAGCTATACCTCGAGCTATACTAACTTAACTCGTAACTATATTTTATTGAACAAATATTTCACATTGCTAAATTTTTATTTTTTAATGATTTTTTTATGTATAAATGAATGTTAATCCTGAACTTATTATTTTGCAATTTTTTTTTCCAACAATTTTGGATTCTATTTATTTTCATAATTCAGTCAAACAATGAAAAATATTTTGTTAAACTTATTTTGCATTTAAATACTTATTGACATTTTATCACCTGAAAAAGTATAACTTTTTAACTTATTTACATATTAAGCAATTTGATTTATATTTATTTGCAATGCTAGCCGTATTAATGACTTCAGATAAAATTGGAAAACATATAAGTACTTATATTATATATTGAATTATAAATAAACGGTAAGAATACACATAAAAAATTTTATTTATTATTTCTAACTAAATCATTAAAAATTTCCTTGAATTTCAAAATTGCAAGCCACATTTATGTGGTTAGAAAAATAGATATTAAACAAAATCATAAACATTTGCGGGCAAATGCAGCATTGAAAGTAAGTAAGTACTTCTACTTAATAATTTCTAATGCTAACTTCGTGTCCTAAGTGCCTGATTTCACTAGCAATCTTGAGAGTCCTGATTTGATTTATGGTAGTATAAATCAGAGAACAAATTATTCGAAAGCACAGAATAGGTAATGCACTTTGAGTTAAACCAGAAAAATGGTAATGATAAAATTGACTAATCAAATTATTATTATTATTTAAAAATAGTTGAGTAAGCCCAGGTTCAAAGTATCTATAGCTTGATATGCAGTTTATACTGCTTAATTTTATATGAATCAAATGAAATTAATTAACATAATACTTAATTGTGAATTTTCCAGAAGATATAAAATATATTTTTATATGTTGAATAAATTTTATAATTATGTGTTTTAATCGAGGTTTTAATTTTATTTTTATGAAGTGTTAAGTCTATAAAAAAAATTATGATTTGAAGAGCTAGCATAAAAATTAAAATTAAATTGAATAATAGAATAATAAAACAACTTTTTTTCATACAAATTTGTGCATAAAATTGAAAGAACTTTTACTTTAAACACATTGTGTATGTTTCTGATTTAATTAATTGTTGTTGGTTGTTAATTCAATTCAAAAGAAAGTTTTTTAAGTTATGGAAATAAAAATTTTATATTTGCGAAAAGCAGAAAATATGTATAAAAGAAAATATAATTTTTATTGTTAGTTAAAGAAAAGTTTTTTTTTTTAATATAATTTTGTAGATGAAAATGTCTTATAATTTTTACATGGATTATGTGTGTATTTAGTTTTTAGCACTACTTACTTGAAATCACAAATCAAGGTGTAAATTAGAAAGGAAATTAGACTTTTATACAATTTTTAGCACTTTTTTTTGGTTTAAAATATTATTGCAGGTGCAGTAGTTAGTAATTTTCATACAGTAGATGTATATCTATTATATACTTACTCAAGATATTGGTTAATATTTGTACGAGGTCTGGAAGCTTTAAATCAGAATTGTTTACTTTTGATTGCCTAAAAATTCTTAAGTATTTACCTCGGTATTTAATATTCACAATAAAAAAATGTACTTACAATTTTACGTAGTTACTTACTTGTAATTTTATTATAGTTTGACAATTTGTTACGAAAATCAATTAGGAAAATAACAACTAAGTACTTAAATACTTAAATTCGTTTACATTCAAATACTTAATTATATTGTTTGGTGTTTTAATTTTAGTAATCTGGTTTCTAATTTATTTTAATGAGTTTACATCAGAGAATTCTTTTTCATTAATAATAAAAACTTTGCTCACTACGCTTTATTTTAAGACTCAAAAGCAAAACATAACAATTACTTAGTTTTGAAATCGCAATCAATTGAAATTGGTGTTTAATATATTTACAAATGTGTGTAAAATCTAAATGAGTATAGAATTCAAGGGCGAAACGATTTCTTATTGGTGCTAAGTATTTAAGTTGAATTAATGATTAGTAACCATTAAATTGATTTCATGAGCAAAAAAAAAAACATAAAAACTTTTCATTAAATGAATTGAAGAAGTAGAAAATTAAATGATAGCTATGTAAGTATGTAGATACCTACATAAATAAGTATTTATAATTGATAATAATTTTTAAAAAGTAAACAATTTTCGGGACAATTTTATTTTTTGGGCATCCTTATTAAAGCTATAAAAAACAATTAATATTTGATTCAATCACATTCAAGTTTAATGCGATTTTTTTTTGGCTTTATAAAATAATTAATTTTGATAGCTAACTTAATGGTTCGTCGGAATTAACTACTTATTGTGTTTTAAAAATAATAAACACTTAATGTACTTAATAACGTAATTTATATAACTACTTTCTTACTTAATAATCCGTATAAATATAAGTTGGATATGAGAGTCACATTCAAATTGTGGATAGACTATATAGATTATATTTTATGAATTGAAAAAAAAGCCAAAACACTTAACTTCCCTAAAACAAAGTTTGAAAATAGCTATCAAATCATGTATTTCTAAGTGAAATTCTTTTTCAGACCAAATGTGTAGCATTAACGAAAATCTTACGGAAAGGGAAAACAATCAAATAATAAGTGATCAGTTCTTTAATCTTAACTATGATAGTTTGTTATTTGATTCCACCAAACAAATATTTATGAGATAATGTTGTTTATATAGGCTTTATAAATATTGTTAAACTGAATCATGAAATAATAGCTTTACTGTGGAACAAAATACGTTTCTAATAGTTAATGATAATATTATTATTTATAGGTGCTATACACATAACGCTCAACAAGCGAATTGCGTTTAGTCCTAGTAGACCGAAGAAGAATTAGACAATAAAAAAGAAGCTTTAATTAATAGAAATTTCATAGATGAATAAATATACCAAAGCTGCTTAAGTATACTTATTTTACTCATAGACTGATAGTACATAGATACATGCACAGCTGATAGTATAACATACATGCACAGCTGCTTATGTTAAATTTTTTAGATTATTTTTTAAAGAGACGTTAAATAATTATGTCATACCATTCTTAAGAATACTAAAAAGATTTACTTAGTATTCTTAATCCATGATAATACTTAAGTATATGATACTTACTAACAGTGGCAGAGAAATATAAAAAAAGATTCTTATGTTTTTTTCGCGAATATATAAATTATGAGGCGAAATCATTTATTTGTTTATCAATTTTTAGTATTTACAAACTACAATCCTTCAACAAAGTAAGTACCTACATAATTTCCGATTACGGGTTTTGTTTAGATAAGCAGTTACCTTTATTATCTAAATAAAGAAGACATTTCTTAAAAAAATAGATAGTTTTTTTGCCTTGTACCCGTTTTATGCATTCCTTTTTTAAGGCCTTCTTTTACTCCTTTCTTTTTTCATGAAAACCAAAAAAAAAACTATTCCACCTCTTTTTTATTCATATAAAACTTGATGCTTTTTTTCTCTGGCCTTTTGACATATTGAACATTATAAAACAACAATTTTTTTTTTTTTTTGGTTTGTGACGTTTTTGTTCAAAAAGGAGTGAAATAAGTCATGAAAAAATGAATGTGTAAAACGGGTATTAAGGATATTTTATTAGTTTGTTTAATGATTATAATGATAAATATTATTATTTATTCACATATTTCACATATTTAGTACTTAAAGTTTAAAATGTATATATTACTGAAGTAATCAACGTGGTATAATAATCCATTTTAAGTTTTTGTATACATTCCTAATGGTAAGTAAGTAAAATAAGTAAATGATTGTTAGTGTTCTTACAATATTTTGTATGTACTTAGGTAATAATTTATACCTATACCTACATATATTTCTATTACTTATATATGTATTTAACACATATTTTAAGGACATTCTTTAATCATAAAGTTATTGAGGGAAAAACACGCAAACTAAATTATTAAAATTCACATTTCACGAATATATATTTACGTATATAAAAGAACGTATGGTATTTACATATTACATTGACTTATTTATGTTAATTTTCATGTGCGGTAAAAATTGTTTGACAGATATTGTCTTTTTTTTTTCGCTTATGTTTAATTAACATAAACTGCTTATGATAGTATCAAAAAGGAAATTAAATTAAAACCAAACATTGAGACACTTTATCATTTTTATGTATTTCCTTTCTATCAATTTCTTAGTGAAAATAATTTATGTGAATAACAAATCAGTGAAATTGTACAAAATTTTTGAATAACATTAAATAAGTAATAGTCGAGGTAATAGTTAACTAACTATAGGGTCAAGTGGGGTAATTGTGAATTGGGGTAATTGTGAACGGTAAAAGTAGCCTTGGAAAAATTTATAATTTAAAAAAATTTAAAGCGTAAACACAAATTATAATATTTTCTGCACGTGTAAAAAAAGTTTCGTAGTGTTTTGTGCATTTTCTACTTGACAGCAAGTATTTGAAAAAAGGTCCAAAAAAAAAGTGTTTTTCAGTTGAGAAGAGTTTTTTTAAATCTTTTTATTTTAGTGAAAATTTGACATTAGTAAATTAAAATTATTTAATTTAGCAATATAACGGATTAATTTAAATAAAATGAAATACATTTTTAAATAAAAATAAAAACAAAGTGAAATAATTAACTTTCACAATTACCCCTTAATTTTTAATGTGTGAGGTAATTGTGAACATAAAAAGGGGTAATTGTGAAAATAAAAAAAAATCTTATTTTATGTTTAAAGATAAGGAAGTGGACCTAAAATGCCTAGAAATTACGTTAAGAACACATTGCCAAAAAAAAAGTGGAGGAGAAATTTTCTGAAGCCTATTAGATCGTGCAAAAAGTGGCTATCCATGTGACAGAGACAAATTGTTAGGCCTTATATAAAGTTTTGTTTCATCAAAAAATTTAAATACACCATTCGTTAATGGTATGCTGGATTGGATTGGTTCAGATCACTTATTGCACGAAATCCTTCACTGTCTATTAAAAAGCCAGAATAACTTCAAAAATGTAGGAAAGTTGCACACAAACCTACAATAATTTACGATTTTTACGACAAATTGGAAAGTGTTTGCATCAAAATTAACATAAAAGATGTTGAAGATGCCTGTTTTATTTTTAACGCTGATGAAAGTGGATTTAAAAATGATCGACGTCGATTACGTGCGATTGGCGAAAAAGGAAAAAATTTTTGACGAGTTTCTGGTGTAGGTAAATACCAGTTCACATTTACCCCATTTTTTTGAGGTAAATGTAAAAATCGTCGATTTTTACGGAATCAGCTACAGCACTGGGCCTGTACCTCAAATTAGAATTCCAAAAAATGCATAAGATAGTGAAGAAGTTCAGCTTTCCAGCAACGTATGGGTTTTTTTTCTACGACCAAGCGAAGATAGGAAAAAATAATGTTAAACTTTGTTTTTTTGTGAAGTTGCAAAATCGTTCACCATTACCCCACTTGACCCTAATATAGTTTTTACTTTCTTTAGTCTTAAAATTGATTACTTAATGAAGTACTTACTTACTTATATTACTTACCTAAGCCCCGACCTAAGACCAGATTTAAATCGAAATTTAAACTTATATTTATTGTTTAAATAATAAGAAAGTGAAACCGAGGAAGAAACTTTATCAAAATTAGAACCCAAAGAAGGACAGATTCTTTAATCTTTCAAAAGAATAAAACCGATAAATACTTAAATTCTTAATTTCTACTTAGACTGAAAACTATTTATGTACACTTTCTGGATTTGACTTAATAGTTTTAACCTCAGTTTTAACCAAAAAAGATAATAAGAATGAGAGCACATGAATGAGTAGTTGATATCATCAGTGTTTTGTCATATATCGCCTCGGATATCGTTTATTAGGCTTAAACTATAACTTTCAACTATGAGTAACTCGAGTAACAATACTTCAGTCGAGAGGCAACATATTTTTTTACGTCTTAAGTATACTTAAGCCTTAAGCTCAATCATTTCTAAAAATTGAGTTTAATACTTACGTCTAGCACTAAAGAACTTTCAAAATTAAAGTAACATTCTGCTAACACATTGACCTTATATCTAAGACAAAATCTTTTTGTTTTGAATTTCGGATTGAATATTGCTTGAAATGAAGTAACTAATACATTTTTGTGAAGAAATACCTACTTAAATAATACTTAGGTAATAAGTAATTTATTACGTAACTTAAATTTATACAACCAGACATTAAACTAAATAAAAATTAGAAAGCATTAAAAATTGTAATGATAACGATGACAAGTTGAGTAAATATTTGTTAAGAATGAATAAATATATGAAATAAAACCTAAGCTTACAAACAATAATAGAACTGCAAGAATTTTATTTAAAAAATATGTAAATTAAAATGTGGGCACAAGTGTAAGGAAGTGACTACTATAAGTACTTAGTCATAATCATAATTAAAATATTAAAAAATTAAAATAATAGCAAAAATATGAAAGAAATCAAATAAGTATTAAAAGCGAAATTTATACTCGAATTTATATTAATAAGTCTATGTTGAGATATTAATAAGAACTGATAGGCTACGAAAATGTCAGTTAAGAATCGATACTTTAGATAGGTACTTATTAATTGTTTAAAATTAAAAACAATTTCTTCTTTCAGAATTATAGTTGTTTTAATTATTAACAACATGCTATGACGTAGGGCGTATTGTCAAGTTTTTACTTACTTGTATTTGAGTACTTAAGTTGGATCTTGAACAAAGAGCCTAACTACAACTTGAATAAATATATATTACTTACTTTGATTATACTTATCGTATTAAAGTACTTTATTACTTTTTTTATTTTATGAGGTTCAAATTACCTAAATAAATAGTACGTTCTGGCCGTTTCTTACCCACCGCGTTTCCTCCTATTCAAATATTAAAAAAATCACGTTTTTAATGTATAACATTAATCTCGATTGAATTGTTTTTAGAGATTAATCTAGGGATTAATTTATAATTTATTATACATTACTAACTTAAGGTAACAGCTAACCGTAACTATCTAACTAAATGCTGTTAATTAGTTTAAACTTTTTTATGTAAGTTTATCTTCTTTATGTATAAAAATTATTGTTTGTTTGTATGTATGTTTGTCCCTCGGTTTGTCCTTTATGCATTCCTAAACTGTTCGACCGATTTCGATGAAACTTGGAGGAGTTGTTGTCTCAACCCCAGGGAAGGTAGAAGGGAGGGGCAGAAGGAGTTTTCTTTAAATTAATGTTATCAAGAGCGTAGCGCAGCACGCCGCGTCAGCTAGTTTTAAATAATTTTTAAAGTAATTAGAAACTGTAGTTCGAAATTGATATTTTATTAACATTTATGAGACATACTTAAATTTGATTAAGTATCTAAGTTAATATTAATATAATATGAATACTTATTTTAAAATTCATTTATATACTTAGTATATACCTACAGAAAGTATTAATATGAAAATCATATGAAACCATAAAAAATTTAATGAAAAAGCCTTAATGCAGGTCATTTGTTATTATTAATTAAACTTAATATCTAGGTATATTTAATTTTTCATTCAATAAAAAAAAAACCCGCAATATTACCATTATTATTTTTTATAAAAAAAATTATAAATTTATTTACTTATTTTTGTATGTATTTATTTACCAACTTATTTACAACACAAATAAAAAGTTTCTTGTAAGTCAGTACCTATGTAAATTATTCTACTTACATGTAGCTTTACGTTTTGTAATTTATTTAAGTATATACCTATATATATATACTTCAATAAGTAAGTATAAAATATATTTTTAAATTGTATCGTACACGATTAAAAAATTTTTTACATTCTATTAATTTTCACATTGTATGGAATCTGATGAAATCGAATCAGATAAATTTTTTTAATTAATATATAAAGTTTTCAAACAAAAAATCAGTATAAAAATTTTGTCATTGTTTATAACTAGTTAAGTGAAATAGTTAGTAATATACAGTTAGCTAAAAACAGGATTTAAAAGTATACTTAAGTACCCTGATAAATACTGACCAAGTTACAATTGAATGTTAATAGCTAATTTTTTACTTACGATCAAAACATTTGATAAGTTAGAGTAAGTCTAAAGCTTTATTTAAGTTCTTATATTTCGAATTAATTAAAATGCTTGAATGGAGGAGTGTGATGGCCCTGACGCTCCAAACTATTTAAATTAGATCAATATCGAAGACTGTGCTAAATCCGGCTAAATCAATATAAGTATAAGTAAGTAGTTACTTAAGTTAAATAAGAACTTAAATCGACTTAAATATTCTTGAATAAGTATCTAACTACCGTCTATATAAGTAAAGTTGCTTAGCTACTAACGAATTAACTCTTTTCTGATATTTCATTAATTGATTTATATTTTCATTGAGGACATTGAGGGTGACATTAACTTTCTGTGCCTTTCAGTTGAGGGAAAACAAAAAGTAAGAAATAGTTAAGAAGTATAAGAAATAATAAAAAATTATAAATTTCTTGTTTCACACTTTGAACTGAAATTTGTGTAAAATTTTTAAGTTGTGTTGTGTTTATGTTAAATGGAGTAAATGGATAATATGTTCATACAATTTGAATGGGTTTAAGTAATGCATAATTTTCCCGCATAGAAGTCGATTGAGGTATCGACTTTTGGATTTGTAATTATCACATTGCGACCTCTATTCTCGTTGCAATACCTTCCAAGCGAACGTCAAAACAAATAGTAACTCACAATTTAATTAAAAATATTATACTTAATATACCTCTCGTTATAATTTCTTTATGCAAATTTTTAATAGAACTTATATTCAGCTTTTTGTTTTGATGCGTTTAGAGGTCATTTCAAATATATATTAAGTATGTAGGTATATAATAATTTTTCACTTGGCGCCATTACAACAAACACTTAGATGAAATAGCACGAAATTGTAGCCCAATAACTAAGTATAGAATTAAAACATATTGCGCCAAAAAACTTTTACAGATTGTAGTATGATGTTATAAGTATGTGATGTATTTAGATGAATTTTACGAGAAAAACAATTAATTATGCTACTTTTGCTACTACTTATATAAGTACTTACTTACCTACTTGTTTATTATTGGATATGAACTTAATATAAATTTTTTTCATAATTCGATGACTCCAATGATTATTTTTATGGTGAAATGAGATACTTACCATAGTAACCGTTTTATGCTCGGTTTTATATGTATGAAATAGTTCTTAATTTTCTTATCAGACCGTATGATTATTTATTTCAAGGCTCGTACTTTTCACATTTACTAGCTTTGAATTTTGAAAACAATAATTTTGCAATTATTAACAGGTAAGTATTATCGTTAGTACCTAAATCAAATATAAAATTTTATTATAGTCATTTCTTTGGTCGAAGATGTTTCTGAATTGTTATCACATAAGTACTTAGTTATTATATTGTATACATATACGCAATGAAGTAAAAAGCATCCAATCAAAGTAAAAACCGAGGCAAAAACGAATAAAAACATGCCGAAATCGAATTATTAATTATAGCACATTTTCATTAAATTCGAATTCAGATCCTGATTTATATTTGGTTAGGTGTAGTTCTGGATAATTCGTAAAAATTATTAAAATTTATAAATTTACTTTACTTAAGTGTAAGTAGGTACATAGATAATGACTTATATTTTCTAATTTTCTTAAAAGTATGAACATTATATTTATACAAACATAAAAGATGTTATCATTATCATCCAAGTTATTATAATGTACTTACTTAAGTAGTATATATATGTCAAATTTAGACAACTAAATTACTATAGACACAAAATATACACATTGTAATTTTTATTTTTTGTTATTATTAAAGTAATTTTTTTTATTCGTTTTTGCCTTGGCCAAAAGGCAATAACCGATTTGAAAAATCAAATAATAATTTTATTCAATTTATGCGTTCGACATTGATTTCCCCATATAAAGTAGATATGTAGGTACATATAGGTAGTTCATAAATAAATAATTTCATTAAATAATAAATAAAAAAAAAAAAAATCAAGTAAGTAACTAAGTATTTTATAAATGAATTAAATTGTAGTTGATATTAATATTTTTTTTATATATTATTTTACATATTAGAAGTTAAAGTAGGTATGCTTAGGTATGTATACAAATATTCTGTCTAGAACAGATAGTGGGAGTTCAATATTTTCTTTTTGTTTCTTTTTTTTTTTTATCACATAAGTATTTTATAGTTATATGTAGTTACGTACCTGAAATTCTCTTAATTGTTGATGTGTTTGTGTAACAATATTTTTTATTGAATCATTTTGTTGTCCTGGCGGTCCCAAAATTATAAAGAGAAAACTTGTTATAACGACACAACATAAAATTATCAAAAAATTTTTGGTTCGCATTTCAAGAAAATTTCCTCTTTGTGTGAATTTTTTTTTTGTAATTATTATTATTTTTATTTTTTTTTTCAATTTTGTTTTTTATTATTATTTTTCAATTTTATTTTAATTGTAAATTTATTTAACTTTATTGTATTCATTTAAAAAGCTTTAAGTACCTATAAAAATAAAAATAAAACATTAAGAAGAAAAGAAGACGAAAAAAAAAATAGGTAAAGAATAAAAAAAGTAAATAAGCTTCTTATCACTTTTAGTTTTTTTGTTTTTTTATTTTTTTTATTTTTAACTTATGTTTTTCCGAAATATTTATTATTAAGTGAACATCTGTAGATACTTAGTACGAAAGAGACTAGGACCTACCTATTAAGAATTAAACGTGAAAAAAAAAAATATATTTAGGAATCACACTTTCATATTTTTGTTTTGCTTATTATTTTTACTTTTATTTTTTATTTTTACAAATTTTTTTTATTATTTTTTCGATATCAATAAGTAGTTGCCTAGCCTATGCATCAAAATTAATATTCTTTTCCGATTCCGGTTTTTTTTTTTTTAATTTTTATTTTCTATTTCATTGAAAAATAATTTTCACAGTGAGAATATTTTCCAAACAATCAATTCTTTATATACCTGTAATAGTGCAAGAGATTGTTATATTATTTTTAATACTGTTTAGGGATGAATTGGAATTTTTTATACTTTCAAGTTATGTTAAAATCAGTTAAAATCTTACTATTATTATTATTTATTATTTACGAGCATAGGTACTGACTCTTTTATTGTTTAGGTAAGTAAGTAATTTTTCATTTAAGAGATGTCAATTAACTTCTTTGTTCCACGAAATGTAACGTTTAACAAAGTTATTTTTTTTAACATTTATACGCTTGTTATGCAAAAAATATGGTTTATAATTTTATATTGGTTTAATAAGGTGAGTCACATTGTTGCGGCTAAAATAAAAATAAAGTTCCAAGGTAAGTATTTACATAGTTAAATCATGTGCCCAATCACTTTCATTTCCTATTGGACCATTTTATTTAATTATAACTTTATTTTTTAATTTTAGACAATTTAAACAATTTTCAATCACAAAACCTAAAAATTACAAGTTGATGTTGATGATCGGGAAAATAATAACGAAAATACGTTACGTACTATCCAATTCCAATATGCATAGTTTTGTTGAAACTCTCTTGTACTAAGTTTTCTCAAACAAAAAAAAAAATAAAAATTGATAAGAAAAATTTAAATAAAAAAAAACTGAAATAATTATCTTTTATGAAACAAAAATATTTATTTTAATTTACTTAATGACTAATTCTTTTCCGATTTATTTAAATTTTTATCATTATTTTTTTTTAACATATTAATTTTATACTTTTTTCTGGTGTTTTGTGATTTTTTTTTCGGTTGTCAAATTTTTTTTCTTGTTTTTATGTAACTTATATAATTTTTCATACTTTTTAATTTTATATTAAATTAATATATTCACTTTTTCGACTAATAAAGAATTAATTAAATTTTGGAATGCATTTTTTAATTAAAAAAAGAAAAAAAAATTATTTAAAAACGATTCGGATTTCGCAAATTATTTTTCACTGTTTTTTATTTTCACTTTTTAAAATGTCATTCTAGTACTACAAATTATAAATAATATTCATGGATGAGTTTAGTAGTAGAATTTTATTATTAGTGGCTTACTTTATAATACCTTTACAATACTCTTTGATAACCAGCTAAGTGCAGCTAAATATAATGCCTCACTTTTGTATGCAGATATTTTTAATAAAAATTTTATGTAAAATTTAAATAATTATTTAAAGAGTGAATTACGTTCGGTATTTTGCTTGCTTTCTTTCTTTATTTATTTCTTAATTTTATAAAAACTCTGAACATAAATTCCAAAAAGTGAATATAAAATTATGACACGTACCGTACTTGTAATATTTTTAACAAATAAAAACGAACATGGCAACTGTATTATTTTGGTACTTTCTGATGTGTCTACTTCTTCATAGATGGCCAAAGCGTTAGCGGCGTTAAATTGAATTTTGAATTTTTTTCAACATAATAAAAAAATATTGTGATAATTAGGATTAGGATTTTTTTTAAATAAATAAATACTTTGTTAAAATAAATATCACATAAATATTTTTCCGATTTTTATTGTATAAAATTTATTTTTTGAAAGGAAGTTGACGAATAGTTTCGGACAAAATTAATATTAGAGGAGAGGAAAAGTATGTACCTATATGCATAAATAAATGCTTTTTTGGTCATTCCTTGATTGGTAAATAACATGTATTATTTCACCGATTCACCGAACTCAGGCTTCTTCCAACACCCAAACAATTAAATCGCATAAAATGGGCTTTTAAATTCTTAATATTTAAATCGTTTTTCTTTATCGTCAAATACGTTGTTAGACTTATTTCAAAATAATTTTCCTCATTAACTTTTGATCTGAGTGCCCTACATAGATATGAATTTCATAAGTATATTTTTTTTTCAAGAATTTTTTCTTAAAAGTTTAATTCTTAATAAATTTAAGTCTTATTATTTTTCCTATATTATGCAAATAAAATTAAATATTTTAATTCAATTATTCACAATATTAAAGTATTCTTTATATTTAATTTATTCTATTATTTTTTGCAACATAATATAAATTTAAAAGAACAAATCTTAATTATTATAATTTTAATAAAACTGAATATTTTAAATAATTTTATATTGCTTAAAATAATGTTTATTTTAACTTAATATTAAAACATTGTGTGAGATTCTATTATGATCGGATTTCTCAAATAAAATTTATTATTTTTTAGTTAAATAAATGATATACAAAGAATAGTATTAAAATAAAATAATATACATAAAATTTAATTTATATATATAACAAAAGAATTAAAAAAACTGAAATTAATCAGAATATTAAAAGAATATTAAAAGAACAAAAAATTATATCATCATAGGTATTTAATCTTTCAAGATATTCTTTTATATATGATTTTTTTAAGATTTATATAAATATTATATAAATACATTTTTAAAAAATAAAAAGGGATTCTTATACGTTATATTAAAACAAATATATATATATATATATATATATATACTTATTTTTATTCAAATTAAATAATTAAATTTTATAGCAGTAAAAGCATAAAAATTATAAATTAGAGAAGCAATAACTTTAGTTGGTCACATATACCCGTATAACTAAACTATTGGATACGACCAAAGAAGTTAGTTTTCAATTATTATACCGATAAATTTATGTGACATAGAATTTTTTTTCCAATTTTTCAATAAAATTAATATAACTTTATAATAATTGATGAAAAAAAAAATTTGAAACGAATTAAAAAAAAGTTTAATAAAATAAAAATATGTTTCATTTACGTAAAAATTAACTATAATCTATTATTACAGTGCCCAAATATTGCACAGGATAGATACAGACTTCTATGTTTCCTAAATTATAAAAAAAAAAAACTTGAATTATGTCAGTTGTAAAAATTCTATTTTACCATTATAAATGGATTAATTACTTTTTAACTGACATTTTGACCCATAAATCTTTTTAATTGCAAAAACCTTGAAAGAACTCACATATTTTAATTAAATATATAATATGTAAGTATATATTTTTACCAACAATTACGTGGGAATTTTGACTAAAAATCACATTTTTATAATAAGCCAGCAGAACTAATTAACTCTTGTACTTAATAAAATATTTTTATAATACCTAACTTATCTTAAAATATTTATATAAAATTTTTGACCGTTAATGATATTTTAAAAAAGAAGATGATACTATTATTATTATATTATTGTGATTAAAAAAAATTAATATTAAAATGTTATGAGTTATACATATCTATATACACATAATATTAAACTTTTTTAAGAAAATTAAGTTATAAAATCTATTAGCGTTTAGTTTTTCATTCAAGGAAACTTCTTTTTTTAGGATGCAAAAGTTTTAATTATTTATTTATTTTCTTAAATATTTTGATATCAGTATTGAATTGTTTAATAATGGCACAATGGGACGGATAAATGCATGAACGTGTTTTCACATTTTTAATAATCTTCATAATGTATTGTTTTTAATCTATTAATCATGAATTATAAAATGAAACTTTAAACATATGTTTGAAATGTAAAATAACAACAAGTTTAATGCTTTTTATAAAATATAATCTACTTATCTTCCAAATTATTAATATGTGGTTGTTCAAATATGAAAAAAAACATCATTTACTGGTTACCCAGAATCATGTAGGTACATACATAAAGTATGTGCTTCTGACACATATATGTAATTATTGGTTGAAAATGAAAATATTTCAAATTAAGCAAGATTCTAATTTTTATTTTGCGATTTTCAAAATTCTAAAATAATTATAAAAAGTCAGCTTTGCGTAAGTAACGACATAGCATATACATTGGATTTTTTAATAGCTAATAGATTAAATATGTTATGAAACCACAATTAAGTAGGTTAATAAACCATTTATAATTATGCTATAAATAATTAAAAAAAGTTGTTTAAAATGCAGTGACATTGAAGTAAAACTGATATGTAGGTAGTTGGATTTTCTATAGTTCTTGTTCTTTTCATTTATATCTTTATGGATTTTAGCATCTAAAAGATCACATTCATTATTGATAATGACTAATCTTAGTACATAGTTAAATTTTAATATTCCAATAATGAAGGTACTATATTGTCGATAATTATATTTATAGTGTAAATTGTGTGGTAATTTTTTTCGGAACACACACTAAAAAATACTAAAAAATATAAATAAATTATAATTTTTTATTAATATTAATGAAAATTAAAATAAATGCAGTTTTTTTATAATATTAATTTAAATAAACTCTTTGCAATAAAGAAGATAGCCCTGAAAATTAACCAGAAATAAAATATTTAACCTGATTTTTTTTTAAAGAACTTAATCATTTCTATTATTATTGATTTTCCTTTTTTTTTTGTATACAAAATTCTAGTTAAGATACTACAACATTTTTATTATTCTAATTTGACGCCAATTCATCATTTTGACTATTAAAATAAATAAAATTGAGTGTCAATATTTCTTATACAAAATAACTTAAAGCTCCACCTTTAAAATCTCCGGAACTGAATGAACTAAAAAAATGCGGATAAATATATATACAAGTGGGAAAAAACAATTTTTAATTAAAATTCTTCAGATTTTTACAAAATTCTTAAAATACCAGTCGCTATTGCAAACTACTAGACATTGTGTAATAAAAAATTATTGGCTCTATATTTGAAAAGCTTTGTTTGGAAGAGTTTGAAAAAAAAAAATTAAGATTTGTTTTTTGTTTGTTTTGGAAACAAGAATATTTTCTCATCAATTAGAGTTCATGGAAATTTTGTATGAAAATGACGGTGAGTCAGCAATGCTTATTTATGACTGTTTTCAAAAGCGCAACGAGAAAATCACCCTTTCGATTATTTTTACGATATTCCTATTCGAAATAAGAAAATTGATAATATTAAAATAATAACAGAATACTTTTTCACGATATTAAATAATTGAAGAATTTTAGCGAGATAGATAATTTAGATTAATGTAATTAAACTTAGATTCATAAAAAATGCTGATGAAACGATTTTCATATAATAGGATTCAATTAGATTGATCACTAAGTGCGTTGTTGAATGTTTGTTAAATTATTGACTAATTAGTTTCATATAATAAAATCCTGATGAAAGTTTAAATAAAAAGTCTAGTTCAATATATTAAGATAACATTTAGACCTAAGATGTATAATAATAGCACAAAAATAAAAATATAATGTTAGTGAGTTTTGATATAAAAATATTTAATTTTATCGGAACAGAATATAATATAAACAATAAATTATGCTATTTATACTAGATTTTGAAATTTTACCACTATTTTACGCTAAATCAATAAAATCATAAAAATGCTTTCATTACAAAAGATTCATAAATCATAAAATAACTTTCAGTTGTCATTTAATAATGTTATAAAAAACTTGAGTAATTACTATATAATTGGGTCATTACTTGAGTTGTAATTACGCAGTTAGATATGGTTTAATAGAAAGTAGAGCGACAAAAAGTTTTCCTTATTTTACTTTTGACCAAAATGTAAATTATTTTCATAAACTAATTTTTCTATAATTTTT
This sequence comes from Hybos culiciformis, assembly GCA_964007475.1. Taxonomy (NCBI): domain Eukaryota; kingdom Metazoa; phylum Arthropoda; class Insecta; order Diptera; family Hybotidae; genus Hybos; species Hybos culiciformis. The sequence goes on from OZ023274.1 coordinate 84,440,916, forward strand.
TAAAAATTATTTTGCAAATTATTTTGAAGTGATTTAGTGTTTTATCTTTATATCTTTAGTTAAAATCTTAAAAACAAAAAAAAAATGACGTGTAAAGATTACAATTTTGTTAATAATTTTTTTTTGTATTACAGGAAGATGAATAACCAAACTTTAGTTTTTATTTGAGAAACTTTATATAAAACAAAAAAAAAAAATTAAGTTTGAAAGTATACACTATTTATAAGTTGTAATATTTTTACACACGAATACTTAATTGAAACTGAATTGAAAATAAATTGTCTTTAGTCTAATAAGTTTATACATACTCATTTGGAGAATTTCCTTTGGTGTAGGCGTGTAGATGTTCCAATCTAATGTAGAAAATTGTTCCTCTCAAACCAAAAAGTATTTGTATAAACGGAAACTAGGGAAATGATAATACATACCTACCTGTACATATTATAAAGAAATATTGAAAAAAAGTTAGTACTTTATTGGAATTTATGTAAGATATTTTCTGTATGAATCTGAATTTCAATGAAAAAATCCTAAATATAAAAAAAACACGAATAATATATTAATTATTAGAACTAGCACATAATTTTCCTATATTATACACCTCCAGTTGTAAGCTTCACACAATTATGTTTCTTTTCTGCTAATTGGTTTTCTTAAAATTCGTTTATTATTTACATTTCGAATGTTCAATAATGTAAATGTAAGAATCCATTTAAAAAAATTAACAAAAAAAATTAATACGACCTTGCACTTTTGTTGTGACCTAACTAAATTAGGCTTTTCACATCTTAAAATTCCCTTTTTAAATTATTTGTATAATATATTTTGCAAGAATATTAATCTGTTTTTGTTTATTTATAATTTTTTTCTTTTATTTTTTAATCAATAATTAACCAAAAATAATGTCATATTAAACAAAATAAAAAACATGTAACATAAAACATAAAAACCATGTAAAACAATATCATATGGTGGCATTCAAAATATTTGAATAAATTAAAATGAAATTATAGCCTTGATTGGGCATATAAAAAAAAAATACAAAAAAAAAGCCAGAAATGCGTCGATCAAAGAAATTTGGTTAATTTCATTTTCTACACATAATTATTTATTTTTTATTTTTTTTTTTTCATATCTTTTGAAAACATTTTTATTACACATAATTAATCTTAAATTATCGCTATACAGCATACATATTATGAAATTAACTTTTAGGTTATGTTTATGTTTTTTGTTTATTTTTTGAAGATTACACAAATAATATACTTTTTAATATGATTTGAAATTTTACAACTTGTTAAATAAGATGATACAATTAGGCAATTAATTCTGCGGAAATATTTTTTTTTTATTTTTTTAAACAAAATAATTGTTTCTTTTTTTGTAAATTAAATTTAACAAAAAATTTAGTTATATTGCTACCTAGGTATATGAATTTAAAAACAAAATTGACAGGTGGTTTATATTTCAATAGTATTGCTCGCCAACTCAGTGCGAGATGAAGATATAAAATAGATAATAATTGTAAATTATATAACTTTAAGTGGATAAATAAGAAAATTACACACGTTTCACGGCTGAGTATGTAATGTAGGGTAATAACAATATCACTAAACGAAACCATCAGAGCTGAGATTTTTTGATTATGCATTTCCCGCGAAGAAAAATTGAATTAAAATTAAAAAAACAATTATTCAATAAAATAAAGATTTAAATTTTCTGGAAAACGGTGAAAAGCGCTTGAAGTCCTTAATCAAACAAAAATTATTATTTTTATCAATTTTTTACGTGTCAAATAAAACAGTAAGCTTTGTCTTAATTGAAGTTGTATATAAGATAAAGTTTAGAAACCATGTCCTATACCTATACTCAATAGACAATAACTTGATTTATGCATTTTGTTCGTTTTTTGGGTAACCACAGTCTAGATTTGAATTTAATATAAAATTAAAGAAAATTTACTTAAAAACTAATTCTAAAATTTTTATTTTTTTTTGTTTTTATGTGAGTTTGAAATAAATAATGAACAGATACAAAAAACTGACTTAAATTTTTTTTAAACAACATTTTAATCAAAAGCTCAAATTTCTTTTCTTTATAAAACTCAGATATTATTGTGTCTGAATCTGAATGCTCTGTTTATTGACTGTTTTTGAAATTTTGGTTCTTATAATTATTGATAAATTTATGGTTCGTTGAAAATTAAATAAAATTTAAAATGTTCTTCTTAATTATTATATGGTAGCTTTATTAATTTATTTTAAATATATACTTATAAAAATCCGTTTATCATCAATTAGTATGCTCTCTACAGAATGTTAAGATAACAAAAAAAAAATAAAGAAGTTGTTTTGATATTAAGAAAAAAAATCTTGAAATATTTTTCTATAATCATTCTTTAAAGTTAAAAATTAACATAATATAGCAATTATTTTGAAATTTAATTTAGGTATATTTTCATTTCTAAAAAATAAATATTCTTTTTAATTTTAAATGGATGAAGATTTGATTGCATATACCACACAGAGGAAAAAGTGTTTTCCTTCATATCCACTCAATTCGAAATATTTCCGTATTCGTGATTTAATGAAACTCAACAAAAACGTATTCATTCATTCATATTATATATGTTCTTTTTTGATAAACTTTTTATTTTTTTTAATACTTAAAATTTTTATAAGAGGATTGCATGTGACCCCGGCCAAAAAAAAAATGGATATATGAAGTGAAGGTGAAAATGTACATTTATAACTTTTAAATGAAAATTGACAAAATTATATTTAATTTGTTTTACGAAAAACAATGTAATGGTATTATAATGCACCTGAATACAGTATCTGTTAAGAAAATGCTAAACACTACGAGCGAACACATAGTAGCCAGAGATGGAACACCACCAAACTGTGACGACTGACTATACTAATTGAAATTTATATTTCTAATTTCACGCACAGCATTAAAATTAAAACAAACTAATCATGTTTAAACATTTTATTTAATTCTTTTCATCATCATTTTGTTATAACCTTTAATTTTCATTGGAGTTATAAAATATAATACATACTAAAGAATTTTTAAGGTTCTTTTCTTAAATTATTTCCATAAATAGTCTTTAAATTAATTAATTAAATTGTTTGGACATTATATTATACATTTGAAAAGATCTTTATTTGCAATCATATTCAGAGTTTGTTGAAATTCGGGATTTGAAATCTACGCACAAAATGAGGGCAAAAAAAATTGTTCTAATTTATTCCAAAATATTTCTCAAAGGTATAGGGATATTAATATGTTAATTTTTCTTTCATTATACCTATGGTTCCAAAGCTCAAAATATTTACATAATATAATATACTTTTTCATACTAATTAATTCTATTATGTCCATTCTGATAATGGAAAAAAAAAGAAGAAAAAAAAACAAAATATAATATATTTTAAAATAAATGTTCACAAAATTATCGATTTGGATTAGAAGTGTTTTTTAATAAATTTGATTTCAATAATTACGGATATATATATTAAGAAATTAAGAAATTTTTTTAAAAATAAATTTATAATAAATTATTGGGAACTTTTGCGGTTGAGTGACACTGTGACTTTCATCGAAGTTTCTTAGAAATAAGTAAAATTTGTTATTTATACTTTTGTTCCTTTTGTATTTGGGTATTTTTCAAGCGGATGCCCAAGACTTTATGTCACCATCAGAATGTGTTACGAAAATTTTATGTTCTTGTGGTCAGTTTTTGTGTTAGTCATTACCAAAGAAAAAGATTGAAAATGAATTAATGTTATATATTTTGTTAAATATAAAGTCAAAAAAATATATAAGGTATCGATAAAGTGAGTCGAAAAATTTCTAAACGTTTTCCGATTTGTAATCTTAAATAAATAAATAAATTCAAGTAGGCCTAAATTTCTCTAAAGTATGAATTTAAATATGCGTATATGTCTATTTATGGAAACTAGACTCTCGAAGTAGTTTTAGCGAATTTATTACTCACTCACTCACGGACCCGCGGACTTATACGTAACCTACTATGGTAACCAGTGTAAACAGCAACATTGCGTTCGGATTAAAAAATAATTATTATTGACAGATATTTCAGAATGAAAATTATTGACAAAGTTATAATATAAATGTTTTTATTTCTTATGAAATATAATTTTCTAGTTTTTTTTTTCTTTTATTAACTTCCAATTAAATAAATCAATTAAAATAACCTAGAATTACAGAACCTTGAATTAAACTTACTTTTTTTTTCTTAAATAAATCATCTTGAAAAAATATTTTACAATGCAATGGCAAAGGAAAAATATTAAAAAAAAAATGCGTTAAAAATCGTGAATTTTGGTCACACGATATCAAACAGCTTTCAACATTTTAAAAAACATTTAATTACCCAAACCAAATTTGAATCTTTCTTTTATTATTCTTTTGCAAGAAAATAATAATAATAAAATAATTAAATGATCACATACCAAAAGCTGGGTACATGATGTCTACAAAAATAATAGTTAATGTCTTAATTTAATTTTTTTTTTTTGGTCAAAAATATGTACAAAGAAGAATTTTTTATTTAAGGTCATTGAAATTGAAAGTTGTTGTAATTATTAGATTTATAAATAAAAACGATCTAAAATTATTATTTTAGTATCATGTTACAATAAGGTTACAGAAGCAGATATTAATTTTTTTTTTATCCAGAATTGTTTCTATATATACATATTGTTTTTCATAAATAAGAATTCTATGACATATCAAATTTACTAAATAATAAAAGATATGCGGAAATCAATTAAATAATGTAAAAAAATAAAAAACCAAAAATTATCTATACTCTAAAATTTTAAATTATTTTGAAAAAGGTCTCAATGACATAATTTTAATATAATTCTCTATTGTCGAAATAAATGATCGATTTAAATATTAGATTCTAAATGAATAAAAGATTGACAGTTTCATCACTCTTGTCAGATGGGATAATAGAATTGATCAAAAAATTAGATTCAAAGAAGAAGGTTGCAAATAATAATGTTTAATATTATTAATATAGTTTAGAAATAGTTTCCATTTAAGTATATCACTTTTAAGAAAAATAATCCTGAATGTCTAATTGAATATCTAATGATGAAATTTTATGATTACATGATTACATCAACAATATCCATTAATTGAAAAAACCAACTTTTAACTTTTTTATAATGATTAATTTTTTTTGCAGAGGAATAAGATTATTGAATTTAAAAATAAAATTTAACACACGTTGTTTATATAATTAAAACTTATCATAACTTTGCGATCAATAAATTGAAATTTTAAAATAGAAAGTAATAATTTGTAATTTGTTGTCTATCAATCAGTATAAAACAGATTTATTTCATCACAAACTGCGTTTAAAAATTTACACTACCAATTGTTAATACTTATATTATAAAAAAAATTAATAATATAAAAATAAACAAAAACCTAATTTAAATCAATATTTTACTCATTTTTAAATTGATAAATTTCCTATTTGATACAAAAAAAAATATTTATGATTTTGCATTTAACGTGATGCATTTGTAATTTAGTTCAATGTTCGTAAAACTTGAACTTGATTGTTTATTTTACTTGTGCCCATATAAACATATTTAAATGTTGTGAAGAAGATTTATTATCGTGTTTAATTTTTGGATGTTTTCATTTTGGTTTCCAAATAAGAATAAGTTTATTTAAAAATTGAAAGTTAGTCGTTAGTTGAAGAAAATAAAGCAAAATATTTTGTGCTGACTGCAATCATTTTGATTAATTCTCATAAAAGGCAAAAGGGCAATATATCCAATCGCTTTTTCATTACCATCACTCATCTTAGAGGAAAATATCTTCTTTAAAAATCATACCTGAATTGTATTTAAAATATTTATATTGCGAATCCGGAATAAATTCCGACAGAAACAAATTGCAAACGTGAAAGGAGCTGCATGTATTTATAGAAATACTAGAGATATATATTTGTATGGTTGCATCTTTTTTCATATTTAATTTAAAAAAAATTATTAAATCATATTTCTTAAATGGGAAAGTTTATTAGAGATTTATGTAAAATCTTTTGTGTAACCGATGATCTAACAAGAATAACCAATCACCTACTCTATTTTAGGAAAATAATATATTTGGTTAAAAACTGATAAGTATATTTATTACAGAACAAATCATTTTAGTTATGTCTTTTAAATTAGTTCATACTTTATATAAGCGACATATTAAGGTACTTTATTTGAAAGTCATAAAGCTATATTTACAAAGCTATATTTACAAGGATCAAATTAAAATTTAATACCGATTTAGAAGCAATTTCATTATACCAAAAAAACTCAGTAGTCATGTTTTTCACTTTTTTTTTTGCACAATGCTTAAAGTATTTTGCATAATTCTGAAATTGCTTAAAATTTAAAATCAATTAGAAAACAAATATTTTATGATTATATATTTTTTTATAAATTATTTCAATCAATTGATTTTGAGTTAGTATTGTGACAGTTGACCTATTCAAAATATCTTACAAACTTAGAGTAAAAAAAAAATAATTGAATTTATGTAAAATTTATATTGCAAACAAATTATAACTAGTAAAAAACAAAATTTAATTATTAATAATTTTACTGTCATATTAAATGCTGTAATTATATTTATTACTATTACTATTGGTTTGCGTGATTCTGTCAATTCAAATTAAATTCAACTATATTTTGGCTTAACGCCTCTTAATAGTGACAAAAGTAAAAAAAAAAATAATAAAATTATTAATCACACTGTGTCTAAAACTAGATATTATCAATTCATATGTATACATAAGTTTATACGGTTAAAAAGTGAATTCTGCAAAATGAAGCATTAAAAAAGAAATATTTTCCAAAAGCTATAAACATATTGAGGGTGCCAAATAAAGAAAGTGGTATTAATATTAATATGAAGAATTTTTAATACTAAATAGTAAAAGAAAATAAGTAAACAAATTTTCAGTCTGCATCTACGTCAAAAAAAATTTTATGAAACAGTAAAGGATAATTTTCAACTTTCTGTGGTTTCGTGACTTATACCGACTCTTTGTGATGTGATATAGCAATATCCCACTTCAGATAAACAGCATTGTGATATTTTTTTAAACAAACTTCTAGATCAAATCATGAAAATAAATCGTTATAATGTTTTTATTATTTAAAAAAGAGAACGATTTCGAAGTAACGAATACGGAAATAATAATTAGGAGTATGTGTTGCATAACTTCCTTGTAAAGACGTCCTGTAAAAAAGAAATGGATTTTATATATTCATCAATAAAAAAATAGAATATTTTCTAATTTCACAATTTAGTAGATTTTTGTTCACATATTAAACTCAGCATGACATGAAATATGTCAGATGTTTATCTTGCGCAAAATTTTCTTATTATTATTATAATTTCATTTATATAATTTGACCAATATTGGCGATGATGATAAAAAATATTCTTTTAACACAATCTGAACGTTACACACACTGTATAATGCATATGATTGAATAATCTTTAAGTAGACGTCTAATGTCTTTAAGAGTCTAATGGAAGTAAAGAAAAAAAATTTATTATTTTTGATTCTGCTTTTTGACGTTAAGGTAAATGCATAACTTAAAATAACTGGCAAAGAAAAAATTTATTTACTTGAAATTGAACATTAATTTTACTTAGACTTAATATTAAATTTGTAATTTACTTGTCATGTCAGTTAGCATAAGTATTAAATACTGCAGAAACTATCTGGCCAACGTGGTTAACTGAAAACGAAAACTAAAAAAAAAAAAATGTAATTAACAATCAACATTCAGTGAGGAATAATTTCTTTTATAAGATACATTTTGCTTCTTTATATGTTCGTAACTACAGGCCTCAGTACATAATATTTTGAGATTTTTAGCGGCTCATATATTAGAAAGATTTTGTATCTTTTGTGTAGCCTAACAATGTGCTAATGCAAATTTATTACTTAAACTAATGAAAATTTATTACTATCGAAGCTGAATATAAATAGGTAGTTTAATAAATGCCTCTTATAACAGGGTAAGATTTTTCTCGCAGGTATTTTATGTATTTAATTTTTATTATGTATTCTCCAATCAGAAAATGAAAGTGAATCGTCATCATTACTCTTTAATCCACCCAATTATACATATTTTATTAATAATATTATGAAAACTTTCTTCACCCACATACTTTAAAATACACATTTCTAGTTGATAGGAGTTTTATTAATTTTTTTTTAATGAAGTCCTACATTACTCAAAACCATGACTTTAGATATTTAAATTAATGTTTTTTTTTGCATGGAACGATTCAATCATAAATTCAAATAATAATCATTACAAAATAATAAAACATTATTGAATAAAGAAGTTGTTAGACGCCAGTCAAAATAAATTTTATCACTTTAGATGTACATTAAATTAGAAATATTCAAATCCATGACTTTATAACCTTGTCAAAAAATATCGCAACTGCAATTTTACATCAACATACCATGTTATTTTTACACCTAACTAAACCCAAAGAAAAGGTAAAATATTAGTTTTTTAATTATTGAACATATTGAATCTTACCTGACTTGAAAATTCTTCGACATCTGGAAAACTGTAAATTAATTTCCATTATATATAATTTAAAGATTGATTTAGCCTCATTTTATTGAAAAAATAAATTAAATACTTAATTGCAGAGCGTACCTTTCTTACATACAGCGAACAATATTAAAAAATTTAATTTTATGAAATGAGCTAAGTTTATTCAAAATCAAATAAGCTTTATTTATTTTTAACAAGAAAATTTTTATTAAATCATAATTAAAAAAAAAATAAGAATATTAAATGTACTTATATTTAAACCAACAAAATCGAAGTGTAAAAAAAAAATTTCGAAATATTGTAAAAATAATTGCAAATTGCGTGGGGCTGCAACATTTCAAATATTTAACGTTTAATGGAGTAGGTAAATTGCTTATTAATACATAGTTTGCATTTTTTTTTTTAATTATATTAACAAATTTTTTAAATTAATTTATGATAAGTTTGATATTTTATTTGTTTTAATATGATTTCTTCTTTTGGGTGGTCAATCTACAAGAATAAATCTCATGTTTGACATTTTTGTTTAATTTTATAAATTTATATAATGCGTGGAATTCTTAAATTTAATTTCTAGACGAATTCTTTTTTTTTTTTTTAGTAAAATTGATTATTTTTGCAATACTTTCAAATTTTATTTATCCAGAAAATAACAACAACAAAGAAGAGTTTAATAAACAGACTATGTAAACTGTGCTCAAAATATCCAAATTAAAATCATTGGCATATTAAAAAATAGAGGAAAATCTGAATTTAGTAAACTGAAAAAAAAATAAATTTTTTGTAGGGGAGATATAAATAATAATAATATAAAGTTTTTGATTAATGATATATAATTTGTTAATAATACAAGTTGATAGTTTTGAATTGTTGTAAAAAATTAAAACAAAATACACAATTTTGTCAAAGATAAATAAAGAATTAATTCATTTAAGAATTGTGTTTCAGGTACAAACCTTTTTTTTTAATTTTTAACTAAACATTTTTGTAATATAATATGATTCGAAAATAAGCAGAGGTAATGTAAACAAAACTTTAAAAATTATCAGGAGTGATGTAACTAAACTGAATTCTTGTTTTGAAAAAAAATTTTAATTTATTTTGAAAGAAAATCTAAATTAAGTTTATGCGAAAACTATTTTTAAAAAAAAATTTTTAGTACCTACCTTCTACGATTCAAAGTATATGGTGTTTGCTTTAACAGAACAACACGAAAACGTAAATATGAAATCAGACTTTTGTGTATTGGATATATTAACCAAACAAAGCAAGAATATTATTAAGTACTATAGTCGACTCAGACGTCAACTTTAACGCTCTAGCCTAGTCTTTATTAATAATAATTAAAAAAAAATCAAAAATTTCAAATCAAAAAAGTCGAAAAATCTGTCCAGCGCCGAAAGGCCCGAAAGGCGAACAAATGTTACGAAGAAATAGCTTAAAACCATCTACGGGAAATCACTTTTCCAAGGGCACCGGTTTCGTCCAACCCAGTTCACCGGTTAAGAAGTTTATAAGTAACATTCATAAGGCGACTTTCTTTTTAATATATGTGTATTTATGTAGATTTCTATTGGCTTTAGTTTTAAAAATATTAAAATTTATTTCAATAAAAAAAAAACAATCAATTCCGGATTCTTAAGTTTTTTTATCAGGACGATTTAATTAACCTGAATTTAGAAAAAAAAAAACCTATATTCCTTTTTCAATACCAAAAATATAATTAATTTTAATTATATATCCTCTAATTAATATTAACTTTTTTAATGCATCAAATCAAATAATCAAATATTATTGATATTGATTTTTGACAAATTATTTTTAAAATCTAAATTTATTAATGATTTTTTTAAACAAAACTTTAGATCTTGAAGTATAAATTTAAATTATGTCATTTTTATAACTCTTTCTATTTAACAATTTAACACCACAATGAATCAATCAGGTATAAGATATAAAGTTGCTGAATTCAAGCCTGTTTTTTAACTAGTTTTGTTTGATGAAAAAAATCTGATTATTACTATTATTTTGATGGAATGGCATAAGAATCAAACCGTGACAATAAATATTGATATTATTTACATTAAATAATAAATTTTATACTGTTTTGCAATATAAAAAAAAAAAAACAAAAAAAAAAAACAACCACACCTGGAGGACCAGATTTTATTTAACTATTTTTTTTTGACTAATTTCTAGTTTAATTTTTTTTTATTCTTAGTTAGAAACTAACAAAAAAAAAGTTCAAAAATTTCGTCCAATGAACTTTTCTTTATAAAGGAAAAAAACTTAATTTTTTTATCGACCCAAAAAACAATCTATTGGTCTCTTCGTTGTTATGAATTTGAGAAATGACATTTTTTGATAAAAATCATTTCACAAGAATATCATTTTCGTTGTTAACAGTTTTTTTTTTATAAAGAAAATTAAAATTATATAAACTTTTTGTTTATTATTGTATAATAAATTTGATATTTTATTTGTGTTTTTTGATTACTCGATCAAATTTAATTTGTACAAAGAGAAGTTAACTTTTGAATTTTTGTTGGAGGCCTTCAAGTGATTCAATAAATTTTTTCATATATAAAAAAAATAATTCTGCAAGGATATCTGGTGTTCTCCAAACAGATATACTGGCATTAAAATGAATTAAGAATGCTTTTATAATATTAGATTTTGAGCATTAAAAAAAAATTATTGAATTTTGTGAGAAATTTTAGGAATATTTTTCATTGTTCTATTTTTATTCTATATGTAAATATAATTTACTACTTTTTACTAGTCATGCATTGAGGTATCCAGAAATGTACATTTTTGCTGATAGAAATATCGGAAAAATAGCAAACCAACATGAAATACCATAGATACTTCAATGTTACATAAGACTTATCAACAAGTTGTAAATAACATTTTTGTTTATTTATACATAGTTATTGTAATTTTGAAGCCACGAATTTCTAAATTTAAAATACATGAAAAAAAAGCAATAATTTATGATAAAACTATTCTACGGAAAAACCAGAATTAAAGTTATCTACTTAAATTTAGAAGGCAATAAAATAAATTAATTACATATTTTGTATTATATTCAAATTAACAGCTCGTGAAATAAAATAAAAAAATATTGCAATTATAATGAAGTTACAATTCGCGCGCGAAAATATTTATTGCTATGCCAAAAAGTCATTATTTTTAAAACAATATTTTTTTTTTGTTTTAAAACTAGGAAATTCTAGAATTACGATTTTCTTATTTTTTTTATAATTAAAAATTGATAAATTTCGCAATTAAAAAGCTCAAATCACAAAAATTTTTTTAAGTGAAATTTATTAACATTATTAAAATTAATACTTTTTTTTATAATATAATTAAGATCTTATTATTATGATAATTTTATGCAATAATATAGGTATTTATTAAATAAAAAAAAATAAATTTATAAATCCGGTTGAGAGTTTGATTTGTCATTAGCGAAGTGAAGCTAATTACACAGAAAAGTAAATAATAGGTATATATATTTTTTTTATTTTATTTATAAAATGATCCTTTGTTATTAAATTAAAATGTATCAAATGATAATGAAGTTTAGTGACCCGAAGAAAATAAATGTTATGAACTTTATAACCTTGATGAAAATTTTATTATAGGAAATAATAATAGTTAAATTAAAAAAAAAGTATCAATATATATATATTTAATCTTTCAGTGGAGTATTAAAAAAAGAGGGAACCAAAACCAAAAATCCTTGAAAAATAAAAAAAGGATGCATAAAAATAAACGAATGAAGACTAACATTGCAAACTTTTCTGTTTTCAATCATAATGAACTGTTTTAAAATTTGGTAACTTATACATTTATTTTCATAGGCAACACGTTTAGAGCTTATTGAAATAGACAAAATATTTCAGTACCCAAACTCATCTCAATTTAAATCAAAATTCATAATAAATTCTTTTGTAGTTTCGGAGGATTTTAACGAAGTTTTGTAACCACACTAAGTACAGTAAAGTATTCTTTAATAATAAAGAAACAATATAGATTTCATAAGTTTCCTGTGTGAATAAAATTAATTGCATTCAGATTACATTATTATCTTACGCACTTATTATTTTATGTTTAAAAAATGTTAGTATCTTTTTTTCCGCAATTTCTAAACAAATTAATTAAATATATGTTGTGTAAATTGCGTTAAAAATCGATATAATTTTAATTTATCGTTGTACTATATGCTGTTGCCAATTACTTTACTTACCTGACGTTTTTATTGAAATACATTAATTATATAAAAACAAAATTAAGTAAGATATTGAGTGAAAGCTATTTATAAGACATTATAGTCAGCTTTAAATTTTGCATTTTGTGAACCAAAAACTTAATAATAATAATAATAACCAAAAAACTTTAACTTAGCATAATAGAAAATGAAAACAACTCTATGTCCTTTTTCTTAAAATAAACCTTGTATATTCTTAGATCATAATGTTTTAAAAATGAAATTAAAATTGAGAAAAATTATTTTCCTTGAATAAAATTAAGTTCATTGATGTTATTCGAATGAACTGTTACCAATTGAAACACAAAATTTTTATAAATAATCCTCTCAGTAAATTTTAAATCTAAATTCCTAATTATATGATGATACATAGTGATTGAGTTAAATATAATAAAATATAAAATTAAGAATGAACAATTTATGTGAACTAAAAAGTTCATTTTTTTTTGTAATTTAAATTTATAGGTCTATAAATTACCATTCATTTAAATTTGGATATTTTGATTTTTTTTTAGTTTTGATATTTTTGTTAACTTTTTATTCGTCAAGTTTTCTAAAAAAAAAAATATAAAATAAAAACAAACATAATATTTTGAATAATTTTTAAATTATTATTATAAAATGTAAATATAATTTTATATTAATTTTCAGAAGTTATGAACACACTGCGTCATCTTTGAACCGGATTTTAAGAATCTTCACACTTGGATGATTTTTTGTAAAATTAGGAAAACATAATAATTATTGAATTTATTGTCATTAAAAATTAAATAAAATCTTGTAGCTTTTATTTCTAGATTTTATTACACTTTATTATAGTTCAAAAAATTTATGTTTAATGTTTTATATTTTTATTCTTTGACGAGATTGATGTTTTTTTTCTTTTATAAAAAAATAAATTTAACTAAAAATTAATTAAATCATAAAAATGTTTTAGAAAAAAAACTTGGAACATAATCATTAAATGTAGATGGTACCATAGAATCTAGATAGTATGTTTTACTTCAGTATGTATGTATGAACGGAGTAGTAAAATTTTATTTTTGTAAAAATCATACATCAATATCAGTATATTATACATATACTTAGCACAAAGGCTTGCAAGTATATATAGTAAGTAAATTTATGTTAATAAAATAAAAATTCTTATAAGGTAGATCTTAATATTTCTATGAATATATTTTCATTGTTAGTGGGTTTAATATCATAGAAGGGAGCATTCGATCTGGGCTCTATTGTTAAGAAATTATTATAAAGCACACTGCGTCCCCGGATTAATAAGTCAGATCTGATTAATGATTAATTGAAGGACCTATAATACTAACTATAATATTTACGCCCCTTTTGTTTTTTTTCAATTAAATTAAAATGTTGATAAAACAGGGCTTTCGAAAAAAACCATCAAACGCTCAATAGAGAACCTAGATAATTTATTTGATAAGTACAAATATGCTCTTGGACTGCACGAGAAGTCAAAATTATCAATGTTCTTTTTTAAATTTAAATTTGTACTATTATATTTTATAAATTATTAAGTTATTTCTAATTTTGAAATTATAGTTCAAAATTGCCCATACTGGATTAAATAAACAATTGAACCAATACTTCAATTTTTTTTGTAAGACGTCAAGAGTATATATTATTTTAACTTGAATAAGTTAATATTTTCAATATCATGGAAATATTTATCGAATTTGAACGGGTAATTGAGTTCAATAAAAAATCAATTTGATTAGATTTGTTAGCGTGGGAACATAAGAAATGAATACGCAATATTTACATAATATGAAGAAAAAAAGTGTTTAACCAGAAGCTTAAGAGTGTTAGGAATCCAATTATAATATAAATGAACTATAATAAGATTATATTAATCCAGATAGCGAAGATAATAAAAATGCAATAAAATTTTATTGTAAATCATAGCAATTTAAACTTAATGATTTATTTTTATATCATATACATACAAACGTCAACGGACGCATATTAGTATATTTTATTATTGATTAAAATAGTTCAGATCATTGTTTTTTTTTAAATTTATTTTATTTATTTCTATGTTGACCAAATTAATTCAACTCATAATCAAAGGTCATAGAAGCATATTTCTTTAAACTTGAACCAATAGTGCATATTAAGTTATTAAAATAGATTTGCACCCACATAACTTTGATTTTAACATAAAATTATCATTATACATGTTATATACATATATTTTTCATATTATTAGTTTTATTATTATTATTTTTTTTGTTCAGATATAGGGAATTATGGTAATTACAAGACTGCAGTTATTTATTATCAAATTATCTGAAATTTAATTCTTTTACAAATCTGTTGATTTAGCTTAATTGAGATATTTCTATGTTTTAATATTCACCTAATTTGGTAAAGTACATAAATATTAAACAAAATGATGCAATTTCAAAGAAAATACTTTGTTAAATATGACAGTGACTAATGATATTTGATTCTTCAATTTTTTTAATAAATTAAATAAAATCTATAATGTAGGTACAAAAAATGTATATATGCATAGAGAATATATACTTTTCCCATTCAAAACTTCAATTTGTGAGACATCTGGTTTTTAGCAATTTTAAATTTATGTATTGCAGATTGACTTGAATTTAATATAATTTGTTGTTCTCTGTCATTTTGTTGAAACAACGCTAGCATAATACTCTTTTAGTTCTAGTTACAATTTTTGAATATTAATGTTTGGGTAAAATTTATTCTTCTATGTAAATTCATTTTTTTTAAATCAACTCACCACATCATTTCAAATGTTATGATTTATAAGAGATATTTTTGAAAAAATGGGAATAATCGGTGCGATTATAAATTTCATCATAATAAAAAATTATACACAACTGCGATATTTAATTATTGCATTTAGAAAATTAATAAATAGAAATTCAACAGACAAGATAATCTACGAGTGTTGGATAAATTTATTTTTAATCAAAGAAAATATATAAAATTTTTTTAAATCTGTCAGTCAAAAATCTATTTTTTTTTCATTGAACTGCATTTCATAAGTATGCTGTTAATTTAAAAAAAAAAAATCTGTTGAAAAAATTTCATAGCAGTAAAAATATTAAAGAAAAAGTAAAAATATCATTCATATCAAAGTTACAACATAATTTTGTTTTAATTAATAACAAATTAAGATACTAAAATTTTTATTTATGAAATAGGCTCTGAATAAATTTTAATAAATTAGTTAACAAAAAAATGTTTACATGTTTAGTCTAATATGCGTAAAATATTACTAATTTATCTTGTTATGAAAGTATATAGATGTACTACATTTATGTAAATTTTACAATTTATTATGTTTGTAATTAATTCATTGATACATGAATAGTATTTTGATGATTTTTATTTATTTTTAATGCTCCTCTTAATTATGACGTTTGATATTCATTTGGACCGAAAATTTATAATCGGGGAATACGTGATGACTATATAGTACTTAAAAATGTAATTAGTAATTAACTTTGTAAATTTTTTGCGCTTAAATTTCTCTATACATATGGATAAATATATACATATATATAAATATGTATATATATATATATATATATATATATATATATATATATATATATATCTACATAAATAAAATCAGTTTGAAAAAAAAAATTATTGGTACACATGTTACTGACATGTAAATAAATTACAACAATAACTTTAAATATTATTAATGAATCTTTATTCAAATAGTCCAAATTTTGTTAATTTATATTTACGAAATATATGTTGTCTTATTTTTTGTGATTTTACCCGAAAACAAAAAATAATAATGTCAAAAATGTAACGGCAAACAATAATTAATATTTTCAATTGAATTTCTTATTATTTATCTAAAAATAAAAATCATCTTTTTTTGTGGCCAATCTATTAATTACAAGCATTATTCAGCGTCAAAAAAATTTGTATTTTCCGTCATAAATAATATAATAATAACGTTTGAAAATCCTCTGCCTAATATTGTTAAATGAGCGCACGATTAAAATGAAACTACATTTTTTGTTCAGTAATTTTTAATCAATTACTGTAATTTTTTTTTTTTGCTCACCTTAATACTTACCGCAATGTTATGTTTCGGTTTTAATGGTAAGGTTTACCTAGAAGAATATTAATAAGTAGGTATTTTTTATTTCAAAAAAGATTTATTACGGGCAATATAAATTAGAATTTGAATTCAAAGAAAAAAGTTCTTTATTATTTATAGATGTTTTTATACTTGAATAGTTTTTTTTTCTTTAAAATGATTAATGTTGAAGCATTGATGTTAATATATAGGGACGCAAGAAAATTTTAAACGGGTCTTTATACAAAACTTAAAATCTCTGCTTTTTTTTTAAATGAAAAGATTGATTTCACTCTTGCTTACCTTTTTTAGTTTTATCAAGTGATTTTAGTTTAAATTAGTCGAACTGACTATAGACATTTTGTATGGCTGTTTTAGGTAAAACAGCATAGTGAGAACATATTATTACTACAACTGTGAGCTGCAATGCTGCAAAGAAAAGGACTTTTTTAGAATCTACAAAGAAAAGGACTTTTTTAGAATCAAAATGGGGTGTCCGTCTCCTTAAAATAGCATGTCTTCTAGAAATATTTGCCACCCAAATTAATATAGCTCTTAAAAATCCTCTCAATGTTACTTCACGTAAATTTCTTTTCATTAAACGTTTAGACAATCTATGAATTTTGTTAACTTAAGACTGCGATCACAAACTTTCAAATAACTATTTCAAACTCAAACATCTTAAAATAATTGTCGCAGCTAGTTAAAAATTAGTTACATTTTCACCTTTTACAAAAATATAAAATAATCAGTATAGTATATTAAATAAAAAATGTAGCAAAACCGGTAATTTTATATTTAACTATTAATTTAATTTTTTTTTTCCTTTTCGTTGTACCTAATTTGTTATAAAATTTGTAATAAAATGTTTAAACTTTATATATAGAATAAACTAATAAATATACTTACACTTTATAATAGAGTGATATGAATAAAATTATTAGAACTCTAAAAACGAAAGTTAGAACATTTTTGATTAGTTTATTTTAATTAATTAATTATTTTTAAACTTAATTTGATTTATAATACTTGTAAATTAATTTCTAAATATAGAAATAAAATAAAAATTTTAAATAAGGAAGGTGTTCTTTTAGACATATCTATTTATTATAATAAAATAATATTATAATAATCTAAAATTTGAAACAATAGACTGTTAATTAATTAGATATATTTATTTTAAAATTAATTCCAAAATGTTCTGTTTCACACAGCATAGTTATGCAGGAAGAAAAATCATCCAAATATAAGATAAGCAATTTTTTTTTTTTGAATTAAGATTTAAGAGGAATGAACATATATTTATTCTAAAATAAAATTAATTTCTTTGATGTTTTGCAAAATTATAAATTAAATTCAAAAGTTAGCTTAAAATATTATAAAAAATTAATAATTAATATTTTTGTCGTTTTCATTAAGAACATTGCTTCAAAAAGGCATTGCTCAAGGCATTAGAGTAGCGTAAATTATTGTAACTTATCTTTCTGTTTAAAAATTATCAGATATTCTCATTCATTATTGCGATTCCTGTGGTTCGGAAACTAGAGTGAGTGTCAGGTTATGATAAAAAACTTATTTTAGATGAATTTTAATTTAAGGGTTATTGTGATTAAAAATGTTTATTAAAATATGTACAAGAAGCTAGATAGAATAGAAAATAATCTTAAAGTTCTTATTAAAACATAAATGTTATTCCAATATTTACGAACTTGTAGTACACTACGTTCTATTTTTTATGATTACCTAATGCGTATAATAAGCTTATACCTTGTTCGCACTTCAACAATTATCCAGATAAATAAGTGAAAATTTCCACTTTCTGAAACTACCGTTCGCTCTTGAGAAGTGGATTCGCACTTGAGAAGTGGAAAAAATTTGACAAATCTAGAAAAAAACATAAATAAAAAAAGCAAACAACTTTCTGTTACTTTAAAAAAAAAAAATTTTAAATTTAAATTTCACTTTTTTTTTGTTGGTTTTCATTTTTTTGACATTTTGACACAAAATAAACAGTGCCAACCGTACCAAATCTTACAAAAAATAGCTTAAAGGAACTAGCTAAGTGGAAAAATAACTGGAAATTAAAATATCCGGAAAAAATTTTTGTATGATAATATCGACAAAGTTTCCGGAAAAATCGAAATATCCGGAAAAATATTGAAGTGCGAACAAGGTATTATGAGAATATATAATTCTTCCTTATTTGGGAAATTCAGCTCTAATTTTATTTTCACAATAATTCGTTGATTTGAAAAATAGAGTTTTTCAACATTTAACTATATCATAGAATAAGTTTTAAATTGTATATTAGGAATTAGTTTAATAAGGAATAATGAAAATGAAAGTTATTACTACGTTGACCACTTTTGTGCTGTAATAGTATTAAACTGGTACACAACTTACAAGGAAAAATTCTATTTTTTATGTATTCTTTTTTTCTTCAAAAAAATAATTATTCAATAAAAAATAGTGCAATAAAATAAAAAAAAGCCTAGAATTCATAAAATTATAATTTAAATCAGAAATATTTTTATATCATTTTTATTATATTTATGCCTGTATATATATTTTTTATTATTATTATTTTATTAAGAAGTATACTTAAGCACTTCCAGCTCAGCGGGATGCCGCAATAAACAGATTTTTCATATATTTTGGATATTAAAAAAAGAAAAAAACAAAAATGTTTTTATTAATGAATAAGAGTTTTTTTTCTTCTTTTTTTGAAATAAAATATTTTCGATTTTCAAGGTTAAAAGAAATTATAAATAAGATTTTATGCAATATTTTGGTTTTTGAAAGCTTTCAACACGGATTTGTCACATTCGTTTTAATTATTATGTTATTAATGAAATTTATTCTCGTAATTTTTATTACTACTTGAAATGACATAATGTTATAGAAACTAAATTAGTAATATTTATTATTTTATAATGTCAGAGAAAAAAGAATATATAGAAACTAATTATGTTTGACGATACAATCAGATCAGTTGATTTCACTTTATTCCATAATATTCTAGATACCTTAATAAAATAAATTTTTTTTGGAGCTAAATATAATATCCATTATTGACCAAATTTAATTCCTTCACTATTGTGGAAGTTATTTATGGTTTAAAAATAAACGCATTTAGATAATTTCTAGAAAAAATATCTTTGTTGAAAATTTCTCGTTCACGAGTAGGAAGTTGGAAAATTTTGACTATTATAATTTTTACTGATCTGAAAATAAATCACTAAAGTTTACGTAGATAAAATTTTACGCAGCTTTAACTTAATTTGAGATGATATAATAGTGAACATAAGTTTATAAAAGTCAACTTTGTGGGTATTTTGAAGAGCCTAGAAATGTGTCAACACTTTTTTTTTAGTAAAATCAAGTTAACATTTTAGTTATGATACAAATTTTAATTTAATTGGTAAGTTTATGTAAATATTGATAATATTTTTATTAAATAATTGATTATAATTTATTCGAATAATGTTTTTCGCACAATGTAATTCAAGCCAATGCTATGTGCGCTTCTATGCATTATGAAGTACAAAAAAAAAAAGATTTCTTCACATAAAATCATATTAAGTAAAATATTATGAACCATCTGAATAAAGGAATTAATTTTTAAACAACATGAGAGTTTAAAACACTTTATCTCAAATAAGATAATCGTTATAACCTTGTTTCCAATTAGAATTTGATTAAAAACTATTAAATTTTGAAGTAGCTTGTAAAGTATATTAAAGATTTGTTATGAAATAAAAATAAGTTTAATCAAAAGTGATCTGTAGATGAACTAAATATATTCATCAATTTTTGGTTTGATGGAAGATAAAAATAACTTTTTCTAGGTAAAGAATTTCTGGGTAATATAATACACATGTTATATAAATGATGGAACATTTTGAAAATTGAGAATATATTCTAAACTAAAACATTGCTTTTCTTTTTTCAAAATGTATGTTACATGACAAGTTTACCCAATATTTTTTTTTTCATGTATCGGATTTGGCTAATTGATGCGAGGAATTAATACATTATAAAAATTAATTCATATGAAAGGCACGCATGAAAACATTATAATTTTTTTTTTATTAGCAGTAAAAACATATTTAAAATTAAAAACAAAAATTAATTCAGTGTCATATTGTCATTTCAAGAAGCATAAATTAACATATAAATTATGGGTAATGAAGATTTTTTTCTTATATTTTGGCAAAAAAAAAAAAATTAAATACCTATACTTTGTTGTAAAAGATATTTTTTTTGTTTTTTAAATTATATTTTCAATTCTTGCGACTGCACAATGTATTGACGAAGAGCCTCCATACGAGAGTTATTTGACCTTGTTATTAAGCAATAAAACAATTAATTTTTTTTTTTCATTCAAAATGAATTTTGTGTAGTGGAATTATGATCATTCAAAAATCGGTTTGATTAATAACAAATAAAGAAATTGATACAAGATGTATATCCAAAGTGCATTTTTTTTTCTGCATTTTATTATTAAAAAAAAATTATTTATTATTGAAATGGAATATTAAGTAAATAAATTTATTTTATTTAAATGACATGTCAATGAAAATATTGTCCTATGGTACTTAGATTATTGTAAAATACTTGCATATTATTTTGTAATTAATCGTTCTCAAAAAACTCGTGAATTACGGCTTTAAAAGTTGTTATTTGTTTTTTTTGTTTTTTTTTTTTAATTTACAAGCATTAATAAATAAATTAATCATGTTTGAAAATAAAGTTTGTTCTTTAATTAAAAACAATTTTTTTTTTAGAAAGGTATATAACCATCATCAGAACCACATGAGATATGAGGTGGTTGGTTGTAGTTCTAAAAATTACTATAAACGGGGCATTTTGTTTCTATGTGCTCTACTACGGATTGAAAGGACTGAAATTTCCCTAACCTATTAAAATGCGATATAAAGTTATATAAAGTTATTTTAAAGATTAAACTGAAGAAATTATAAAAATTTGAAAACATTTTAGCTCATTTATTATAACAAAAAAATTTTTTTAACTAAAAATTTTAAAGTTCACTATAGAAGAACCAGAATTGTGTACTAAGGTGGCCGTAAATTTGAATATATCTTATATTAATTTTTTTTTTTTTTTAATTTTAGCTATCATTTTAAATTTAATTATTCATACATTTGTAGATCATAACAATAAAACATTTAAATAAATTATACCTATTATGAATAAAAAAAAAAAAAACATAAAAACAAAAGACTTAAGCGCGAAACTTTTATTTCATCGTTGTTTTGATAATGTAGGTAGGTGGTTATGATAAACATTTTATAGAGAATAATTATTCTCTCAAATGAGGAGATTTATAAAAATAGGGAAAATACCAGTAGCTATGAATTTGAAAAAAGGTTCACTTTTATTAAAAAAAAAAAAAATCAAATCGAGAAGATAGTTTCTTTCACACAAGTCTTTAAATATATTTTTTTTGGAAATATTTGTTTTTTAAACATTTTTGTTCCATGCTCACTTAATTTATTAATTGTTATGAAATTATTTTTAATAACTTAATAATCCAGTATGTCAATAATATTTTATTATTTATTTTTAATTCAGACATAAATTCCTAGTAATTATTTATTACTAAAAAAAAGAATAAATTAAAATAAGAAGTCTTATCAATTGAAGTGTCTGTTATTATATAAAAATTGTTTTAAACCTTAAATTTATAGAACTTAATTTCTGCAAATTTTTGCTTGTCAATGTGTTGTCACGGGTATGAATAAAGTAAGCTTAAAATTTTGCATAACTACTATACTAACTGCGTTTTCGATGCCAGGCTGATTAAATAAAATAAAGTTCTTTTTTCGACCACATATATAATTTGTATAAATGTTGATATAGATATAGCAACCACATATAATATTTGTTACCTAAACTAGTTTTAAATAGATCACAAACATTTCATAGGTGTGTTTTTTATTATTATGATTAATAAATTTTTAATGTTGACTGGGTTATCTTAACTATAATAGAAATAATAAAAAATCAAAAAAAATTTTTTTTTTTTTTTTTTAAATAAACAGATAACAAAACATTTGAGAATCTGCGATATTCTCACGAACACCTACATCATTAATTTGTTATAATTTTCTCTCTACAAGATTTTTGATATAAACAGAATTTTAGCAAAAAATCAAAACTATTTAATATTGATCACTCAACAAGAATTTATCAAAAAAAAAATTAATTGGTTTAACGCGAAACGTTTTTGACAATTTAAATATTTTTTTTTTTTTATAAATCGAGGACGAAAAAAAGTTCAGTGAAACGAATTTAAATTAAGAATATCGAAAATATATACAAAAAAAAAGGGATATTTTGTCAATCGAAAAATATAAAATAGATCAAAAAAAATTAAATATATAAAAAAAATCAAAAAGTAAGAAAGGAAATATAAAATTAATTTTATAAAATTTAAACATTTTTAATATTTGAAAGAAAACATAAATTGAAAATTTTTTAATATTTGAACAAAAAAAAAAGAAGTGAAGGACTTTGAGAAGAAATTAAAATGAACAAAAATAATGTTCTTAAAATTAAAAGTTAATTTATTCTAATTTGCAAAAGCTCTATTGAAAAAACTAAGGGCAAGTAGAGAAGTGTAACAAAACTTTTGATAACAATTGTTTCAAGAAAATTGTAAAGTACTCGTGGTTTGATACATATATATGGATTTGATTTGATACACGTTTCTATTCTCCCAAAACTAGAAATTTGTAATTTTTACATAAAAAATTAAATTTTGCTTTTGACAAAAAAGGAGAGTTTTCGACAATTAAATGAAAAACGTCTTTTAAAATTCATTTGTGACAAATTGCTCAATTATAACGATTTAAATTTAAAAGAGATGAAATATTAAATTAAAGAAATAATATGTTTTTATTTTGTTTTAAGTTTATTTTATTTTATTCTTGGCAGAATCCAATCTTTTGTTTGAAATTTAATGATTTTAATTTTGCTACTTTTATAGAAATTAATACTATAAATAAAGTCCATTATAAATAATTCAATTTTTAAGATGCGACATAAAATCATTAATCATAATAATTTCAACAAAATAAAATTAATGAAATTTGAAAATTTTAAGGGGCGGTAAAATGTTAATAATAAAATGCTATGTTATTTGAAAAATGAACCTAATCTTAGATATAAATAACATCATATTCCATGATTAACTAATCTTTTCAATTATTTTTGTTAAAAAATGTTTATTGCACTCGAAATGCAAAATTATCATTTTATTAAACTCACAATACTTCAAATTAATCTTTCTAACAAAAAAAAATTAATATAATATTTCTTAGTTATTGGAAACCACAAAACTGTAATTTTAGAAAACCTCAAAATACTTCAAAATTAGAATTATTAAATTTATTCCAATCCAATATGAAATATAATGAGCGTTTACTAAAATTTGTAGCGACAAGAACTTAATTCCTTTTAATGACTTTAGAAGTTTAGAAAATAAACGAAATGTCAACATACATATTTAATTAAAATTTTTATTTATGTTGTGACACAAAATATTTCTAATTATAATGAAAAAAAAACTTCTGAATTTTTCGGAAAATAACTTTAATTACTATAACAATTGAAAACACATAATTTATCTCAATATTCGAAAAGAGATTAAAGGAGCAAAATTTTCAATGAAAAAGTAAAATAAATTATTAAGATAAATTTTTCTTGGATTCCGATAATAACGTTTCTAACTATTTTTACTCAGTCTTTTTGTTTATAATTCGACACGTAAAGCAGAAGTTTGTACTGACCGCTTCATAAGAATTGAAATAAAGTACATTTTTTTTATCCACAAATATACTATCTAGTTGGACAACTCATGGTCTCATGGAATATATCATATTCATATAGATGAAAATATTTTATTTCAATCAAAACTCATTTCCAAAAAAAAACTCATTGCTAAAAATAAACTACATATAAATGAACTTTTAGCATATAAATTTGTTTTTCTAGTTAAATCTACCATAAAAAATATTATCATGCTTCTTCATTTTTACAAGTCGTAAAGAAAATTTTATTCTCTTTCACTGAAAGTGAAAACTTTATACTGTTTTCAATGAAAAAAAAAAAAAACAATTTAAAATAAATTTCCATTGAATTTATTCACAATGTTAAAGAAAGTAAAAATATTTTTTTCCTTATTGTTTTATACATAACATACATACCAAGATTGAGTTTTTTTTGTTTCTTTAACTGAGTTATTTAATACTTTTAACAACAACGAAATAAATTTACTCTTGACCTTGAAATACAAAAAAAAATATATGCATCTTAACTTATGTTGCCTTTTGTGCAAGTTTATTTTATGGTCAGATATTTCATAGAAAAATTTTATTCGAATTTATAATTGATAATTGACTCATTTAATACAAACAATTATTTTTTAATATCTCTTAATAAAAATGAAAATGTAATTTCGAATTGAATAATTTTCAAAGACTTTATGTATATCACTCCGAATGGTTGCATCAATTATAACGGGATGTTTTGGTTGTCATGTCGTCAATTAAAAGAACAAGGTGGAAGGTTCAGTAGATGTATAATTTTAAAACGATATTATCATTAAAGTTATTTCACGCGATCATGTTATTGAAAATCTTTCTGAATAGCAGAGTGGAAACCATGATTTTATTCCACAGAACTTTATCTAATTAATAATTATTAATAATTGATTTTATTTATTTTTCATTAAATTTTTCATAATTTGTATATAACAATATATTTCTTCGCCTGTTCGTTAACATCTAACAAGAGGTTTTGTTGTATGATACAAGTTATTGTAATTTATGTTAATTTTGTGAATACATTTTTTTTCCCATATTTAGGTTTATTGTTATAAAAAAGAGAACATAAACAATAATTTTATGGAGATCTATGTAGTTTTCATATTATTGAATATTCGTACTATTATCGATTATATCATTTGTATTTTGGTATTATTTACGTAAATTTCTATCGTTCCACGATTTGTCATAAAATGAAGAAAAAAGTAACCCGCAAATAAGAAGATTATGAAATAAAGAAATAAAATTCAAAAGTACAAAAAAATTTAAGTTGAGTAGCGTTGGGCTTCGAATTTTTGAATTGAATTGAATATTGGGACGAATTGCTGTTTATTATTTTGGAAAAACATTTTCAAGTTCAAAATTAATAAAAATATACTAAGTACTGCTTTCATTGATCTTTTATTTATATCTCTTCCTTATGAAAATGTTATAGAAAATGAAATAGGAACTTTGTTATTCCGCAGGTTACTGAAATTCAAATTTGATGAAGAATAAAATTGGTATAATATATAATTTCCTGACACATCTACATTAGGAATTTTGCAAATTTATTTTTTTTTTCATTTGAAATTACATATGTTTTGGTATTGGCCTTAAAAATGACCATATACTTATTATGTGCACGATATACATATATAAAAAATTTTTGTCTCTGATTATGGCATTGAATCTCGAGCATAATTAATAAGTTATATTATGTATATATGTCGGTATAAAAAACAATCGAAAATTAGCTTTGCAAAAAAAATTAAAAAATATTTTAATACAGTAAATAAATAAATTAATTAATAATTCTTGTGATACTATGTGTTTATATATTGTAACAATGTATGTTGGCATCAGAGTAGATAGATTATTATTACTATATTAAAAACTTAAAATTAATTTTATTTTAAGTTTAAATAAAAACCCAAACTAGGTGACAAAATGTATTTATATCTTCCGAATATAAAATACATTAAAAATTAAAATAAATTGCTATTCCAATTAACAATTACTGAAAATAACATTAATAAATGTATGATTATATGAAAAATTAATTCTAATTATGTTGCTACAATGCAAAGAACGAGAAAAAAATAAAATAAAAAACATGACAAACATTTGTATGCACTTTGCATGACAAAAATTAAATAAAATAAACAAAACTTTGGAGTTATTTTTTAACAAGAGTACTTAGGGTTATTTGATATAAAACAATAAAAAATTCAATCAACTACTTAGCTTTAGAAATCAAAGTTACAATATTCTAATAGTGATTGACAAAGAAGGTTTGCACTTATATAACAATTTCAAGGTTTTGCTAATTTAATTTAGGTTCTTTCAAAGCTTTCAAAACAATAGTACTTTAATTTTTTAAAATTAATTTTAATTCAGATTTAAAGCAATTTCTATTAAAACCTTTTTTGTTAATTACATTTTTATCGTAAGTAATTTACAACATATCTTGACTATATGTCTTAATGTCTGAAAATATAACTTACTAACTATTTTGAAATATGTTAAACAACTTCAGAAATTTAGAAGATGTAAACAATTTTTTTGTGTTTATTTTTATTAAAATTAAAAATATGTTAAATTTGATTTACCGATGTTCTGGAATGTTAACATTTTGCAGTAATTTTGTTGGTTTAGAGAGGATTTCAATTAGATAAAATTTAAAATTTTATGTAAAATATATAAGAAACTTTGCAAAAATATAAATTAAATAACAAATTGTTATTAATTAATAGAAATTCTTGTTTTTTATTTTTCTTTTGCAGATATTTTTTTGCCCCACAATGATGTTGTGCATTAAAACGATATTTGTCCTTGGATTGTTAAGTATGCAATCAACAGTATTTGGACAAAATTACGATACAAATCCATTTTTGAATGGATACGTAAATGATGTAAATGCTTTTTTGTCTGATCGAAAACACGAAAACGATGTTAATTTAAAAGATAATATTTATATAAATCATGAAATTAATAGTCGAGCGGCAAAATTTTCTGGTCCGGAATATTTACCACCCACTGAGATATTGAGATGCAATGGTAAGGAAGTATGTGTTTTACAAAGTCTATGTCAAAATGGTTATTTTGTATCAAAGGATTTAAGTCAATCAGTAAAAAAGGTAAGAATATAAAAATATGAAATAATTTCATTCAAAACCTTTATTTAAAAAAAACAAACTATTTTTGATATTGTTTTTAGTTTTTGGTTTGCATAAGTTCGGAAATTCATTTTGAAAGAAAAGATATAATGAAAAAAGATAAAAAAAATAATCGAAATCATATGAAATTTAATTTAAAAATTATATAATTTTTCTTTTGGAAAAGGTGGTTCTATTCTTTAAATTACTCTGGAATTTTAAATCAAAAAATATATTGAACATATTCAAATTCCCAAAGAATTGAGACGAAATCATTAAAGTATTGATACGAAATAATTATGACAAATTTTAATATAATTTAATTTATTTTATTTGCCACTTCTTAGTTATTTTAAATTACTTTTGAGTAATAGAATATACTTTACAGCGTCTGTGACCTATTCAGATATATAAAGTCCTTTTTTCTTATTATTTCTAAAAATTGGATGAATCCAATACTTTCGCGGAATACATTAAAAAATTTCGTAAAATAAAGCAAATGATATCTTTTTTATTTTCCGAGTATACACAAATATTTACAAAATGCGTTCCTCTTCTTAAACCAATAAGACTTATTTTCTTCTTATTCAATGTTTAACAAAAAAAAAGAAAACAAAATGCTATTTTCTCGTTGAGAAAAAGACGGTAATAAATATCAAAAGAAGATGAATTACATTTTTTTTTGTTGAAAAAATAATTGAAAACATAAAATAAATTTAGACAATGATATATAAATCATTTATTGAATATTTCACTTTATTAAAAGTTTATTCATTATTTTATGCTTTTATTCCTTTTTCAATAAATGGTTTATACGCTATGAATAGTTGAATAGTTAGTTACAAATGTGTATAGTAAAATTTTGATGAATCGATTTAAAATTAAAAAGATTTGTTCATTGTTTAATTGAATTTTGAATTTTCTTCTGCTCAGTTGTAAATATTATTGAAATCAAAATTAGATAAAATCCAATATTCAATTTTAATATGAAAATAAAAACCAAGAAGAGAAGTGGCTATGAACGTATTTCCATTTCACACAAATAATTATATTTTCATTTTATTTATTATTTTTGTGTTTAATAAAAATACAGGACTTTAGGCCGTGAATTCGCCAGATGTATTTCGAAGTTTTATTCAGGAACCTTGCATAAAAATCATTAGTTATCATTGTCAAAGAACATAAACTTCCAATTTAATACTTTTAAAATAGAATGAAGTAAAATAAATTTGTCATATAAAAGCTTAAATAAAGTTCTTTTTTAGCTAAAGATTGTTGCCATTGTAATTTTTACTCTTCAGGTTTAGGAAAATGTTCTAACTTTTTTTTGACGAATAATTATATAATAGTAAAAGCTATCAGAAGATAAAATTTGAAAAAAAAATTTAAGGAAATTTAAAATTTCTTGACGTTTTACTGAATTGAATTTATAACAAAAGTATCTCAATATTGAAATTTAATAAATTTTTCTTTTTCATAAAAACATATTTTATTGCCAGAGGGAAATGATTTTTTTTTTTATTAAATTATTCCATTGTTAACAACAACAAAAAAAAATATATTTTTTGGTCACTAATATCGCATGTGCAATTTAAAAAAAAAAATCTTAAAATCTTCAAATTATTATTAGTTTTATGAATTCGTATTTATTTTCTGGGGATTTCCGTGTTGTCTCCCTTATTGTTTTTTCTGCAAATTGATTTATTTTAAAACAATTTCGCTTTCAGAGATTTAATCTCATTTAAAAATAAATAAAAAAAAGATGTTAGATAATAAATTAATTACTAATTTTAAAAGTTTAAAATTATAAAAATATTATTTTGAATACAAAAGATTTTTATTTATTTTTTTTTGTATCTTTTCTAAAATAATATTTGAAATAGATTTTCTGGTTAATTAATTTTTTTAATTTTTTTATTGTTTAAAGTAATATTTATGTAAGATTTTTTAAACGAACTAGACTAAACTAAAACTAATTTTTTTTTTTGGTGGTAATAATATTTATTTTATTTTTAGTTTTGATTTTTAATTACTGCGCTGTATTATTCTTTTTTATTTATATTTTGATTGAAATGTTGTTATAAAAACATTTATTTTGATAATATGTTGTCAGTTATAGCTGGTCGCATTTATTCTACGGAATTTTGTATTCTTGTCTATATACATTCTTGTATATATATAGTATTCTTACTATCTGTATACTAATCAATGAGCACAAACCTTTAATTCGTTGCTTAAATTGCATATTAGATATCGTATTTCCAGTGTTGATTAGCATGACAGTTAGGTACCTGTATTTAGAAAAATAATATTCAAAGTGTCCTTTAAAGGTCACCATACAAAGATTTATCATAATATCAAAATTCCATAGTATTGATAAACTTAATATTAACTAAGTTACTGATGGTAATACAGTAGAAGTATCTTAAATCGATGTGTTTTTTAATGTTTAATATAATCCCTACAATACTTTCAAAGGTGTTTTCTTACATGACACTAAACAAAGATTATCAATTTTGAAGCATATTAAATTATATATAATATTAATAAAGTCATTTTCCCGAAAGTAGCAATTATTTAAATTTTATTCTAAGTAAGGTAACGTATACCTTAAAGTTGTAAAAAAAAAAAAATATATTCATATTGCCAAAAATGTTTGATTATTTCATGAATTTGGAAATGAAAAAATGTATAAAATTTTATTAAACAAGATAATAATAAATCTTTAATAAGAAAAGTTGTCATTTAAGGATTTCCGACATTTGAAAAAAAAAATGTTTACAGTTTATAATAAAATCAGAATTTTGTAGCCACTACTAAATTAATGAAAAATCTTATTTTGGTAAATAATTTTTATTCTTTAAACAAGTTATTAAAATATTCATTTTTAGTTGAGGTTTTTGATTTATTTTGGCTACTTTAAAGAAATTTTAGAATAATAAATTTCTAAATCTGATTCATTTTGATAAGTTTTCTTCGTAATTTTAGGCTACACATTTTGTTGTTTTTTTTTTGGAAATATTTTAATATGTTAATTTAATTTAATTATGTAGAAATTATGTTCCGGTTATGCTTAATTAATAAGTCAATAACTTTTTAATCAAGTCTTATTTGAAGAGATAGTTTGTATTTTTGTTTTTATTTTTCCCGCGCACGTCTACTTAAAGAATATTCATTTCACAGTCAAGGTTATTTTTTTATTGCTAAAATAAAATTTTTTATTTTTTTTTTTAAGTAAACATTTATAAACTTTCATTTTAAAAATAAATCAAAATTTATAATAATATAATATCCAGTAAAACTACATAATAATGTTTGTCTTCTTGTATAATTTATTAAACGCCAAAAAATAAAAAAAAAAAATTTTTAATTAAATATTTCATATTTTTTACGAGCAGTTAATTAAATTAGGTGTTATAACAAAATTTGAATTTCGATAAACTGTATTTACAAGTTATTGTGATAAAAAAAATAAGTTAAAACTGATAGTGAAATTCTAGAGTGTTATGTACAATGTTATTTCGGTTAGATAAAGTGTTTGAAATTGTGTTTTAATACCAACATTGAAATATTCCAATTGACTATTTTAAAAAAAATGTGTCTAATTAATTAATTTCGCAAACCAAACACAGGCTTCAATAAACAAATAAACCCTATTCTTAATTAGTATAGTTAAAAAATTTCTTTTTACCTTGTAAATTGAAAGTTAAAAAGTCAACATTCTTATTTGTGTAGTAACAAAGAAGTATATAATTCATCATTGTAAAATTTCCTTAAGTATATATTTCATTTTTAATAAGATTTATAATCTTTGTAACGGTGTAACGGCAAGTATATGATTTTATTATTCATTAATAAAAACATCTTACGAAAATTATAATTTTAATTGCAAAATTTAATTGCATAAATTGAAGTAATAATTTATTTATTAATAAAAATGTAATTAATTTAAATTTCTAATGAATCTACAAATTAATATATTCTTTGATTGTCTCAATAATTCAATTTGAAAAAAAAAAAAATAAAAAATAAAAAATTGTTTATGCTAATTTTTCCCTTTTCTTATTAATGACGTACGTGGTTTTAATCAATTTATCTGTACACATATGCACTTACACTATCAAGGTCAAAGCTTTTAATTAATTTTTTTATTTTTTATTTCTTTTTGGCGCATATTTTATGATGACATTGTACGACAATTACTTATTTATGTTGAGGAAAATATTATTTAAGCGGAAAATAATAAATAATAATTTTAATAATGCTGTATCTGGCATAATGATCTATCTGTAAAAACTTATTGAACTGAGAAAAAATTTATTTTTTTTTTATATGAATGACGAAAAGAAAATAAATATTATGAATCTTAAAGTAAAAATATTAATTATCTTTTTATAAAGTAACAATGTTGTGCCAAAGGAAATGAAATGAAGCATTTCAATTAAAAAAAATTATTATATATGTTTATTTTATGTATATAAATGCATGTTGTATTTATGCTTTTAATACATGCACGCTTATAAAAAAAAATATAAGGCATGTGAAATATTGTCCACAAAATATTGAGCTTAAAGTAATGTTAATCAAAAAATTGAACAGCTAAAATCACTTGACTTGAAAAATATTGCTTTTTTGCCCCATTTGTTTTGATATTTTTCGTAACATTTATTTGTTTTTGTTCGCCCTACTTTTCAAACTTATCAAGATATTTACATACTTATTATAATTGATATAATTGAAATATTAAAACAATTAAAATAAAAAAAAATAATAATAATATTAATAAAAGCAGCGGAATTCGTTTTTGGGTTATTGAAGCACCAACTTTATTTTACCCAATTGTTTCGCGAACAACTTTATATTGAAAATCTGTTTTAATAATAAATTTCCCCACAGGACGAGATTGTGAAAATTTGATTCCGAACTCATTTGAAAAACAATCTTCCAAAAAAATTACCGTTTAAATATTACAAAATTGAGTTGAGTCTTATAATTGATTTAAATTGTTTTAATATCTTAGAAAGATTTGAAAATATATAAAAAAATTTATTTCTTTATTATTTTTTCTTGTAGAATAAAAACCGTAAAAACCTGTCAGTTAAAATGAAATGATGTTTTTTGCGTTTTTATTATTTATTATTTTACAATAGTGTAATGTACCGAAGGCATTAAGGAATCTTTATAATTTTATATTTCTTCTTTCTATAAATGAAGCAAAATTTTTCACATATTATTTATATATTTATTTACAATTTACATTATGTTTATGTTAAATTTTTCACATATTTTTTGCGTCTCTTTCAAAAGGTTGACGTGTTCAGATCAAATAATTTCATTTTGTTTAGCAACTCATTTTTCATTCAAAATTAATTCGCAATTTTTGTTGGATGAAATCATATAAACTGAAATAAATAAATTTTGAAATTTATTCAAAAATGTTGAATATTAATAATAAATATTATACTCATATGAAGTTATATTAAATTAACCCAAAGATCTTTTTAAATTTCTGAAAATAATTTTGTTTGAAATAAATTCTATATAATATAATATATAATATACTTTATAATTTATAAACTTTTGCTGTTCTTTTATATCTTTTGATATTGCTCAACATTATTACTGAAATACATATAGTTAATTTACTTCGACTTGTTCAGTTTATGTACCTATTTTGTTAATTTCATTTATTGTTCATTTAGTAATCAATAAATATTATTACTTCATATTTTTCTATTAAATCACTTCATACTTTTCATTAAATTATTTTATCGATAAATCTTAAACGAAATAATAAAAACTTGAAATCTGATATATTTTCTTCGTAATCCTTTCTCAAATGCTTTTGTAGCTTACGGTTTTATTTGAATTGACTTGTGTACTTAATCGAATGTATCATCTAATTTAAAATTTTAAAAATTGGATGAAAAAGAATATAAAATCTAAAAATAAATACAATGAACTGAGAACTTGAATTATTATTTATTTGCATATTAATGAAAATTGTTTATTTGAAAATTATTGTAATTTTTTAGATCGAGTTTATTCAGTGCTTAAAAGTTTTTCGCATAAAATATATGCCAATCTAGAATTGAAATTAGAATTAGAATATAATAAAACAAAAAACTGAAGTCATAAACTTGATCTATAAAAAAAAAGTTGGTCATCAAAATCAACACTTTATGCTTTTGATCTTTAAATTTTAGTGTTTTAAAATTAATACAAGTTTTATTAGCGTTATGTTTTGCATAACATTTAAAAGACATGTGTAATTTCAAGCATAATTAAAATATTATTATAATGAAATGCAATTTATTTTTAACTTACTGGTTTAAGTATAATGTCAGTCAACTTCACAAAAGATGCGAAAATAGTCAAATAATTTTAAAATAAATAAACTAAACTGTGATTCTAAAATTTTTTGGTTATATTTTTGAAGTTCTAAATCGAGTTATCATAAATTAAATGGTTGGAATAGGTTTAGAAAAAATATATGTACATTAGAAAATACTTAGTAATCTTTTTATGAAATTTGAACATTGTACTTAAATTAATTTAAATTTTTTTTCAACAGGATTGTGATTCCAAAAAGGAAACGTGTTGTTTGTATAAAGAGCCAGTGAAACCTTCGACACCGTGTCTTGAAACTAATTTCGCATGTGTTTCTGCAAATCAATGTTTGAATGGTCAAATAACATTACTAAATTTCAAAAAGTCAACTGGTGCGGTGAGTAAATAATAATTTATATCTTTGTAAAAAAAATTATATATGTATTAGTAAAAATCGAGGTAAAAATGTTGACGAATGAATATTGGAATTTGTTTACTATTTTTTGTCTTATTTCAAAAAGTTATCTTGGAAAGGGTTTTTTTGACATCCCTTTATAAATATCATGGAAATTCTTACAAAATATTTATTTAACGGAATATTAACTTTAATATAGAGCCAAACATATTTATATTTTAAAAATAAAATTATTAAGTTATTGTATTTACTTATTATTTGTATTGCTTATGGCTATAAATCTTGAAATTGTCATTAAGAATCCTTTAAAAAAAAATTGTTAATAAATTAATTTTTATTATTATGTAATAATTTTATATCGTAAAAATTTATTGGTAATAAAACCCAGCATGATTGCAATATTTTATAATATTTTTCATATTTACATCTCTTTTTCTGTATGGTAGAAATCAATTATATCAATATAGCCATAACGTGTAAATAATCAGGGAAATTACCTGCTGACATAATTTTTGTAAAAAAACATATGTTTATATGCTTTTTTTTTTAATACTTCAGATGATAAAAAACGTAAACATGCAACATATAATTGAGTTCAATTATAATATTTTAAAGTTAAGTTCAAATTTTTTTTGTTAAAGAAAATTTGAATTAAGTTTTCATTATGTTAATAATAAAGCATGAATCAGAACTATAAATTGAAATTGCATTAATATATGAAATTAAAAATATCATCATAAGAATTCAGAAATGTAGTGAAATTATTATGTTCATAATACTTTACAAATATTGTTAAAAGATAAATACTCTTCTCATACTCGTAAAAATTACAAAAGTTTGATGATGGTGGAAAAATTTAAAGTAAATAAATTATTTTTTGACAAATGATGCAAAAGAGTCGTTCATATGCTGCTACTTAATTGTACTGCTTTTATCTTAGATTGTGTAGTCAGCTTTACGTCTGCGGATTATAATATGAACTAAACTTCTGTAAACTTATTAGTTTAAGTCTTATATTAATTATTTTGTTGCTATCAAAGAAAAGTTCAACTTTCAGTTTCAATAAAAATAATATTAATATTCACATTATGAAATTAGATTTTATTTAAAATCTTAGTAATTTAATTAAATTTTACTGTTCTTTTAATAGTAAACTATATCATTAATCATATTATATGAAATTGTAGCAAATCGTTTCTTTCAATTTTATTCAATAAATTGTTATGTGCCGGAAGACGCATAATATCTTTTCTAATATCTTTTCTTTTCTTTTTCAAAGTAATAATGATGAAGTTTTATATAAGTAATTTTCAACTATAAAAAACTAAATCAATTCTAAAGAAAACTAAAGAAAAAGTTAATAAAATTGTAACGGAAATTACATGAAATTTTGATTTAATTATAATAAAAATATACTTAATAATAATTATAATTGTTAGAGAAATTTTTTTTTTCTAACAGATCTAATAATATATTTGTTATCTTTATATATTATTATTATCGCTTAAACACTTGAGGTTTTTTTTTATTCTTATCGCTTAAACACTTGAGATTTTTAGCTATGGCTTGACATTATTGAAATTTTGATTATATAGCGGTTTTGATTATTAAAAATTTATACATCTTCACGCTATTCATGTCATTGGTATAGTAAATCTCACAGTCCATTCAACAACTTCATATTTTTTCGTGAAGGCGTCGAGAAATAGAGTTCATAGAATTAATTTTGTGATTCATTGACACTGAAAAATACATAATAACTCGCCCAAAAATAAATAGCAAATGAATTGTAGCAAAATTTGCTACTCGAAAATTATAATTTTATATTGGGTTTTCTAGCGAAAAATAAATAACAAAAAATATTTTTTATAGAATATGAGTTTATGAAATTTTTATGACAAATATTGCTATAATCATATGAACAAATATATTAAAAAATAAAACTATTTTTCCTTGATATGGACAAATAGCAAATTTTGATAACTTTATTCACTAGTTCTATTTGAACTATGTACATATTGAAAAATATACAGAAATTATAGCTGCCGCAGCTATCTGTTTTTTCACTGCATAAATAAATTTTGGAATTTAATTTCAAAAGAATTATTTTATGAAAGCTTCATAAATATTATTGTGAATATTCCATAAAAATTTCTTTGATACTTCATTTCTTTATTATGCGATGATTTTTGAACAATAGTATTGATAACATCATTATATATAATGCCTAAGTTGTGATTAAGCATGAAAATTAATTTATCAACTTCCTTGAAATCTATTTTTTTTTTATTCGCATTGAATCTAGAAGGAAATTGAAATTTTTTAATCTTATTTTAATCAGAAATTTTTTTTATTAAAATTCATCTATGTACACATATATTTATCGACAATTTAATTATAAATTCATCTTTTATTAATTTTTCTATCTTAAATGGAAACGAATGAAGAAAATTTGTGATAGGTATCTATTAATCTATGCAGCTTATTCTCTAAGTAATATATTAATTTATTATAAGCGCTCCTTCATATCGAGGTAGGTGGTCTCGATATCAATGTGTACACAAATAATGTACTTATCCATTCATACATACATTTTCATTTATTGTGTTATTGCATATATTTGTTTATATAATACATATTATGCATAAATACAGGTTGTTTCAATAGCTATATCAGACTTCAAATTGGTTTTTGCATTATTATTAGCAATTTTTATTTTTATTTTTAAATAAATCTATTCCAAATCCATTGGTAATCAAAACGTTCAGATCAGAAAGAATAAAACCTTTGAGAAGAAAAAGATATCTATCATACATTAATAACATTAAAAAATTCAAGCAAAATTCATTTTTTTTTCACTTGATTTGAAATTTTTCCCAAATTAATAATCTGTCGTCGCAAAAAGAGACACCCTTTATTAAAAAAAACTGCATTCATTGAAGTCTTTCTAGAAAAATTAAATAAAAGAAGACAATTGACGCATTAATTTGATTTATTAAGCAATTGAGTTGTTTGAGTCCCATCGTTATGTAATATGTATAACCATATTAATATGTCGCTTACATACATAAAATTTCTGTATAATTGGTTACTTGAAATTTATTCATATTCTAATCCCTATAAAATAATAAGCCATTTTAAAGTAGAAAATTCCTATCAATAATGTACATAGGTACTTAAAAGTAAAATTATATAAGTTTGTCGACGGAGTGTCTCACTCGATATATAGGTAGTTAAAAGTAAAATTATATAAGTTTGTCGACGGAGTGTCTCACTCGATATAACTCAGGATTCTCATAAACAATTGGACAATTGGAAGTTGGTCCCTTTACGTTTCAGACTATATTGTTATAAAAAAAGTTGGCCTAAATTGGGGAAATTATATTGATAAATAAATTTATTTTTGACCGTAAACGTGATTTCGTGTTTAAATTGTCAGACACTTACAGTATCACAACCTTCTGTTATCGTTTACTTCGTAACATAGTTACATAAATAATTCAGGCATTATATTAAATTTCCGTAAATGTTGAAAAAAGTTTACAAAAAGAAATTGTTTTTTTTTTACTTGAACAAAATTTATCTTTTTGTTTACCTTGAAAAAGTATGTAAAAACATTAGTCATTTTTATTGCAAACATGTAAAAATGTTTTTGAATGTTACCTATAAGATACACATTTTAACTATAAATAGTTTTTTTTCAGTTTTATTAGATTTGATGAAAGTACCATCACTCATATCTTTTTTTTCTTTCACTAAGACAAAAGCTGCATGTATAATAAATCATGCTAAAATTGATAATATAAATTTTTATTTCTTACGTGAACTTTATATACGTAGTATGTACACATATAAGCATTCCTATGTATGTACATAGCAATAATAAAATTTGACCATGTCAACATTATGATTAAATTTTTATCTTTTAAATGTTAACATAAATTTTGTGCATAAAAACATAAACACATAATATGAATATACCTAATGTAGGTAGGTATGTAAAAAATATATTTTTTGTAGTAGGTCACCCACAACTTCTAATATGGATATTGAAACCAGTATTAGAAATAAAAAATATATCATCAATAAAAACGTAATAAAACTGTCAAATAAATACTGCCATGAAAAAATGCACATTTTTCCGGAATATACACAGACATTTCGGTGTCATCTAATTTAAACATCAAAATTAGATGATCTTAAAAATAATAATGATTATTAAAAATTGGCAAAAAATTATTAATATTTTTTTTGTTTTATTATTTTATTAATTTATTTATGTTTGACATAGATGTTTGAGTATATGTTAAATCGATTGTTGTTGTAATTTGTCAAAGTGATCACAAGAGCAATCGCAAGAGCCATCAGAAAAATTTTGAGTTGCAATCTTTTTTCAACAGAAAAATAAACATTTCTATTTTTTTGTTTGTTTATTTTATTATGAGTACCTCGAATTTTTAACTCACTTATAGAATTTATGGCAAAAGACTGAACGAAGTAGTCATTAATCAAAGATTCAATAAAATCAAATAAGATGATTTTTAATAATATTGTTTCAATTATTTTTACCCCAAATCTAAAAAATACCAGTTGGGAAATGATACAATCTCAAAAGTGCACTTGGTTACTTCTTGAATAGCTTCATTAAAATATTGGCTTATAATTAAATCAAATTCCTATTACTGTTATACAATTTTATGAAATGTCATCGTAGGTCGGACTAAGTAGAATAAAAACAAAAAATTCGGAATTAAATAATTAGGAAGTTAAAACTGCATCAATAAAAATTTTTATCATCAGGTTTTGATCTGGTCAAGTTGGACCTGGATATATACATAAATATGTATGTAAATGATATATTCAATCTTGATAAAAACTAAAATATAACTTATTTTGTTTTGATTTTAACAAACCGATAATAAATTAATCAAAACTAATATTTATTATTTGCCAAAATTATTCAAAGAGGTCAATGCGCTATGAAATATTTTGTTTGGATAAAATCAAAATATTTACTTTTTTTCATTCAATTAATTTAAAAAAATATATAACAATGATAGTATTTCAATGAAATATTAAATTGTGAATGTATTGTAAAAATAGTTTTATTTTCATATGTCACGTAAAATATGTAATTTTGTTAAAAGATCTTTTTTGATAAATAAAGTTCAAGTTTTCATAATTGCACATTCTAATGTGTACAAAAATAATCCGAAACCCTAAAATTTATCCGTTTTTTTTTTGTATCCTTTTTGTATACTTGACGTAGCAAGACTATCACTGTTCGAACATAGTACACAATTTTTAATTTATTTTACCCATTTGTACAAAACTTAACAATAATAAATTTTAATAGCAAGTATTTTGAAACAAAAAAAAAATAATTTACATTTTCTTTTATTTCAGCCTAACCACTGTAGTAATTCAGAAGTATGTTGCCGTATTCCCTTAACAACATCTACTATCCTAACAGATGGTAAGGTTTTTTTTTAATATATGTAATGGAATTTTTCATGAAATATTTTTTCTTTCAAGATGGATATCACTTACGAAAACCAGATCGTCCAATGATTTTACCAGAAAGACCAATTCAAATAAAGCCAGGTATAGAATTACAAAATCCTCCGCCACTAAAATCCGTAGAAAGAGATTATTTACCCCCGAATAAAGTAGATCAAACACGACAACCTCCAAAGCCATCATCATACAATCCTTTAAATTCTAAGCCGCATATTTCCGAGGTTAAGCCTCATTTTCCTGAATTAACAGATGGTAAATTTTTTTCTTTGTAAATATTATGGATAATTATATGAAAACTTTTTTTTTTCAAGATGGATATCACTTAAGAAAACCAGAACGTCCAATGATTTTGCCAGAAAGCCCTATTCAAATAAGACCAGGCGTCCAATTACATAATACTCCGCCACAAAAATCAGTTGAAAGAGATTATTTACCTCCAAACAATGTTGATCAAATACGACAACCACCAAGGCCGTCATCAGATCATCCTTTAAGTACTAAGCCGTATATTTCTGAAGATAAACCTCATTTCCCTGAATTAACTGATGGTAAAGTTATTTCTTTGTAAATATTAAGGAATATTACATGAAAGATTTTTTTTTTCAAGATGGATATCACTTGAGAAAACACGATCGGCCAATGATTGTACCAGAAAGACCAATAAGACCAGGATTTGAATTACAAAAAACCCCTCCACTAAAATCAGTAGAAAGAGATTATTTACCTCCAAATAAAGTAGATCAAACACGACAACCTCAACCACCAAACCCGTCAACACATGATTCTTTTCATACCAAGCCTTATACTTCAGAGAGACATCCTCATTTTCCCGAATCAAGGCAACATGAGAAACCTCAACAACATGTACCCCTACAATCAATACCTCAGCAAGCAGACAAATATTCAACTCCTAAGCATTATGAAACTAAAAATTTGTTACATCCCCATCCAGACCGACCTGGAAAGTTTGAATATGAACCGCTCCCGCATCATTTTCAGCCACAATCATCAGTACCCCAACAGTCGAAACCACATGTACCAGAGAGATCATTTGAAAACCCCCATCAACCAATAATTGGAAATTTAGAGCATTTTAAAGGTAAGAATATTTTTATTTTCCCTTTGCTGTTTTCTAATTTTATGATGATTATCAATTGATAGTTGGTGCGCTATTAAAGTAATAGTTGCTTCCAATAAAATTATTATCAAAATATTGTATATCATTATTTATAATAAAATTTGTAACAGGTTCAAACGATATGTATATTTAATTTCAAATAGTTTATACGTAAAAATTTTCACAAATAATTTTTAATTTTTCAGAAGATAGATACCAAAAACCCGACAAATCTTATGGCACTCCTAAATATCAAAAACCAAATCAATCAATCCCACACCAGCCAATAAGTCAACTATCTCATCACTCTATAGATAAACAACCAGAAAGACCTGATGCTGGTATCGATGAATCATTAGTGCCAGGAGCCGGAAAGTTCTATCAACCAGAACTGAAACCTAAAGGAGGTGTGAAAAAACCAACCGAATCAGGAACAGACTATTCATACGAACCTGGATTCCGAAAACCAATGAAAACAATAGGTGATCAAGTAAAAGTTCGAACAGGATTTGAAGAAACTCATTCATACGGAGAAACTAATTATAAAAAAGAAAATTTTAAATACCAGGAAAAAATAACGGAAAAGCCATTTAGCTCACGGATAAATCAACCTGATAAACCTTATGAATATCATCAAAATGAAATACAAACACCAAACCGACCTTCAGATGGGAGACCACATTCGCAAGACAAACAGAATGCAGATCGACCACTGTATCCAGGAACTAACCAACCTGCTTATCCATTATCTGAACGGACTAACCAGCCTGGAAAAGAAAATGTATACAAACAAGGACCAGAAAAACCATATGTCCCAAGGAATGAAAAAAATTACGAATCAAAATTCGAAACACCTGGAATTGATCGCAACTATCCGTATATACCTAACCAACATAAAGATAAACACTTAAATCGACCTTTTAAACCTTCACAGGAGGTAAAATCTTTAATTCACTAATTTTTCCTTTATTTTCTATTAAGAAAGACTCATCTTACGGCGAAAAAAACTGGTTAATAGTATTTTTTGCTTTCACTGAAATATTCAGTGTTATATATAAATGTTTCTTGGTGCTTTTTATTAATGCATATACCTGAACAACTTGCGTGTTGTGGTCACACTATTTTTAACACAATAATAAAAACTTGAGATCAAATTGTACTCAAAGATTTGAATTGCATACAATCCTCAAAATTTTAATTTAAGGAAAATGTTACACTCATTTAGTGTCGGAAGATGTTAACTGTTCTTATAACCCTATAACCTGATAACTACAAAAACTTTGCGAATAAACATATCACATTATACCTAATGTTTAAATTTAGAAAGTTTTTCAGTAACATAATTCTTACATAAAATAATATTTTTATTTTCAGAAAATTGTAATTCGAGGAGATTATGACTTATCAGAAGAAATTCCAGCAAGTAAACCGATATTTAATAACCATATAAATGAGCCACATGTTCAAAGAAAATGTGCAGCTGCATTAAATTGCACCCAAATAAAATATTGCACGGCTACCGGAGATATTTCCAATAGTCCCGTCATTTTATCGCAAGATGAAGAGAAATTCAGGGTTCCATTGGCAGATTGTTTTGATGAGGAAAAAGGTTTTGATGGAAAATGCTGTCGAGATTTAACCTATACAGATCCTTGGCCAGTAACCCAATTAGGGCAATATCAGGGTATTGATTTCGGTGAAAATGGAAAGTATAAACCAGATCAACTGAGAAATCCACGTACACAAATTAATCAAGTGAAAAGAAGTGCAACTGGGAGCAAGTCACAAATTGTAGAGAAAATAGCTTTAACATCGAATGGATCTGGAGTGTGAAGAACTACAACTTATTTTTAAGACATTAACGAATTTATTGATAAATAATTGAATTTCATACACAATTCTATGATCTCTTTAATTAATTTCCGCTTGTTCAAATATCTTAAAAGAAACTTCAACCTACATATTTTATGATTAATAATTTTTTTTTTCTTTTAAATAAGAAGAAAACGAATAAAATGTAACATTATATTAATCTCTGAAACATGAAATTAATCTGGATTAAAACGAAACATGAAGCTTCCTTATTTGCAAAGAATTCAAATTTGTAACTATTTCGAATCGTCAGTGAATTTGATTCTAACGCAAGAAAGCTATTATAAGGTTATAGTAAGTCCAATTTAGCTATTACCATTAACAGATTCTAAAAAAATAAAAGAGGTTTTTCTTTCATTTTTCACAATTTAAAATTTATTTAAAAAAATCAAGTTGAATAAATTGCACAAAATTTATTTGAAATTCAATTGAAATTAAAAAAAAAAGTATTTATAAATATTAAAATTTAATCAATATGATTGGGAATCCATCATTTTGATTCGAACTCTAGGAATAAGAATACATTTTTTTTAAAGTAAGCTTATATTATTTTTAAGACTGAATGCATGAATATTTGATATTTACATGACATATTTATTTTGTAAAAAAGAAAAAATTAAATAAAAATAAATAATAATTTTCAAACAAACTTTTTTATATTTCACTGAGCAATTAGTTGTTGGAAAATGAAATTTTTCAGTACAGCATCAAAATGATAAATGTGGTAGAACTGCGTTTCAGATTTAATGCATCTTCAATTATTTACGTAAATTATGTGTTGGTATATTAACATTTACATTTGTATTTTATTTTTAGATTTAAGATAGTATAATCTTAAGATGTGCTGATATAATTACGATTACTTGCCCACAGAGTCTTATTTAGTTGAAGTTTAATCTTTAAAATAAAGGAAATATATTAAAGGAAATATATTAAAAATTTATTAGTAGTTCTTTTTTTAATTTTAGTTAATGAAATAAAAATCAGTAATTTAACTAAGAGTACATATTGTACATAAATTCAAAATTTAATAATGCTGCTAATTAGAACAGGTGGTAAATTCAAAACAAATAGTGTTATTATAGGTATAACATTATTTGCTAGCTTCATGTCATGCTCACAATTGGTGAATATTTAAATTTTTATTTAATGTATGTATTTAATAAAATTGCTTTAAAATATTCTGCACTAATGCTTTACATCAATCAGTTCAAAATGTTAAAGGTTTTAATATAACTGCAATATTAGTATTATTTTTGAAATCCGCAAAGTTTTCGCATTGTCATGTACTTTTATACAAAAAAAAATTCAATGATTAATTAAATTTTCAATAAGTGATGAGTTGCTTAAAGATTTCAATATAATATTATACAACTGAATAATGTTATGTGAATGATTGATATGTGTATATTATTATTATACAACTTACATATACATATATCTTTCCAAAAAGAATATTGCTAACGGTTTGTCTTGCAAAAATGTTAAATTTTAATTGTCAAAGGGA
Organism: Hybos culiciformis; assembly: GCA_964007475.1. Classification (NCBI taxonomy): domain Eukaryota; kingdom Metazoa; phylum Arthropoda; class Insecta; order Diptera; family Hybotidae; genus Hybos; species Hybos culiciformis. Next base: position 84,485,669 of record OZ023274.1, read on the forward strand.
AGAAAATCAATTAATCTGACAATAATGATGACATTAAAGGGCATTTTATGTGAGTTGCATATCAACTCGAATTCTATTTTAATTTCAACACTTTTGTTCCGGATAATAAAAATTTATAACTTTTCGTCTTTTTCTAAAACCTAATTAAATAATTCCACACATATTACATATTAAAGCATCAGTACTTAATAAACAAAATTTCAATAATATTGAAAAAAAAAGAAAAATAATTTTCATTAGTTTTGTTTTATTTTCATCTAAATAACAAATAAACAATACTGTGAAATTATTTGCATAAACATAATAAATTAATTATTTTTTTATACCTAGGTATAAATAAACTATGGGGCTATTAATCAGAAAAACGAAGTACATTCTTAAACGAAGTTGAAAAAAATAACAGATTAAGAGTAATTTAAAGAAGACCACAATATTTTTTGTATTTTTATTAATCCTGTTGAAATAATAGTTATCTAAATTATTTGTATTTTAAGACCGTCATGGTGTAGTGGTATTGCCATTATTATACGGCATGTTCGGTCGTGGATTCGACACCCACATCGAATTTGTATTAATTCTTCTCAATTTGTCTTGAATTAAGTGTCGTGTTTTTTTTAAGGTTAAAATATAGTTAGATCCTGTGAATCGAGAAAATATTTTCAAAAAAATTTCTGATTTATTTTTTTTTTTTGATGAAGAGAAAGAAAATTATGAACAAAAATTATTTTTAACTAATTCAAAACGTAAATGTTTACATTTTGTGAGTTATTAATTTAAATTTTATAGCTTTAAATTATTATAAATTACATTTGAATTTATTTTATTTCCAACATTGTAAAATATAAAACTCATCGATCATTAAAACAAAAAAAATTTAAAACATTGATATATTAATTAAAATTTCGTAGCTACATAGTATAATTTTCAAAAAATAGGCATAAATTAACTAGCGCTGTTTTTAATTAAAAACTATAACACTACATAGTAAAATTCTTAAAACCAGTCCAATTAAATGTTTAATGACATAATTTTAAATTTTAAAAATGACAAATGTTTATAACTGTGATGCTATTAAGGGCAATTTTATGAATGATTTAATTAAATTTTATGTTAAAACTTTTATATAATTAAGCGTTTTGTTGATTTATAGTATTTTGCATATTTTCCCCAGATTAACTTTTTTTTCGCGTCATTAGAAAGAATTTCAAGTTGTTGAATGTAGAATATGCTGTTAAACTTAATTTGGTTTGGTAAATCTTCAAGCCTTAATAATATGAAAATATATAAGGTTAGTATAGTTACATAATAAATCTCACAGATTGAAATGGATGAATGCTTTATTTTTCTAAATTTTTATAATCTGAAGACTATCAATTTTAAAATATTTTTTATTCTAATAATTTTTTCTTCGGAAACAGGTCAAAGTGAATAAATTCTGTATGGTTAGATTTTACAATTTATTATGTACCTATTGTCAATTAAGAAACTTTCTAATTTTATTCAAACTATAAATTCGAAAAAAAGAAAAATTAAGTTTTAATATAAAAATATAGGACACACCTAAAATTTAATATTTATATCAAGTCAAATATATATAAAAAAAAAATGTAATAATTATTAATCGATTTTTTTTTATAAATATTTACAAATTTTTCGAATTAAACCATGGTGTGTCAATTAAATATTGGCATGTATTAAAACTATAAATATGTGTTTTTTTTTTACTTTTTTATACACTGTAGGTAATTATCTCTCGTCTTGATAATATAAAAACAGAACAAATATGTATGATTTTTAACGTTTTCGTGTAAATTAGTGTAACTAATTAGTTTTTTTTTTTAAAGAAGAAAATAGTCTATAAACTCAACTGTGTTGACTTCAGTAAATTAATCAATTTTTTTTTTCGTAATTAAAATTTTTAATTAGTTGATAAAATTTATAGTTGGATAGAAAGGAATTCATTTCTCTCCACAATTCTTCATTTAATTTTTTATTTTATTTTTGTTTTTAATTTATGTTATGTAAGCGAGAAAGTTAATGTTCATAAATTACAAATTCGGGATTCGTGATTTAAAATAATGTAATATCAATGTACCATAAATAAAACATAGTACATAACTTAATGTAATTTAATGGTTTCATATTTAATGTATTTATTAACTTTAGTTGAATAGTTGGCAATTCGGTTTAAACACTATTATTACTATATTTAAACTAATTTATATTATCTTAAGTTAAGAATAGGGTTTATCTAAAACGCATTGAGATTATGCAGCTCTAACTGATAAAAAAGTATTTTAATTGAAAATTACTTCACCCCGCCTTCATTGTTTTAGTTGTCAAAAATTAAGAGAAGTCTTAAGAAACATAATTAAGTTGGATAAGCCAAAATTTCCTCTTGATTTGTTAGAAGATTAACTGAATTACATAGGCTAAGCTATATAAAAAGACATATGTTGAAACTGTTATGAAACTCTGTTCCTGATAAAATCCTATTTATTTATTACAAGAGTTAAATACATACTATATGAGATACTTCGAATGAAATAAAAATTATTTAACGAAAATATTAACATCTTCTAAAATTTCACTTCTCTTTAAAATGCTTTTTTATTTAGTTCGTTCTATTATTCATCCGCATCTATTATAATAGAATTTTGCACACTTTTCATATTAGGTTTGCAAATATAATATGGTATACATTTTTTTTTGTGTCATTAAGATCAAAAAATTGATAAATTGTTTTAAATTTATGTTATCATCATATGCAAATATTGGACCAATTCGAGATCATAAAGTTCTTTACGTTTATAAAAGAAAGTTGATTCTTTTATTATTTTTAAATAGCTGCAGGTAAATTTAAATAATGAATAGATTAAATGATGAAAAATCACAACACAAATAAATTTAATCCAGCTTTCATAAATGAGGGCTATTTTTCTTTATTTTATTTTTGTACCATTTTATCATAAGATTAAAGTTTATTGAACTAATATGATAATCTGGTTAAAGAATTAATTATGGCTCTACCAAGGGCTTTTTTTAAAATAAAGAATTATTATTTGAAATTTAAAATCAATAAACTTATATAAACATTAATTTTAAAGTTTTTTTTTCAATGAGTCAAACGAAAGACTTAAGCCATAAACTTCATTTAAGAACTAATAATTGAATTGAAATGAAAAAAATTTCAGTGTAAATTATGTTATTCTTGAGTAAAATATATGTAAGAATAAAAAATGTTTAATAAATTTGGTAAATTAAAGATTATTATCTAAATAATTTTAGAACTAGATTTTACAAAGTAAAGTGAAACTAATTTGAGTTAATTGATAGAACTTTGAGATCGTATTATTTTAACCGCAAAGTTATCCAGAAATACACAAAATCTACTTTTATTACTTTTTTAATTTTGTTTTGATCATGAATTCATAACTTAGATACTACTCTTTTGTCAATATTATTAGCGCAATAGAATATAAATTCACATCTCTTCTCATTAAGGTCGTACTTAAATTCTTTTTTTTAATTTTTCTGTTAATAGTCATAAAATTTCAACGTATAAAACTAATTTTTTTTTTAATTATTTGATGTGGGAATTTCATTTTTTTTTAAATAATTGAGATATCAAAAGCTTCCAGTAGTATAATAACAGTAGTTCCAAAACATTTATTAATGAACAATTTAATATATAATTAAAGTTGTATGAAAAAAAAAAATTAATAAAATTTAATATTATAATTATTATTGTCTTTTTAGAAGAAAAAAACGTAATTAGTGTAAATGGTTTTGCGAAAATAATCTTTTTGTTTGCCTGTAGCTCTAAAATTATTTTTAGTCATTATATTAAAACCGGACAGAAATTAATTTAGTTCCTTTTAGATAATGAGTAATATCTTAAATTATGCTTACGGATGTACACATTTTAGCACAATAATTGGGAAATTTAAAATATATTCTGCCACAACAAGTTCAAAAAATTATAACATTTCTACTAATTTGTGATCATGAAATTTTATTATTGTTAAAAAAAAAATTTGATTTGGTTTATTCATAATTAAAAAAAAAAAATTTACTCATCGTGTGGTTATTTTAACTTTTGCATCGTAAAAAATGTCCCTCTGTATAATTTGGCAATAAAGTTTGTTCACAACTAGTGGAACTACAAAATAAGTTAATCACTCTACTGAATTCTGTAATTGCAAAACTAGCAAAACTAATTTTAATAAGTAGAAAATATTTTTTTAAATTAATCAGGAAGCTGTAATAAACCACCATCATTTTTTATTTATAATACGAAATTCATGAAGATGCAAAATGGAAACTAAAAATCATAAAATAATATGCTTGCTGTCCATAAAAAAAAATAGTTATGGTTTTAAAGAAAACAATCTCTAATCAAAATATCAAAATGCTGTATACAGGGTCAAATTTTTTATTTATTTTTGTTCCTTCTTCTTCTTCTTCTATCTTTCAGACATTTTTACATTCTTTGTTTTATTTTAATTTTATTTCGCCTTAATTGATTTCAATCATGCAAAGTTTTATATTTTTTAAAGAAAAAACGTTTATCAAAATTCTACTTGTCACAAAACTGAAAGATTATTTTGAAATTGTACAATTCAATAAAAATAATTTAATAAATATATATATATGAGGGTAAAATTATTATTAAATATTTTATAATATTTCTTACATTTCATAAAAATTTCAACCTTTTGAAATTGAGGATAAGAAAAATTAATTTTCGTTATTAATGTTATTATATACATGTACATAGTATTATTTTTATATAGTATTATTTTTATATAGTATTATTTTTATATATTTTTTTAACATTTGCCCGTATGACAAGAAGTTGTCACAACCTCCTTGAAGATTTTAAAGTCATAAAGATACATAATTCTACTGCACATTCATAATTCCATCGATATACATATGAAAATCATATTTTCATTTTCGATAATCTTAATTTACTTAGGTACTTAATTTCGGAATTCATAAAAGTTTATATTTTATATATTTAAGTACGATATGAAATTTCCCAGATTAGCATTTTTATTCTTCAAACAATAAAATATATATGTAATTAATTTTCACAACGTATGATTTATTTTGAAGTATACACACGTTATGTAAAATTGTCATTTCTCACAGCAGCACACGTAATAATTAAAATAAAAAATAAAAATTCTTTAACAAGTCTTGTGAATTTGTCTATGCAATTTTATGTTAAAATATAAAAAAAAATGTTGCCCTAAAAACTCATTACTCATTACTTCACTGTAGATGAATTAGGCTTTTTTTTTAATAATTTTTAAGAAGAATATTATGTTTCTGCTGAACTTGGTGTTAAAATTTTGTTTATGAATGCAATTTTTATCACACATAAAATCATTGTTTCTTGAACGTCAAGTTCTTTTTTTTAAATTCATTTTGCATTAAAAAATATAATAATTGAAGAAAAAAGGTTAATTTTCGGTTCAGATACCTTGAACTGAAACTTTGTAATTTTTGGTTTATTTTGCGATGAAAATTTTTAAATTGAAAAACTATTGTTGTATTGTAAACAGATAAATTTAATATATATATAAAAAAAATAACATAATAATATTGTTCATATCAATATTTTTTTTTTAGCTTAAAAAGGGGAACGCAAAAATATCTGTTAATCCATAGCCAATTGAATGGCGAACCGAATCAATATGATTGTGATACAGATTATAAAAATTATTATTATACTTTTTTTTTGAAAGGAATCAGAAATGTTTTTTCTTATACTTAAATTATTGTGTTCTTGATCTAGTGAAGTAGGCTTATACAATAAAAAACCTAGTGTTAAATTTTGTTAGTAATTTTTTTAATTAACACTATAGAAATCCAATATTCATTGACATTCTATTGTTCAAAATCTTTTCCAGTTAAAAATTGAAAAATGTTCAGAAAATATAACAGAAAATGATTTTCGAAAATTCCAGAAATTTTAGACTTCAGAGTCGATTTTAGCCTAATATTATGCATAACTTTTTTGGTGTTGTACAGTGTAATTGATTCTTCTTCTTCTTCTGGTAAATAAAATACGACCAGCTGGCTAAGGTATGATCAACATAAAAATATAATGTATCTACATTACTAATAATATACGTAAATCATTATTTATTTATTTTTTATTTCTTTACATTTTTTTTTTCGCCGTTGAAATCATAAATTCATGACGATCATTATTATATTATTTTCATCTTCTTCTGACGTTGACCTTTTAAGAAATGTAGGAAAATTGCCCTTGAATATTGTTTGGGTTAAATGAAAAATTAATTGCACTTTATGTGTAGGTGCCAATAAACCTCGTTGTAAAATAAATTAAATATTAAAAAGTTAAAAATTGAAAAAACTGTTACTATTCTATTTAATATTGCTGGTTAAATTACTATAATATTGATTTAGAATATTTATTTAATAATAATTTTTCGGTTTATTAGTGCATTTAATAGAGAGTAAATTTTTCATTCCCTTCGGCTAAACGTGATAAAATTATTATTCGCTTAAGCCACAATAATAATACCTTGATTTTTTATATTAAAAAGAAATCAATTTTATCCAAAATTAAACATTATTTGTGACGTCAACCGAACATAAAGTGCCAGTTATACATTTTTTTTGTCAATTTCCACCTGAATCAAAGATTAAGTTGTTGGTTCATTCTTTAGAGTTTTAACTCATATCATTCAAACAAATTTAATTTTCGTTATGTGTACTTATAAACTGAACATGTCATAATGTTAAAAATTTCGATATGCATATATTGATGTTAAAGATAGTCAGTCCCCTTTGACGCGGCCAAATTTAAAGTTTAAGACGTCATTTTTGTTGACCGAAATAAATACATGATAATATTTTTACTTTACTTCCATAAATATTTGATCTAAATTTGAAAACAATATTTTATTAAAAATATAACATTTGCTTTCGGTTGTAAATTTAAAATTTATGTCTTTCATGTTACCAACAATAATGATGGTAAAATCTAAAAAAAAAAACTTATTCATCATTTACCAAAGAAATTGACTTTGGCATTCAAGGTCGTTAATGAAAATATAAAATTTAATAATATAATTTATAAAAATTATGTTACTAAATAAAAAATATGTTATTGTATCGTTTGTGGTTATAACGTTTATTGACTTAAAAACCATTCATATATTTTAATGATAAAAAAATGTGAATCTATATAGCAACCGTTTGATGATTCTTTTGCAGAAAATTTCAATGGATTAATTCATATTGAGATTATACCTTAAATTCCGTTTCATTATCATTTTGACATTCATTTACGTAATTATTGTGGGACGATGAGTAACATATAGAAAATAAATGCCTAATGTATTGTAAAAATTAAATATATTTGAATTATGTTGAAGGCAATTCTATTCATATTTAAATTTTGTTATATGGAATAGGGCTGTTTCACCAACCTATTTTTTTTATTTTAAATATAGTTAAAGTATAGTTAAAGTATATATTCTTTAATATATTGAACATTTTGAAAAATATTAATTTCATTATCTTAAATACTTATATCTTTTTCTTTTAGTAATATATTGGTAGAATGTAAAAAATTAAATATTGAATTGAAATATTCGTAGACTATACCGAAAATTAATTTAATAATTTATATAACTCAGCTCTTCATAAAACATTAATTTAAAATATTGCCTCTCCTTTTCATTGCTCTATAAAAAAATATGTATATTTTTGACAGCATTAAAATTTCCTGTAAAAATAAAACAAGTGCTGTCATTAAAATTATTTATTACCACTTATTTATTTTATTATTTTTTTTAAATGCCATTAAAATTAGTAGTTAGACATGTTGTCTAAAAAAAGTCTAAATTATCAAAATATTTTTTATACATAAGATATAATTTCAATTAAATATGAATGTACGTAGAGTAAAAAATAAATAAATAGGAATAAAATTTAATTTTTTCAATATTTCATAAAAGTCGAAATAATTTTAGGAAGCAATTCTTTTAATCTTCTTATTTAAGAATAATCTATTATTATTATTATTAGCTAATAATGATATTTTATTTCAATAATAATGTTTTTTTTATATATTAACATAATATTATTCAAAAAAAAAAAATATTTATCGCTTGCTTAAAATGGTTTGTTTATGGCTTGATCACAGCTAATTTACCTATTTGAATAAAAGGTACCGGTTTTCTGTGTCATTTATCTATCAAATTTATAGAAATACAAGACATTAATTTTATCTATTTTTCGTAAAAAGATTTTTTTTAAAATATGTTAAAATAATTAAGAACATTTATTTTATATACGTCACAAAATAATTTTATGGCTTCATTTTCATTGCGTTTCATTTTCTGTCATTTGGTATCTGAATCAAAGGTACAGTAAAAATTGATTATCCACCTTTTAAGTCAATTAATTATCAAAACACAATTTACTAATAAATCTCTAGGGGAATTTTTAAGCATATATTAAATTAATTGAAAATGTAAAATTGCAATTTCAGAGTTTTGCAATTTCAGAGTTTTATATTTTTAGCCTATTTATAACTAATTTTACAGTTGTAAATAGGTTTCCGGAATATTTCTTCAAAAAATACTTTACAGTAGTAGCTGTTATGAAGCCATTATTATTATTAATTTTTATAACACTGTGCGATTAGGCGCCAATTTGTAATCTAAATAACTATTTAAAGTTTTTTTTTATAATTACATAACATTTGTAAATTTTATTATCAATTATCTTGTTATTTTATGGTTTGTTGTTATTTTTGAAATGACAGCTTTATTGTTTCCGAATCATTTGCTGCTTTTTTTCTAATCTGTATATTTCAAAATAACTTTTTATTTTTTAAATTTTTATAACACATACACACATCTGATCTTATTTAGAAATTTATGAGTTTCCTTCAATATTATAAAGTAGATCATCTGAATAAGTTGCAGAAAATAGTATATGTGCATGTGCATAGTTGTAGTTATGTTCATTTGAAATGTGTTTTTTTTTTAAATTCATTCTATATAAAAATTTAATTTAATAAACCTTGATTCTTAAGACAATATAAGTTTATTGAATTAAACCACATAACTTAACAGACATGAGTTGCATATGATGAGTAATTTTTTTTTTTATTATTTGGTCGCAGACTAAACTTTAATGGAAATTTAATTGAGTTTAATTCTTATAGTATACAGTAATAGTTAAATTCATAAATTCTATAATTGATGTTATCATTGAATTTTTATTTTGTGGTACCAAAGATGTTTTTAGAAATTTTCCCAAGATGTAACCTTAATGTTAAAGTTTTATATTGAATTTCTATCATTCATCAGTCCTTATGTAATCTTGAACTGATTTAAGATTAGAACTTCGACAAACAAACAACTAACAAAAAATTTTTTAAAATAATCTATATATATACATATTATATACATAAGAATAAATAGTTGCTAAAAATTTAAAAAAAATTTCTTAAATTTTTACTGAAAATCAGAAAACAAAAATTAAAAACTCATAAATTGCTTAAAATAGTAATTTTTTTGAAGAGTTACCCACAGAACTATGTAGGCAGATGAACAATAATGTTGTGATTGGTTTTTATTACAAATTAAAGAGTTATTAAGATATTATTTCTTTTATTATATTTTAAATGAAATTATATTATATTTATATTTAGATTTTATCTTAATTTCTTTTGTAAAATTATTAATATTGCTTTAATAGTATATACTTTAAAAGAACATTTAAAAATCGCTTTAAGAGAATTTATATTAATAAAATGCGTCATATTTGAACCGGATTTAATATATATAAAAAAAACAGAATTTTTAATATCATCATTTGTTGTAATATAAATATATTAAATAACTTCGAATATTTCAATGAGAAAATTTATAGCTTATGATGATAAAATTGAAAGAATTTGATTGCTAATAAATTTTTTTTTTTACGAAAAAATTGTTGCACAAAGAAAATTATAAAAAGAATTTGAATTTTATGTTTGGAATTTCCCACATAAATTGGTGATAATCTGATAATATTTGGGCCTGAGATATTCGTATCAGTTGCTGTTTATAGCATGCATTATTATGTTATTTTTATGTATGTATAGTATACCTAACTCAAAAACAAAATGGTTTGTGGTGAGCTGGTGTTGCACAGTACGTTATCAGCTTACTTCTATTTTTATTTTATTTTGAATTTAATTTAATTTAGTGTTGATAAAACAGCTTATTTCAATTATTGTTAATTCGCAATTTCATTGTCACAGGAATTTGAAGTAATTAATCCAATAACATTTGTCTATAAACATTTATCATTGTCTCGTAAAGAACTTTCTACTTTTAAACGAAACATCGTTTGTTGTTAATATTTAAAGAATAATATACATTATACCATAAAGAAAATATAAGGATAGCATAATGACTCAAGAAGTCATTGTAATAACTTATAAGTTTTATTTAATTTTATAACATAGGTACGTAATTTAAAATTAAGTCGTTAATAGTTTAAACACCCACAGTCTAGTATAACTAATACAGTAATCAAATCATATCATAAATATACGAACCGTACAACTTTTTGCTGTTTTCTTTTATTAATCTTATTTAATCCATTTTTATATGAGGCGTTCAATATAATAAAATTTAATTATGTGTCAATATTGATTGAACATTAAATATAGATATATGCAATTAAATGATAGCACGAATAAAATGTTGGTTATTTTTTATTTTATTACAATTTTTCTTATTTTCTCAACACTAAAACATTATCAAATTTTGATGGTAAATTGTGAATCTGGGATATTGTAATTCTTTAAATTTTACTCTTGAACATTATTAATTGTTATCTGAAGAGATTCTAAATAATTATTAAAAATTTAAAGAAATAATATAGAATTTTGTACAAAATTGTTTTAAGTGCGTCAAAGCCTATTAGCTTATTTAGATTTATTATACATATTACGTATACATTGAATTTTTAATTATTAATTAATTTTCACTTATTAATAAAACATTATTTCTAAATTCTATATTAAAAAAAATAAAAATATATAATTAAACTCAATTTGTCTAGAAAGGGTATATGTAAGCTTCAATTTATTAAAATATACAGCCGACTATATTATTTAATTGCTTACAATTAATGACTCGCTCATCGCGCCGTTATTCGAGCCGTTCTTCGCGCCGCGCCAACCACAGAAAATATGGCTCTCGTTATTTTTAAATGCTATTTGAACATAACGGTAAATAAATCATGGAAATCTAAATTTTCGAAGTCAAAAATTAATTGTTTCGCGAAATCAAACTGGATTTAAGGCATATATTATTGCAATGCCAAATTTTGTTGAAATTTTCAAATTTTATGTAGAAGAAAAAAAGGAGTTAAAGTACATCCTTACACATAATTTTTCGTAGGACTATCTAGAGACAGAATTATTTTTCAAAAATTAGGAAGCGGGGAGGAAGCAACGATAATCCAACTGCAAGTCAATTTGAAAATGCGTTCAAAAAATTGCTTGTTAGAATGTAAATAAAAATAGTAAATAAAAATATAACTGATGAGTATTTCTTGGAACCAGGAGTGAAAAATATCTATATTGATAACTCATATTTTGATGCTATCAAATACATGACTGGTTGGAGTGAAAATAAATTGATACAAAATTTAAAATGTGATACATGTAAGAACCTTATTGAACTTGAAGAAAAATATGAGTCATTATTTATTGCCAATAAAACCAAATTTCATCTGAGAAATCCAAGGAAAGATTTTGTTAAATTAGCTAAGCAAAAAGAACAAATTTTAGCTACCTTAAACCTTGTTCACACTTAAATATTTTTCCGGATATTTCGAGTTTTCCGGAAACTTTGTGGATATTATCATACAAAAACTTTTTCCTGATATTTTAATTTCCAGTTATTTTTCCACTTAGCCACTTCCTTTTAGCTACTTTTTGATATATTTGGTACGGTTGGCACCGTTTATTTTGTGTCAAAATATCAAAAAAAGTGAAATTTAATTCTAAAATTATTTATGAACTTCAGATTTTTGAAAATTCATAACAAAAAAAATAAACTTATTTATATTTTTTCTAGAACCGTCAAATTTTTTCCACTTCTAAAGTGCGAACGGTAGTTTCAGAAAGTGGAAATTTCCATTTATTTATCCGGATAAATGTTGAAGTGCGAACAAGGTATTACGCTCAAAAAATGAGTTATTTCAAAAAAATACTTTTTTTTAAATTTCAAATTTTATTTTAAATAATTTAGATTTTGACAGAATTTTATTAACTTTTAAAAATCTTCCACGAATTTTAAATGATTCCGAAAATTATAAATTATTAGTTATCAAAGCCTTTATTAAAATTTATACGAATTTAAAATTATTTAATGAAGCTAAAATAAAAAATATTGAACTTCATAAAAATGATTCAAGACATCGTTATTTGAAGATGTCTCATTTCAAAAACGAATAATGTTAGATTTTTGTTCGTTATGTGTGTTTTATTTTCAAAGTTTTTTAATTTCTTACAAAAAAAAAATTTTAATTATTCTTCGCTAAGATTTTATGAGTCACAGTTTTATCGGCTAACTAGTCTTACTTGTATGAATAAAATTCAATAAAATATTGCGACGTACTTCCACCCTTTCTATCCAAATTTTTTTTTTTTATTATTATTATTTTTTTTTTCATAGCTAATTAGAAAGTGTTTTTCCATAGTTCTAGTCCTAAGATTTTCACTTATTAATAAAACATTATTTCTAAATTCTATATTAAAAAAAATAAAAATATGTAATTAAAACTCAATTTGTTATCAGAATTGGTGCAAGCGGCATTAATATTGTGTGAATTAAAAAAAAAAAACTGAAATAACTTATAATTTAGCTGCAGGTAAAGGATAGTAATGTATGTAATCCTTATTTAAAAAGGAATATATAATTTTGTTTTTTTATTTAGGATTAAATTGTTGATTTTGTTTATGGTGATTTTGAATAAAAATGTTGTTCAATCGAAAAATTGTCGACATTTTGATAATATCTTGTCTAAATCTTTTTTTGGCACTTGGTACGGACTTTATGAGCAATCAAATGAATTAAGCATTGGACACGGGGATGACTGACAAATTCATAATTTTCAAGCTGTTGAAAGCGAAAAATTAGTTCATACTACTCTTTCATATCCAAGGTATAGTTTATTAAGATTTTGAAAGTTTTGTTTCAGATTTTTTTTTTATAATTTTATTTACTTCGATTTTGAATTCAGCACATTTATAATTTTTTTGAATTTTAGAATCATAAGAAAGAAAAATTGGAATTATAGATTTTTTTTTTAAATATTTTTATTATTATTTTTTCATTGTCCAGTTCACTTAAGAAAACAAAAGGTTTAGTGGATTTTATGAATTTTAAAATCGGACAACCAGCTATTTTAAATATAACAGAATCTTCCAATCCAAGAGGCATTAGTTAGTTAATTTTTATGAAATTCTATTGTAGCAAGAAAGACTTTAATAATTCTAAATCTTATTTGATGAATAACCAGAACAAGCAACATTTTTTGTCATAAACCAGGATTATCTTATTGGATACACTTGTGCCGACGACAAAGGTAATTAAATTGTAATTTCTATTTCAAAATAAACATAAACTTAATTTAATTGAAAATCTTGCAAACCAATTAATTTTTCTAGACTTTTATTTAGCGTTGTCCAAAAATTCAATGGCAAATTTTAATGTTGAAACCAGAGTTCTTAAATCATTGGCGGAGAGCGGATTTAATATTGATGACAGAATATACATCAAACAAAGAAAATGCTATAAGAGGAATTTCTTGTACTAATTTTTTTTGTAACCTTACGTTCCATGCTTGGAAATCTTGATATCAAACGACAATCAGTTTCAAATTTGAAATAATATCCTTATTTTTTCAATAATATATAAGGAAGCTAACTAATTGTCAATTGAGCAGTTAAAGTAAAATAAAAAATAAAAAAATTTTGTTCTACCATTAATAATAGTGCCGTAAATTATAGAGGATTTTAAATATGTTTTATCAATTATGAAAAAAATTTCAACTTTGTAATAATAAATAAATAAATAATTAAAAACTTATGTATAAGCAAATAAGGTTCAAATTTAAAATAGAACAGACTGACAAAAATTAATATGTACAACAACAAAGTTGAATCTTTTTTTTTAGCAAACTTGATCAGGCTAGTGTAGCTGAAGATGTTGATACGACAATTATGATTGAAGCTTGTACAAATTTAAATTACTACGCACGTTTATGAAGACTTGTTTAATGAAATCCATCACTTTTTTGAACAGGCGAGATTCTCCTTAAAAAAAATTATGTCGAAAAGAGACCTATTTTGAATGAAACAAGAAAACAACTAAATTATCTATGTGACTTCCGTACCCAATCTTCCAATTTAAGTAGAAAAATGATATTCATTCAAATTAGTGCACTCAAACGAAAGAAATAAAAATCTCTAGAATAAAAAATTTATTATTGATTTGTAAAAGTTTTCAATTTATGATTAAAACTTTAATTCTTTTCTAAATCAATATTTAAAACTTATTTTCAAATGAATTTAACGATGTCGCAACAGATGATTTTTAAAGTTATTGGATTGCATGGTCCTGTAATGATGGTGAAGGATAGTCATGTATTCCAATTTGGAAGTTGAAAAAATATACATATTAAAATTTTATATTTATTTAAAAAGATGCAATTGAAGAAGAATTAACTATTTGTAATTTATTATTTTATTTTTATTATTATTCAATTTAAACAGATACGCAAGTATTTACGTTTACATTTTATCTTAATCTAAACTTAATTACACTGAAGTATTTTTTTTTTTAATACAAGCAGCTTTTAAGTTGGAATTAGTATTAATGAGAATCGATTGGTTGACTATTATTATTGTTCAAATTAGTAATTTACTAGAATAGTTATTTAATTGCACTTGATTATTTTCAAATAAATAACAAATAACAATTATGTAAACTAAGTAATTTTATATTACATAGGAAGAATAAACATAATGTATAAAATTAAAACTTAGTCAGTCTTTATTCAGATTCCCAAGAATTTATTATTTCTTAATTTGAATATATAATGAGATTTAAGCTTCTTAACAAATAGATCAAAGGATTCACATTCTTTAACAGCAGAAAGAGTTAAATAAGTCTGTAGATGACATAAGAAGTGCCTTTAGCTTGATCATCGATTTTCATTTTTTCATAAATAAATTATTGCGATTTCTTAGCAAGTGATTATACTATATATACAATTGATGATTACGTGTTATAATAATGTTTGATTTCGTCTATTAATTAATTATTTTGTAGATATATTTAGCTTTTTCAATGAATACATATATAATAATGTCAAACTTTCTAGTCAGTACGTACAACTTTTTTGTTGTCACAAATCTACCAAGCCATACAGGACCTTCGGGCTTCTGTTCAGTAGGATTTTTATGCGATTTTTAGAAGGTTGGTGTGGCTATGAAAAATTATGTTGGCTCTTTCCGGAAGAAAACTATTTTTGATCTTTTTAGAGTCTAAATCAGAGAAGAGTTTTTATTTGTGATGTGATCAATATGATCACTCCAACTTTTAGCTATTGATTGTCAATTTTTTTATGAACAAATAAAGTCAGAGTATTTTTTTTATAAATATATTTAGAATATTTTATTGCTTTCTCAAAAAAGAAAAAAGGAGAAGCAAGAGCAGACAAAGATATATTCTTGAAAGTCTAATAACTTTAGATTTGTATAAAGACGATTTGAAAAAAAAAA
Organism: Hybos culiciformis; assembly: GCA_964007475.1. Lineage (NCBI taxonomy): Eukaryota > Metazoa > Arthropoda > Insecta > Diptera > Hybotidae > Hybos > Hybos culiciformis. Next base: position 84,501,516 of record OZ023274.1, read on the forward strand.
TCAACCAAGATAATTGTTAATAATGTTAAATATTTCAAAATCAGTATTGGAAATAATTCATACAAGACCTTTGAAAAATAATAAAACATATACATATGTATAAAATCACATCTATCAAATCATTTCGTTCCAAAACTAGAAATTCTAAAAAATAAAAACCGAAATTTAAAAATAATTGTTAGTTTCGAAATAGACTCTAAAACTGTTCACAAATATTTCTAATTTTGTTTTCAAAGTATGAAAATCAAAATAGATAAATATCTTACCTACGGACAAGCCTTCTAAAATTAATTAATTACACGGAAGAAGTTTTCGAAATCACATTTCTAATGTTAAACTATTCAATATGTGAAAGATAAAACTTGCATTTAGTTTCTTTTAAAAAATATAATTATAATGAATTATTAATGAAATATTTAATTAACACAATATAAATTATTTTTGCATTTAAATGAAGTTTTATCAAAAAAAAAAAAAAATTAGTGTGTTCAACACCTCGAAACATCGAAGTCAAATAGTCAATGAAAAATTATAATGTGGTACGACAAATCAATTATTATCGTAATAATATCAAAATTAAAAGTTATTTTTGTCTTTTCAGGTCGCATAAATTTTTTATAATATATCCTTTTTCATTATGGGTGTTGTTAATAAATTTTGAAGCAGTTCAATCGAACTCTGCGATAGATAAATGTTTAAAATATGAGGCTATCTCTGAAGTCAATCCATCATTTGTAAGAAAGTATTAAAATTTGTTAATTACGACTTTTTATGACTGCAGTTTTATTTTATTTTCTATATTTTATTTCGTGCTAATTTGGAGCTTTTTTTTTTTTTTAGTTTGTGTACACATTACATTTTTTCAACCCAACATTTTTGATTCTGTCAATATAAATTAGTATTTTAATAAATTAATATTATTTTCAATATCTTTAGTGTACATGTAATTTTATTTTTATAATAATCGAAATATATTTTTAGAAAGAAGGCCATCAATGGTTTGCGGTTTATCTAGAAGAAAACTCATATTTACCAGGAAATACCAAGGACTGTAGAATTTTAGTAATGACTTTCTCAGGACCTGGAGAGTTTACCATCACACTTGTTTCTTTCAAAAAGTAAATTAGTTTACCATTTTACAATTATATAATTTTCTTTCTTTTTTTAAATCATTAAGTTTAAAAAAAATAAATTCAACTTTTCAATTATACCTCCAAAATTAGTTCTTTAATCATAATATTTTTTTTGTAGACCACTACAGTCGGTTCATACAATTATGAACACTTGTCAATTCCATGAAAAGGGTAATGCTACATGCACCATAACAAGCAGCTCTCTTCCCAAGCATATTTGTGAGTACATATTTTACAAATTTAATTTTTCATAGAAGATGCTAATAATTCGTTATTTTAGCTCAATTTAAAGTAATTGCATCAGATAATTATGAAAGCTATAGTATAGCGATGCTCTGTGGAGAAGAGCAAGGTAAATAAGCAGTAAAAAGATCACATAAAAATTTCAAGCTAAAATTAATAGGATTTGATAAGAACTTTTTAGATTTATTTTAGTTCAGGCATTTTTATGAGTTTTTTGTTCTCTAAAACTTAGTTTTGTACAAACATGATGGCACATGAAATCGATTATTAATAATTTAGTGTTATTTTTTAATGGCAATGCTATTACCCGCGATTGCGCCTGCATGTTGATAGAAATTCTTTATTTATTCCAACTATAAGTATTAATTAAATAAGTAATACGATATAAGGTTCTCTTCCATATTCATCTCATATCAATCTTTTGTCTCCGTTTAAATGTCGTAATCTCCAGACGCTGATTTACTAGCAATAGCATTATACACTAGTATAATGTAAAATTGTAAACATGATATTTAGAATAATGTAAACCTTTCTGGAATTCTGTTTTATTGCCAATAAATTAATTAGCAGATGGAAATGACATGTAAATTGGACATTAAGGACAGAAATTAAAAAATTATTATAAACATTCTTTTAAGTAAAAAAAAATATATTCATATATGGAATGGAAGTGATAATTAACTTCCATTTAAAATTTTTGAGAAATTATTTATATATGTACATGTTCGTATATATAGATTAATCCATGGTAATTGTATCATCTTTCTTTTCATATAAAATTAAAACATTTATCATATTTTCAGCATTTGTAGCGGCTTTCAGTACGATTCCAGTAGCTTCAAAATCTACCAAGCAAAAAATTGACGATAAATTGAAAGAATTAGGATTAAAAGATTCAAATATTAAAGAAATTAATCAAGATGAATGTTTTCCTAGATATAAAGCTACTTTGTGAAGATTTAAAATAAAATGAAATAAAATGATTTAGCAAAAGACTTCTGTTTTCACTACCATTGTAAATTAATATAAAAAAATATAAAAACAAACATTTGACTCTTCTTAATTGCGTTATTTTTCAACTTTTTTAAACGTCAAATTGTAATATTGTTCTTCAATGTTCTCTTTAGTTTTCACTTGGTAATCTGTTTTTTTTTTTGTTAGGATTTGTTATTATAGGCAATCGTCTTTATTATATTAAAATATTTATAGGCTTAAGTTGCTGGAAAAATTCTTGCGTAGAGTTTCAATGCAAATGTTATGTTCTGTTAATTATAATTTTAATTATAATTGAAACTTCAAGAGCTTTTTTAAATCTCTATCTGTTCTATCTGTCTGTAGAATACTATTTAACAGCCCTTTTATTAGTAACTAGTAACTTCTCGCATAACGTCTTTTTGAACGAAGCCAAATTGGAGTTTTTATAGTATGTATACACTTTTGGCATCATTATAAGTTCGAGAATTGTTGTTTTTATTTTTTAGTTTTAAAAATGTACATAATTTCATTAAATTTTAATGTTATTATAAATTTTATAATTTTTACTAATTATTATGAATTAAATTAAAATTTTATTAAATAAAATATAATAAGAAAAAATATAAGTATATAAGTTTATATATATAAATAATTTTAACATTACTTAAAAATCAGTCATAATAATTTCGCTGATAATGTGGTTAGTTTCTAAATTTTTAAAGTCCATACTTACAGATGAGTGTACTCGTACTTTTATTATTGTCGGTTGCCCTAATGTTAATTTTTTCAAAAAAGTAATATTAACAATTTTTTTTTTTTAATTTTTCAGGGCTTACCAGATTATTACTTTTTTTTCAGTTATTGCATTCTCGCAATCTTTTGAATGCAAGAAATTTACGGGATACAATGTTGATCCAAAGAAGGTGAATTTATCAAAAATTAAAAAACCGACAATATATTATGTTTTGATTAAATGTCCCTCTGTTTCGTCCACCACTAAAATTCTGGTAACTATCATTATCAGCCAATTGATTTATATTCATTGAATGCCGAACCAAGCTTAATATCATTTACTTTCACCTCGATTATCAGTTGAGATTATTCCATTTTACCTTTTGGCTGTTCAATTTTTATAAAATTAAAATTATCGATATTTCGATATTTCGATGAAAATTGTTTTATTTGTTTACGGTATATGGGGTAAATGATATAATTATATTGAAGGAACCTTAAAAATATGTTCAGCCCTGATTGTGACCAAACAAGGTATATTCAAATTAAAGTACCTTTAATCTAAATGCTGAAAACGGACCCCATATTTCATTTATGAGGTACTGTTAATTTTTTTTTTTTGATTTTAACAAACTTAAGTTAATCAGTACAAATGAGTACATACAGTAAATGAATTAAAGAATAAAAGAACAAAATATATAATATTATATTATAACTTTCCCAGAAGGAAATTTGATTTGCTTTTTAGTATTTTTAAAATTATAGAACAGAATAAAATATATTAAATTTGTTTAAGATTGTTGGTACTTGGTCTGGGTTTTTGATTACTCTTTCAAGCGAAGATTGTAAATTGGGAAATTTTCAGCAAAACGGACCAGATGAATTGATCAATTTTAATACTAATTTTCCACCGTAAGTATTTTATTTTTGAGTTTTGATTGAAAGTTTAATTGAAAAAATAAGTTTTTGACGCAAACTTGAAGTGATATACTAATAATGATATTTTTATCAATTCAAATTTTTTCAACAATTACAAAATTAAAAAAATTATCTCGATATTAAATCAATAGTCAATTTAGACAAAATTAAATTCCTGCTATTTATTATAAAAATAATAAATAAATGTTTAGTGAAAAACAACAATCATATACTTTTTTAATTTTTAGAGATATTAGTGATGCTTCGGCTATCGTTTACAGATTAAAAGCCAATGATAACGACAGTTTCTTAAAACAAGAGCAAAGTTCTAATAATGATCCAGGTATAATTATTATTTTTTACAATTTAAATAATACAGGAAACGAAAATAAGTTCGCAAATTAAAGTACCTTTAATCTAAATGCATACATTAATCAGAATGTATACATTATAATGGAAATGTAAAAATAATAAGTTTTTTTTTTAGTCAAAGAATATCAAATGATCATTTCGGATGACTTCAATAGTTATTACGTTGATTATTATTGCGATAAAGAAAATGAACAAGGTACCTACTACATTTTTTGAAATTAAATTATGCACTATTTTTTATTTTTTTTAATTTATAATTTTCAGAAATTATTTATTTTGCATCAAGAGAACTTGTAGTATCACCCGAAACTGAACAGCGTGCTGTGGAAGCATATGGGAAACTCCTCCAATAACATCATTTACAAGAATTCCTCAAAGAGCTTGCTTTCCACAATATAACAAGTAAAATAACTATAGAAAAAAAATTTAATCGATCTCATTACCAAAATAAAAATAACATTAACATTAAACATTAAAAATTTCATAAAGGAATGAAAAATATAAATAAAAATCAAATTATTTCAATGATAGATATCAAGTAAATCATTCTAATGAGTTCTAAGCCCAAATAATAATCAATAGATTTCATAAGTTTTATATGGTAATAATCAGTGGTGGCTGAAAAATAAATGTTCAACCCTCGCGCCCTAGGCAGATTTAATACATATGGCCCTTTCCTCTCCACCCTAACCGTGTATCACAAAAACAAATCTTACGTTAAATTTTTTTTATATTAAACATGCATTATATTTTATAACGTGAACCTAAATTAAAAAAAAAATATATTTTTGGACGAGTAGAGTGCTGACTACTATAGATATTATGTATTGCCGACTATTGTCATTTTTCTAATACTGTTGATTTTGACAAAATAAATTTTAAAAGTAAAGAAAATAATTTTAAATATTTAAAAAAAAATTATATGGATTTAGCAAAACGGACTTTGGAGCCCCAAAAAGCTTGACGCCCTAAGCGGTATCCTAGTTCGCCTATATGGTAGAGCCACCACTGGTAATAATCGCTTTCAGCTTAAACTACAATGAACTAATAAAAATAGTAACAATATTTAGTTTTCAGTTTGATTTAATAATTTTCAGATTCTAAATCCACAAATTTTTAATAAAGCAACAGGAAGTAAATTAATTATCAATATCATAATATATAATTATAATGAATTTTGAATTAAATAAGTTGGTCATTCGACAGTTTAATTATATACTAATTTTACCGATTAAATAAAAAAGAAAAACTTATTTGAACTAAAATCCTTGATTTTATTTAACTTCTATTGAATAATTTATTTTCTCTTTACTTCAATGTAAAAAGAAAATCACTTAATCTTTTAAAATTCAATATTATTTCAAGCTATTAACAATGAGTTCAACCCTTTAACAAGAGAGTAAATTAAGAAAATCACTATAATTCAACGATTCGTAAATGTACTGGGATCGTTTTAAGTTAAAGTGTAGGTTATTGATTGAGCGATTTTAGTGGTTCATTTCGCGAATAAAAGGCTATATTTTATTTGGTATCAAAAGGATAGTCATTATAAATGCAGTGAATTTTCAATCCGGTCTTTTATAAGGTTGGCAGTACTGAGATCCAGAATACGTCTATGATTTTTTTAAAAGCATTCGTAATTATAAGGTCTACAATTTTGAGATCCAGAATTTTGAGAAAGGGAATTTTATGATTTTGTAACCATCTGTATCATTTCATTGCAACATCTTCTAAGTGTAGATATATTCAAAAAGTCTACGATATAATAAATATTATATATTGGAATTTTGTTTTCAATCGGAAAAAGAGTTAATTTTTTTTACTATTTTTTTTTACATTATTTGAGTATAAGATAAAGAACAGGACTAAACTTGCATCCTCATTTTTTTGTTATACTTTTTTTTTTAACGTTTAAATAATGATATGAATCCAATTAACTTTGTAGTACGCTATACAGAACAGACCTTAATTTGATGTTTATCAATATCATATGTTTATCAATATTATATTTTATTTTATCGTCGTCTTGACGCAACGGAAGCATTCTCTAGTGTTAGAACAAAAAATTAATTGCTTATGTACGATGGATTTCATTGTTTTAATAGTATATTGAATATATATTTATTTCAAAAAGCTAATAAATAATTCATTTTCTTATTATAATTTCGTATTAATTAATTAATTTGTTTAAATTTTCATTCATTAGATGTTCTATAAAATTGCAAATTTTCTTAATTTTATTATAGTCATATTATCAAAAAAGCTCAAAGAATGTGGTAAGTCGGTTGTTAAAAAATATTAATTTTTTAGTACCTACTATTTCATACTTTACAATTTACATATTAATTTTTTAAAGTGGTGTTTCACCAGAGTGTTGAAAAAAAGTAACATCATAACAATAACAATTTTAATTAATTATAATAATTATAATTAATTATGACAATTATAGTTATTGTTTTAGGCTTGAAAATATTTTAAGTACATCTGTTTTGGTTTTTGTGGTATCACTATCTGTTTGTTCTGTGGCCGGAAAGGGATGTGTTAATCCTGAACCACTGCATAAAATTAATCCAAACTATGTAAGCTATATTATACTTTGCATAATTAAGTTTCAATAATATTTTGATTTATTATGAATTTTTCAATTTGAACCAGTTTTTAATATAAAACTCTAAATGGAGAATATGAGTACAGTGAACATGTAGTAATTATTGATATCTCTTTCTAAAGGAAAAAATAGAGACCCTTATCAAATAAAATTTACTCTCACTATTTGTTGAACAATATTATCGATCCTAATTTATGATGATTTTTTTAATATAAATTATATTAAACTTTGAAGGAAAGTTCTAAAGGAAATAATTGGTTTGGATTATATTTAAAAAAAAATTCATATACACCTGGAGAAACTGATGATTGCAACGTTGTCACGTTTGTACAAGATGGACCTGGTCAGCTTATTTACACGTATACTGGATTTAAAAGGTAATATTAGGTAAAAGTAAAGTCCACTACTGAAATTTTTATCAAAAAAATTATTTTAAAAAAGACAAAAAGTCTTCTTAAATTTTCTTAAACCACTATAGTATTAAAAAAACTTATTTATATATATATTTATGGTAAAGATATTCGAAACTCTCATTGTTTCAAGTATTCTAATTTTAATTTTTTAATTAACAACACTTCTTGATTTTACAGAAAGAAAGATTTTTTAAGCAAGATTTGTAGATATTACTGATCTTAAGATTCCGGAGAAGAAACGAGAAAAAAAATGTTTATTCGGATTTTATTTATTATTTATTTTAAAAAACTCATGTACCTCGCAAAATATTTTTTTTTTGTTTTTGGGATATGGTTTTAATGCAAGAGCTGAAGTGAGTTAGTTAATTATATATAAAAATATTTTCAACCTGCGGCGGACAGAAAATAAACCCTTATAAAGCTTAAAATAATAATATTTTGAAAGATCCAATATTCCAATGTTTTTTTAAGTTTATTTTTTTTTTTCTTCATCTTAAAGCGATTTGTCATCGGTGCATGTGAAAGTTGAACGATTATTATTTGACGAACAAGGTGATAATGCAACATATATTGTGACTGCTAGTTCAATGCCACATGACATTTGTGAGTACAATAAATAAATCTTCAACAAAGGTCAACAAACAGAGTTTTAATGCATTTGCTTTGCACGGAGAGAAATATTCGGTCATATTATGTGAATGACCATATTTTGTTCGAAAATTACAAAATGGGTTTATTAGCTAACTGGTTGTAAAGTACTAAAATAAAGATTAATTTATTCTTAATGAGAAACTGCAGGAGTTATTAGCCTTTGAGAGTAGATTTTTTTTTTTTAATTAACTTTTTTTTTTTAATTTTTCACTTTTTCTTTATTTATTTTTTTTAATAATTTTTTTTTTTTTTCTCATTTATTATTTTATTTTTCTTGTGCCAAATCTCAGGCTTCAAAACTCGATCTATATTATTCCAAGCCAACTCTATTACAAATTGACAATTTGCTTTGGTCAAAATACTAAATATAAATGGTCTTTACCTAGAATAGACCAAAATAATAAGAATTATTAGATTGATCAACAATTTATTCGCAAATAGATTTGAGTAATATATCTAGAATAGTTGAGAAATGAAATATTACATTCATTACGATCTTCCGGATAACTCCAACGTAACGATTTTTCTCCGGTTACCACAATCATTTTTACTTTATTTTTTTATATAACCAAAAGACTTCAAATTTTTGATAAGTATTAAACCTTTAAATATAATTAATTTTTTTCTGATATTCAAAACCTAATCACATTAAATTTATTTAGATAAGTTTTATTTAGATAAAATATCCCGCCTATCTAAGTTATAAGTTTTAATTTTTTTTTTTTTCAGCAAGCTTTCGGGTTGTGGGAACTAACGATTTTAAAGATTTTTTTATTGGATATTCATGTGAAGATGATGAAGGTAATTAAAATTTGTCAAATTTATTCAAATATATCTAAATTATAATAAATACTTAAATTGCTTTCTACTATCATTTAGCACTTTTTGACATAAATTAATTCTTATTATTATATTATCTTTGTTTTTGTATTAAAAAGATGTAATTTTTTTTTGGTAAAGAACACTTTTATGTTGGGACAAAGGAACCAATAGCACCAGAATCGGTTAAACAAAAAGTAGCAGATACTTTAAAAGATATTGGATTATCAGTATCAGATGCAACAGAAATAGATCAGAGCAGTTGTTATCCACAATATGTTTAAAAAGAATAAATCTTGTCATTTGTTTTATTAATAAATAAAATCCATAATGTGTATGTGATGAGATACTATAATAAAAAATAAATTAATATAAAAAGGGAAGAATTTCTCGCAAAGGAAGAATAATTTATTTCGTATTACAAAAAATAATTATTATGATCTACTTTCATAATATTCTTTCTAAACAATAATTTATAGAATTAGAAGACTCAAACAACGAACTTTCTAAAAAGGGAAGAAAAAACAAATTTATTCATTTATAGTCTCAGAAACAGGCAGTTCTAACTATTTTATAACTTTATTTTTGATATTGCTCGACGCCTTTATTTTTATTTTTTTATTATAATAATTTTAGACTGGAGTACTATTTTCGAACAAGTTAGCTTATACGTGAAGGATATAATCTGTTTTCTGTTTTTAAAAGTAAATAAAGGATAAAGTCGAATTAAAGAAGAATCTGTAAAATAATTTTCAATAATTGTATTTTCTGGATGAAATGAAACTTAATAAGTTCCATTTGAGATATTCTCTGCTCAGTCTTTTTAATATTGCACACACATTGCACACTTATCACGCACTGCACACATTGCACACTTAACACGCACTGCACGCACTGCACACATTGTACATAAAATATCATATTAACTTCAAAGATGTTTGTGAGCATCTGGATTTCGATGCCGACAATCAAAAATTAAAACAAAGTCACTTCTTTCACAATTATCCTCCTTTTTAAATTTTAATAAGATCATCACAACGTTTAAAAGACTAGGTAGTATTAGTGTAGATACATTCAGAGTAATACTCCAAAAAGATTATTACAAAACTTGCAATGTTCAAAATTCATGTGAGGAAAAACGTAATTTTAATACCTATATTATTATACCAATACTACTACTACTATCAGTGTTTTACTTTCCATCTAAAGACTTGGCTCACTTCATCTGCTTCCAACGAACGTCTTATAATTTATTTTATTTTATTTTAATCTATCGCATACAGACCTAACAGATTTTCACCTAAATTAATAGTTCAATTCAAAACTATTTAAAAACATAATCATTTAAAAAAGAATATTCATTTAATTATTAAAACAAACATTAATAAATGATAATACCAAAAATAAATTCAGTAAAAGAAAATTCAATCAAAATTCAGTAAAAGAAATGAAAGTTATAATATAAATTTTTGAATGAATGTATAATACAAAATCAATTTTAAGAAAAATTCGATGAATTAACAATTATTCAAAAGATTGGACATTAAAGAAGATTTTGAAATATGATTTTTGTTTTATTTTATTTTACTCAACTCAATAAGCCTTGTTCTGAAACGTACCATTTACTTTAATTTAAAATGTTTACTCAAAATGAATACAACAAAGAAGACAATCTGTTTCTATTACATTTTAATATTCCATTTTTAATAACGAAATATAAACTATATAAATCTTTTAACATCGTCAACTACTTATTTTATTTAAGTGCGTTCAAACTAAATGGAATGCAATAATACCAAAAAGCATGTGTATAAAGAGGAATCAGTCCCATATAAAAAAAAGAATAAAAATAATGAAACAAAAAATCCATATCACAACCCCATGAGCTTTTTTTTATTTTTTGAGAATTCCACTCTCACAAAAGCTTTTAAAACTTCAAAAATAACAACAGTTCTATACAATTTTAAAAGTTTTAAAAGCTTTTGTGAGTGAAATTCTCAAAAAAAAGCTCATGGGGTTGTGATACGGATTTTTTGTTTCACTATTTTTATTCTTTTTTTTGTATGTGACTGATTCCTCTTTATATACATGCTTTTTGATAATACTCTTAAGTTTTTATTTCCCTTTACGTGCTTTAGATCATAGTTTCTCAACGTTTTTGAGTCCGCGGACCACCAATAAATCAAAAAAAATTTTGCGGACCACATCATTATTAAACTAAAATAACTTATGGTATATAATTGATTATTTGATTTGAGAAAAAATTGTATTTTTATTAATAACCAATATTTAAAAATATTAAAACAAAAACATAAAATATAATTCAAAAATTATTTATAAAATATATAAAACATAAAATTCGACAATTCATAAATAATTAAAAAAACCAATCTTTTCATTAATGTGACTTCTGCTGCTGCTTATTTGCAATAATCATTGAAAATGGCGGTGTTAGTTTAGTTTCAGCAAGACGAAGGGACTCAATTCCAGACGATTTCTTTGTTTGGTTTTGATTATCGTCATAGTAGAAAAAGCTTTCTCATACGAATATGTTGTTGAAAATGAGTATAACAATTTTATAGCTTTATAACTCAAAGCTGGATATTCTTTCTGCAGGGAAATCCAAAAAAGATATAGAGTTTTTGTTTTATATCTCGACACTAATGTGGCAGATCGATAAGCATTTCATTTTCTTGATTGTTAGGTGAACATGAATTAATGTTTTCATTTTCTATAAAGGGATCATGAAACCACAAATTTCCTTTACGTGGATCTTCATCATCGGGGTAATAACTATCAAAATTTTGGGTTAACCCTCTCAAATGTTCATCAATAATTTTTAACAAGCATTTACGGTTTTCATCCATATTATGTATGTTATGTATGTATGTAAATATTATGTTTATAGTTTTACACAAAAAACATTTTAACAAGAATTAAAAATCGAATCCGTTATCTTTGGAACTAACCTAACATGACATTGTAAGAAGTAGATCGTAATTAAAAATACATTTTGTAATTCTGAAAAAAATGTTTGTTTTTAATTTTTTGTTATTGAAAAAATATTGTACAGGTAAGTATGTACGTTAATATTGGCATTTCAAATGCTAATACACTCAAAAAATTCTTACCTTACCAAGTACGTTTTTTTTTACCATTAAAAAAAATCCCATATATTTTTTCCAGAACGGTAAAAATTTTATTAAGTTAACTGTCAAGATCATTAATTTATCCTTCCTTCCTAAAGGTTTTCGAAATCCTTAAGCCGTTAAAACTTCCCATTAAATTTAAAAATTCCATTTTCGCAACCATTCTACGGTTTTAAAAACATTATATTTTTTTCAACGTCTCTTTTACAATTATTGCAATGGTCAAAGCTATTCTAATAACGATGACAAAAAAGAAGTCCATTACAATAATGTTTTTTTTTTTCGTTCTACGGTTTTGAACACCTTCTTATGCTTGCTTATAACGCCTTTTAAAGGGAAATTGTCATTTATTGTAATGACCTAATGACATATGCACATAAAAAAAATTCAGTATTTCTAACAAACAAAATATTATTTTAACGTACAAAATATATTCCGTCGAACTTATATTTTCCATTTTACACATTGTCGTAAATTCAGTTCATAGCTCGGTGGCAAGAGTTGATGGATTGCAATGTTCAGGACAGTGGTTCGAAGATACAAGCGGGCATGAAAAAATTATTAAAAAAAATAAAATTAAAAAATTAAAAAAATAAGTAAAAAAAAAAATAAAATAAAAAAAAAAATAAAAAAAAAATATATATAAAAAAAAATAAAATAATAAAAATAAGGGAGTGGCTACAGTTACGGTAACCGTAACTAATTTTTTTTTTTAACAGTTACGGTTAACGTAACTTATTTTTTTTTTTTTTTAAGTTACGGCAACCGTAACTTTTAGGTAATGCTTAAAGTTACGGCAATTTTTTTTTATGAAAAAAAAAAAAAAGTTTATTTAATTTTTTTTTTTCTTTTTTTTCTTTTTTTTTTGTCTTAACCCTTTCTTCGGGATTCGAACCTCGTTCTTTAGCATTTCATTCTACCACTCTACCTCTCGGCTACAGTATTAAAATTATAAGCGTGTACAAAATAGAAAATATAAATTATGTTTACATGTGAAAGTTATTGACAAGTAAAAACCTTACATCGTCATACAAAAAATGCAAGAATAGTAAAACCTTACATCGTTATACAAAAATACAAAAATAGTTTTAAAAGCGCGAAGCGCCAAAGCAAAATAAAAAAAAAGAGAAAAAAGAAGCCCTAGGTGGTTTGGGGGAGGCGGCGGCCGTCCCCCATTCAGCATAACAACTTTTTATTTAAAAAAAAAGTCATAATGCTCAAAAAAAACTTTGCCGTAATCACTGAAAAAAAAAAAAGTTACGTCCGTAACTTTAGACAATTTTCTACAGGATTACGGTTACCGTAACTCTCAAAAAAAAAAAAAAGAGTTACGTTTGCCGTAACTTTAGTCAATTTTCAACAGGATTACGGTTGCCGTAACTCTCAAAAAAAAAAAGAGTTACGTTTGCCGTAACTGTAGACGCTCCCTAAAAATAAATAAAAGATTTTAACAAATAACAAAAAAAAAAAATTAAAAAAAATTAAAAAAAATAAAAAAAAAAAAAATTAAATAAAAAAATAAAAAAATATAAAAAAAAATTAAATAAAAAAATAAAAAAAAAATATAAAAAAAAAAAATAAATTAATAATAAAAAAAAAAATTAAATAAATAAAAAAAAATGTAGTCTAGCAAAATTTTTTTTTTGTATTTGCGGTGTTTTTTGCTGAGGAATTTGAAAGGTTTTTGGTTTTGGGTCATCATCAATGTAAAGTACATTTATACTAAAAAACTACCTTAATTTTAAACAACAAATCCGTTATCAGAACGAATCGGACCTTTTTATTAATTAAAAGTAACCTTAATATTAACGATATTTGTCGTCATATTTAAGGCCTATTATATCATATTCGTTATTCAAATGGTATAGACCTTACTAAGAAGGACCTTACCTTGATTTGAAAGGAAATATCAAAGGTTTTTAAAAGAGAGAGTCCTTAAATAGAAAGAAGATGTAGTTAGTATTAACGACCGTATTTAACGACATAAGGAAGAAAAAAAAAGGGAACTCCTTTGGACAAAAAATAAAGTGAAATCCCGTTAATAATAACAGCGTTTTTTTTTTAAAGTAAGGTAAGAATTTTTTGAGTGTATGAACAACAAAATTTTCGCGGACCACCAAAAAATCTTGACGGACCACCAGTGGTCCGCGGACCACCGGTTGAGAAACTATGCTTTAGATAATTATCCAAAAATTAATAATTAATAATGCATTACACCCAACTTTTTTTTTACATGGTGGATACGTTCCAATGAAAACCGTGTAATTAAAAAACCGTGTAAAAAAAGACATGGTGAACATATTAAAATTGAGGATATGTTCCACAACTTTAAAAAACCGTGTAAGTTGAAAAACTGAGCTATATCTTGTCCTAAAAACCGTGCAAAAAAAAATATTAAAAACTGAAACAAAAAAAAAATATGAAAAACAGAAATTATATTGGTAAAAGCACAATGAACAAAACTAAACCGTCGATAAAACCTTTACGAATCACCAAAATTAAAAATAGATGCAATGCTTGTACACTTAATTTAAATAAATCTTTTAAAAAGCAAATTGAAATAATTTTTTCTTCGAAAAAGCTCACAGTTTTGAATACAACTCCTTCATGTTAGAGGACTAAATTCGTGTTAGACGAAATAAATCGTGCAAAAAAAAATTTGTTTGATAATTTTTTGGAGCGTGTTATTTCAAAATCGTGTAAAAAAAAAAGACCGTGTAAAAAAAGAGTTGGGTGTATATTTATATTTGATACAATTAAAACAATTACCGTCTAATCAACATTTTAAATTTTAGAATTACATTTTTTACGGCAAAAAACTTGATGAGTCGGAAGTTACTACATCAAGCTTTAATTGATTTTTATAATTTTTACAATATTATGAATTTAATTAAATTTTATTGAATAAAAAATGTCAGGAAAATTGATCTATAAATACTTTTCACATTATATCAAAATTAGTTATAATAATTTCGTAGATAATGTGGTAAGTTAATTGTGAATTTCTGAGAAGTATGATGTTGATTGGATGAAAAAAATATTTCCAAATTGATTAAATTTTGAAAGTTCACACATAATATGATCTGCCTTAGAAGATTTTCATCGTAGGACTTCTCCTGAAGTTTATAGTTTATATAGAATATATCAGTGCACTACAATAAAACATTATTATTATTTTTTCAGGGCGTACAAAATTATTATTTTGTTTTCAGTTATTGCATGGTCGAAATCTTTCGAATGCCATAACTTTACAGGAGTTAATGTGGAACCAAAGAAGGTAAAATTTAAATGATTCAACATATATTACATTTTGAACCAAATCTAAATCTTGTGCTCTATGTCATGAAACATACAATATATACCCATGAGAGCAATATTTATTTTTACACCGTTCAGCGCTCGAAAATGTATTTTTGAAAATTATTCTCGATAAAATGCATCACAAGATGTATCCATTTTTATTAATATTTTATTTTAATTTTTTAAGCTTGAGGGTGTCTGGTCTGGGTTTTATAGGACAACCAGTCTGCGCGAAACGGGTTCAACTAAAGATTGTAGATTGGGAAATTACCAACAAACCGGTCCAAATCAAATGATGCAGTTCAAAACAATCTTTCCACCGTAAGTATATTGTTTTTACATTTTAAGAGATGTGAACAATAAATGAAATTTTATGTTTTCAATCACTCCGTAGAAATTATTTTATTAACTTCACTGTCGAGGATAATTGTTTTTTTTTGTTAAAGAAATAACTAGATATACTATGACTCGCAGAAACGTAATAAGCAGCTAAGTATTTTGCTCTCAAGTTATAATTTGATTGATTTAAAAGAGAAATTAAAAATAATAGTTTTTAATATACTAAGCTAAACCAAAAGAAATGTACTTTTTTTTTTTTTTAGAAATGTTAATAATGCCCAAGCAATTGTATACAAATTTGAAGTCAATGAACGTGACAGCTTTTTAAGAACGGTGCAAAGCTCGGAGAAAGATCCAGGTATAATAAAATAATTTTATATTACGCAATTAAATTGGATAAACCAAATTTTTTTAAGAAAATCGTAACAAACTAAAAATAATATTAATTTATATAAAATGAATAAATTAATTCTTTTAGTTCTATATTATCAAATGATTCTCTCCGATCACTTCGATAGTTATTACGTTGATTATTATTGCGATAAAGAAAAGAAACAAGGTACCCTACATTTTTTTTAATTAAATTATGCTTTATATTTTTAATTTTTTAATTTATATTTATCAGAATTAGTTTATTTTGCATCAAGAGAACTAGTAGTATCACCCGAAACTGAAAAGCGTGCTGTGGCAGCATATAGGAAACTTGAAGGTGCTCCAATAACATCATTTGTAAGAATTCCTCAAAGAGCTTGCTATCCGCAATATAACAAGTTACATAACTAGAAAAGGATTTAAATAGATAACAACATGTTTTATGTAACTACGTCTGTCTCATTATCGAAATAAAACTAACATTTTATTAACAATAAATAATAAAAAGAACATAGTAATCATATTTTATCTTTAGTTTTATTTAATAGTTTTCAGATTATAAATTGCTGGAACTTCAAATAATTGTAAATATTCTGATAATTAAAGTTGAATTAAAAAACTTTTCTACGACACGATGAGGACGATCAATAATTGGATGCGTCAGTTTGGTGTTAGTTTGATTTTGTGGACTTTTTATTGGTTAAACGATTCAAACAAATTAGCAGTTTTTTATTTCGCGATGGGCACATTTTTTTTGGCATTTAAACTACATAGTTTATGTATAGTACAACGGAGGTTAGTTCAAGTTCAAATTTTGTTTTCAAGACCCAATAACACCACAATGGGCTCAACAAGCAGCAAAAAGAATAAATGTTGTGATTTTTTTATATTAATAAATAAAATCCATAATGATCAGATACTATAATAAAAAATAAATTAATATAAAAAAGTAAGAATATTTTCTCGCATTAAAACGTTTGTCTATAATTATTTGTATTATTTATTCATTTATAGTCTCAGAAACAGACAGTTGTAACCGGTGTATTATTTTATAACTTTTTTTTGCTGGGGTTATTGTTCGACATATATATTTTATAATACGTCTTAAATTTTTTTATTTTTTAGTATAATAATTTAAGGCTGGATTACTCTCTTGGAACAAGTTGGGATATACGTAAAGGATAAAATCTGTTTTCTGTTTTTAAAAGTAAATAAAGGGTATGAAAAAGAAAGTGGAATTAAAGAAGAATCTGTAATTGTAGATTACAATACATGTTATGAAAATTTGTTATTCTTGCGAGTGTGTATACACACAAACACATAGACACGAGTCATATTTATATCACGAGACAGAAGGTCGAGTGATATAATATTGACGAGTTACTATGTGTTTGTGTGTATGCACAACGAGCTGTATAACAAATTTGATTAAGATGTATTGCATACTGCATAACAAATTTGATTAACATGTATTGTATGTGCATGTGAGAAGGAGTTGAAAACAATACATTTACAATGAAAAAAATAAACAAAAAAGTTCGAAATGAAGCAAGGAAATAAAATTTAATTAATACGGAAGTAATTTTATTTCTCGAAATGATTTCAAACCGGATAATTTAAGATCAGCTAATTCCTAAAATATTAAAAAAAAATTAGTAATTTTTCCAAAAAAAAATTATTTATTTTCTTTTCTCTTCTCTTTTTGGAAAAATCACTATTTTTTTTTATTATTTTCGGAATTAGCTGATCTTCTTAAATTTTATTTTTAATTATTAAAAAAAATAATAATAATTTTATAATTATTTTTTTTTATAATTAAAAATAAAATCAAATAATTAAAATTATTATAATTATAATTTATATTTACAATAAATAATCTCCTTGTTGCTGCCATTTTCCTCGTTTGCAGAGCGCGAAGTCGATGACTTTTACCGACCACTCACTGCTTAAAGAAAATTACCAACGACTGCGACTGGAGCGACTCAAATCGGCTTCATACTAAAAAATTTATAAAAAAAATTTTTTTCACTTAATTTTTTTAATTATTGAAAAAAAATTTAAAAAATATAGAAAAATTTCACAGCCGATTACAGCTGATTTTTTGGACCCACGGCGACCAATTCAATTTTTGCCAATTTCTTCGGCGACCGTTGTGTTTGACCGACTGAGGTCAGCGACTTCGAGCTCTCAATTCTTACTTGACATTTGACAATTGACAGCAAACTTTATAATGCAATTCTTTCAGGGTTATCATTGTTCTATTTTTATTCATTTTGTTTTTTTGAATAAAATAAGTGCAATTTTTGAAGTGGGGGTTAAATTTTTGTACTAAAATCCAACCACTTTCGCTTAAAAATTTAGTAGTAGAGGTTCGAAGATCCTTTAAAAATAGTAGATTGAAACACATGTTAAGAAAATTCATCGACTGATCGACTGACCGCTTTTTAGAAAAAAAAAAAAAAATAGCCGCGTATTTTTTTATTGGTTCTTTTTTGTTTTTGTTTTTTCTTTGCTCAGAGGGAAAATATAAATTAGCTCAGAGGGGAAATATTGATTTTTAGCATTATAAACTAACTTTATTTGACATTGATATGATGCATGTGAGAGGTATACATTTGCAATTTTTTTTTTGGGTATTTGTCTGTATTGAAATATTGTGAGTGTGAGTGATTTCGTTTTTGTTTATAGTATTACCGCTGTGTTTAACTGGACGCGACGGTGACGTTACAAACGTGAAAGACGTTGTGATTAATTTTTTTTGCAGTTATACTGGACGTCTTCAACGTTGTAAAACTAAAAAGTAAGCTATGGTAAACAAAACAACTTTCACTACTATTTTCAAATAAATTAAAAAAAATAAAAACGAAAAAATATTTAATTAATTTCTCTTCGAAACTCATGTTGAAATTATTTACAGAAAATAAAATTTTTGGATGTTTTTTTGTTTAAAACGGTTGGTTCTAAGTTTTCTGTTTAAACTTTTTTTTTATTTATTCGGGCATTAAAACAGAATGCTTTGATTATCAACGTCCTTAACGTAAAAAGTTAAAATATATTTAACTTTTTACGTCGTCAACGTCGCGTCGTCAACGTCAACGTCCAGTTAAACCGTCTCCATACACTTCCATACATTTAATATTTCTTACGTCTTTAGCGTCACGTCCGTCGCGTCCGTCGCGTCCAGTTAAACAGAGCTATTACGCAGTTCAAAATGAAGTAAGTAAATACAATATTGGGAAATGTAAATACTATTTACATCACAGGGAAATGTAAATACAATTTACATTTCCCTATAATTGCATGTGTATTGATGCATGTAATGGACCATTTACCGAGCTAAATTTGCGAATGTAAATACAACTTACCGAAGACATGCACATTAAAATAATTTTCAATAATTATATTTTCTGGATGAAATGAACCTAGTAAGTTCCATTTGAGATATTCTCTGCTCAGACTTTTTAATATTTTAATTTTTTTTTATCCAATTTAACACGCACGTAAAAAATGTTTTTTCTTTAAAGAGATATATTAAGTATATAATACTTCAAAAAGATTATTACAAAACTTGCAATGTTCAAAATTCAATTGATCCTGAACAGGAAAAACGTAAGTTTAATACAATTACCTATATTATTATATCAATACTATTAAACCTACATTATTTCTTGTGCTTTAGCACTGTTTTCTAAAGACAGTCGCTTCATCTGCTTCCAAAGAACGTCTTATATTTTATTTTATTTTACTTTCATCTATCGCATACAGATTACAGACCTAACAGATTTTCACCTAAATTAATAGTTCAATTCAAAAATATTTAAAAACATAATCATTTAAAAAAGTATATTCATTTAATAATTAAAACCATTAAAATTATAATATAAATTTTTGAATGAATGTATAATACAAAATCAACTTCAAAAAAAATTCGATGAATTTACAATTATTCATAAGTATTCAAAAGATTGGACAATAAAGAGGTTTTTGAAATATGATTTTTGTTTTATTTTATTTTACTCAACTGAATAAGCCTTGTTCTGAAAAGTGCCATTTACTTTAATTTAAAATGTTTACTCAAAATGAATACAACAAAGAAGAAAATCTGTTTCCATTAGATTTTAATATTCTTTTTTCAATAACGAAATATAAACTATATAAATATTTTAACATCGTCAACTACTTAATATTAATACTTAAATATTTAAGTGCGTTCAAACTAAATGAAATGGAAGAATTCTCTCAAGTCTTTAAGTACCTTTACATGCTTTAGATAATTATCCAAAAACTAATAGTCAAATAATGCATTATATTTGATACAATTTAAACAATTATCTTCTAATCAACATTTTAAATTATAGAACTACATTTTTTACGTCAAAAAACTTTAAAATTCATTAAGTTATGATAATAAATAAACTGATGAGTCGAAAGTTACCACATCAAGCTTTAATTAATTTTTATAATTTTTACAATATTATGAATTTAATTAAATTTTATTAAATAAAATAATGTCAGGAAAATTGATCTATAAATACTTTTCACATTATATAAAAGTTAGTTATAATAATTTCGTAGATAATGTGGTAAGTTAATTGTAAATTTCTGATATGATGTTGATTGAATGAAAAAAAAATTTCCAAATTAATTAAATTTTGAAAGCTCCCACATAATATGAACTGCCTTAGATGATTTTCGGCTACGAGCTCCTTAAATGTTTTTTGAGTTTGTGGTTTATAAAAAATAAAAAAAATTGTTATAAGGAATGATATTATAATTTTAATTTCTACATTATTATTTGTTTCAGGGCTTTCAAAATTATTATTTTGATTTCAATTATTGCATGGTCGAAATCTTTCGAATGCCATAACTTTACAGGAGTCAATGTGGAACCAAAGAAGGTAAAATTTAAATGATTCAACAATGTTTGTACATATATTACATTTCAACCAAATCTAAATCTTTTGCTAAAAAACATGAAACATACAATATATACCCATGAGTGTGCGACCATGAGAGCAATATTTAGTTTTACACCGTTCATGCTCGAAAATGTATTTTGAAAATTATTCTCGATAAAATGCATCACAAGATGTATCCATTTTTATTAATATTTTACTATAATTTTTTAAGCTTGAGGGTATCTGGTCTGGATTTTATACGACAACTATTTTGTACGAATTGGGTTCAACTAAAGATTGTAGATTGGGAAATTACCAACAAACCGGTCCAAATGAAATGATGCTGTTCATAACTATGTTTCCACCGTGAGTATATTATTTTTAGATTTTAAACAAGTAAATAGTATGAAACAAAAAATAATAGTTAGTCAACTAGTTTAGGTAGGAGGTTATACTGGGTTGAAGTCCCACAGTACTCATACCTTTGCTGTCGGTCACTGAGTCTCCTTTCGAGGATTTCCTCCTTCCGCAAAAAAAAAAAATAAAAATTATTTGAAGAGATGTGAACAATAAATGAAAATTTTTTTTTTTCAAATTATTTTATTACCTTCACTAGCGAGGATTATTATTTTTTTTGTAAAAGAAATAACTAGATATACTATGACTCGCAAAACGTAATAAGCAGCTAAGTATTTTGCTCTCAAGTTACAATTTGTTACTTTGGCAGCGTAGACGGTGGTAATTTTTTAGTATTGATTTAAAAGAGAAATTTAAAATAATAGTTTTTAATATGCTAAGCTAAACCAAAAGAAATGTACTTTTTTTTTTTTTTAGAAATGTTAATAATGCCCAAGCAATTGTATACAAATTTGAAGTCAATGAACGTGACAGCTTTTTAAGAACGGTGCAAAGCTCGGATAAAGATCCAGGTATAATAAAATAATTTTATATTACGCAATTAAATTGGATAAATCAAATTTTTTTAAGAAAACCGTAACAAACTAAAAATAATATTAATTTAATTTTAAATAAAATGAATTAATTAATTCTTTTAGTTCAATATTTTCAAATGATTCTCTCCGATCGCTTCGATAGTTTTTACGTTGGTTATTATTGCGATAAAGAAAACGAACAAGGTACCACTTTTTTTTAATTAAATTATTCACTATTTTTTAATTTTTTTAATTTATAATTATCAGAATTAGTTTATTTTGCATCAAGAGAGCTAGTAGTATCACCCGAAACAGAAAAGCGTGCTGTGGCAGCATATAGGAAACTTGAAGGTGCTCCTCCAATAACATCATTTATAAGAATTCCTCAAAGAGCTTGCTATCCGCAATATAACAAGTTACATAACTAGAAAAGGATTTAAATAGATAACAACATGTTTTATGTAACTACGTCTGTCTCATTATCGAAATAAGACTAACGTTTTATTAACAATAAATAATAAAAACAACATAGTTACCATATTTTGTCTTCAGTTTGATTTAATAGTTTTCAGATTATAAATTGCTGAAACTTCAAATAATTGTAAATATTCTGATAATTAAAGTTGAATAAAATAACATTTAAATTTCTATGACACGATGGGGACGATTTACAATTGGATGCGTCAGTTTGGTGTTAGTTAGGTGTTGTGGACTTTTTATTGGTTAAACGATTCAAACAAATAAGCAGTTTTTTATTTCGCGATGGGCAAATTTTTTTTGGCATTTAAACTACATAGTTTATGTGTAGTACAACGGAGGTTAGTTCAAGTTCAAATTTTGTTTTCAAGACCCAATAACACCAGAATGCGTTCAACAAGCAGCAAATAGAATAAATGTTGTAATTTTTTTATATTAATAAATAAAATCCATAATGATCAGATACTATAATAAAAAATAAATTAATATAAAAAAGTAAGAATATTTTCTCGCATTAAAATGTTTGTCTATAATTTGTATTACAAAAAATAATTATAATGATCTACTTTCATAATATTCTTTCTAAACAATAATTTAAAGAATTAAAAGACTCAAATAGCGAATTTTCTAAAAAGGAAAAAAAAACAAATTTATTCATTTATAGTCTCAGAAACAGACAATTGTAACGGTGTATTATTTTATAACTTTTTTTTGCTGGTGTTATTGTTCGACATATATTAATTTCATAATACTCCTTCATTTTTTTTATTTTTTAATATAATAATTTAAGGCTGGAGTACTCTCTTCGAACAAGTTGGGATATACGTAAAGGATAAAATCTGTTTTCTGTTTTTAAAAGTAAATAAAGGATATGAAAAAGAAAGTGAAATTAAAGAGGAATCTGTAAAATAATTTTCAATAATTACTATATTTTGTGGATGAAATGAACCTAGTAAGTTCCATTTGAGATATTCTCTGCTCAGACTTTTTAATATTTTAATTTTTTTTTATCCAATTTAACACGCACGTAAAAAATGTTTTTTCTTTAAAGAGATATATTAAGTATATAATACTTCAAAAAGATTATTACAAAACTTGCAATGTTCAAAATTCAATTGATCCTGAACAGGAAAAACGTAAGTTTAATACAATTACCTATATTATTATATCAATACTATTAAACCTACATTATTTCTTGTGCTTTAGCACTGTTTTCTAAAGACAGTCGCTTCATCTGCTTCCAACGAACGTTCTATATTTTATTTTATTTTATTTTAATCTATCGCATACAGACCTAACAGATTTTAAGTTAAATTAATAGTTGAATTCTAAAATATTTAAAAACATAATCAATTAAAAAAAAATATTCATTTAATAATTAAAACCATTAAAACTAACCAAAAATAAATTAAATAAAAGAAAATTCAATCAAAATTCAATAAAAGAAAAGAAAATTATAATATAAATTTTTGAATGAATACAAAATCAATTTTAAGAAAAATTCGATGAATTAACAATTATTCAAAAGATTGGACATTAAAGAGGTTTTTGAAATATGATTTTTGTTTTATTTTATTTTACTCAACTGAATAAGCCTTGTTCTGAAAAGTGCCATTTACTTTAATTTAAAATGTTTACTCAAAATGAATACAACAAAGAAGAAAATCTGTTTCCATTAGATTTTAATATTCTTTTTTCAATAACATAATATAAACTATATAAATATTTTAACATCGTCAACTACTTAATATTAATACTTAAATATTTAAGTGCGTTCAAACTAAATGAAATGGAAGAATTCTCTTAAGTCTTTAAGTACCTTTACATGCTTTAGATAATTATCCAAAAACTAATAGTCAAATAATGCATTATATTTGATACAATTTAAACAATTATCTTCTAATCAACATTTTAAATTATAGAACTACATTTTTTACGTCAAAAAACTTTAAAATTCATTAAGTTATGATAATAAATAAACTGATGAGTCGAAAGTTACCACATCAAGCTTTAATTAATTTTTATAATTTTTACAATATTATGAATTTAATTAAATTTTATTAAATAAAATAATGTCAGGAAAATTGATCTATAAATACTTTTCACATTATATAAAAGTTAGTTATAATAATTTCGTAGATAATGTGGTAAGTTAATTGTAAATTTCTGATATGATGTTGATTGAATGAAAAAAAAATTTCCAAATTAATTAAATTTTGAAAGCTCCCACATAATATGAACTGCCTTAGATGATTTTCGGCTACGAGCTTCTTAAATGTTTTTTGAGTTTGTGGTTTATAAAAAATAAAAAAAATTGTTATAAGGAATGATATTATAATTTTAATTTCTACATTATTATTTGTTTCAGGGCTTTCAAAATTATTATTTTGATTTCAATTATTGCATGGTCGAAATCTTTCGAATGCCATAACTTTACAGGAGTCAATGTGGAACCAAAGAAGGTAAAATTTAAATGATTCAACAATGTTTGTACATATATATAATATATTTCATTTCAACCAAATCTAAGTCTTGTGCTAAATAACATGAAACATACAATATATACCCATGAGTGTGAGACCATGAGAGCAATATTTAGTTTTACACCGTTCAGCGCTCGAAAATGCATTTTTGAAAATTATTCTCGATAAAATGCATCACAAGATGTATCCATTTTTATTACTCTTTTATTTACATTTTTTAAGCTTAAGGGTGTCTGGTCTGGGTTTTACACGACAACTAGTTTGCGCGAATCGGGTTCAACTAAAGATTGTAGATTGGGAAATTACCAACAAACCAGTCCAAATCAAATGATGCAGTTCAAAACTATGTTTCCACCGTGAGTATATTATTTTTAAATTCCAAACAAGTAAATAGTACGAGACAAAAAATAATAGTTAGTCAAATTTGACTAGTTTTAGTTTTTATAAGGTAGGAGGTTTTAGATGGTTAAAGTCCCACAGTACTCACCTTTGCTATTGGTCACTGAGTCTTCTTTCGACGATTTCCTCCTTCAGCAAAACAAAAAAAAAATGTTTTAATTGAAGAGTTGTGAACAATAAATGAAATTTTTTGTTTTTAAATTATTTTATTAACTTCACTATCGAGGATTTTTTTTGTATGACTTGCAGAAAACGTAATAAGCATCGTACTCGATGGCAATTTTTAGTATTGCTTTAAAAAAGAAATTTAAAATAATAGGTTTTAATATGCCAAAAAAAATAAAAAAAATAAACCAAAAGAAACATACTTACCTTTTTTTTTTAGAAATGTTAATAATGCCCAAGCTATTATATACAAATTTGAAATCAATGAACTTGACAGCTTCTTAAAAACGGTGCAAAGCTCCAAGAAAGATCCAGGTACATAATTAAAATAATTACGCTATTAAATTGGGTAAATCAAATTAATAAAACCGTAACAAACTAAAAATAATAATAATTTAAATAAAATGAATTAATTCTTTTAGTTCAATATTATCAGATGATTCTCTCAGATCGCTTCGATAGTTATTACGTTGGTTATTACTGCGATGAAGAAAACGAACAAGGTACCTACTACATTTTTTTAAAATAAATTGAGCAATATTTTTTAATTTTTTTAATTTATAATTATCAGAATTAGTTTATTTTGCATCAAGAGATCTAGTAGTATCACCCGAAACAGAAAAGCGTTCTGTGGCAGCATATAGGAAACTTGAAGGTGCTCCTCCAATAACATCATTTATAAGAATTCCTCAAAGAGCTTGCTATCCGCAATATAACAAGTTAAATAACTAGAAAAGGATTTAAATAGATAAGAACATGTTTTATGTAACTACGTCTGTCTCATTATCGAAATAATTATTAAATAATACAAAATAAATAAATAATAAAAACAACATAGTTACCATATTTTGTCTTCAGTTTGATTTAATGTTTTCAAATTATAAATTGCTGGAACTTCAAATAATTGTAAATATTCTGATAATTAAAGTCGAATAAAATAATTTTTAACTTTTTATGACACGATGACGATGATTAATAATTGGATGCGTCTGTTTGGTGTTAGTTAGGTGTTGTAGAATTTTTATTGATTAACGATTCAAACAAATAAACGGTTTTTTATTTCCCGATGGTCAAACTGTTTTCATTTAAACCACATAGTTTATGTATAGTACAACGGAGGTTAGTTCAAGTTAAAAAATTTTTTTAAAGACTTAATAACACCAGAATGGGTTGAACAAACAGCAAAAATGTTATAATTTAAATTAATTTATTTAAATTAATAGTTCAATACAAAAATATTTAAAAGCATAATTATTTAAAAAAGAATGTTCATTTAATTATTAAAACTAACATTAATAAATAATACCAAAAATAAATTCAGTAACAATATTTTTCGTCAAAATTCCCAGATGTGATAGAACGATTTTCGGAGATTCGTTTTCAGTTCGCACCTCCAGAATGTGGAATGTTCTGCCATCAAAATTGTTTCCAACAAAACAGTTGGCGGAAGTTTGATTTATGACTTTCGCCGATTTAAGAAGAGTGTAAATAATTACCTCCTAACTGTCTCACTTTTTAACCCCTTCTAAACTGTCTGTCCCCATTACCAAATCCATACTTCTTAAAGTATAAAAGGTATCCCATCTAGCGATTTAATAACTAACTATAATAAATAAAAAGTATAAAAGGTATCCCATCTAGCGATTTAATAACTAACTATAATAAATAAAAAAAAACACGAAGCAGTCATAAAACTGCCGACAGAAGTTAATACTTAAAAAAAATAACAGTGGCTACAAATGATGGGCTGCTCAGTACAAAATGTAAATTGAAATAAAAAGTAACAATAGAAAATCGTGCCTTCAATAAAAATGATTTTTATTTTAATTTACATTTTACATTGTAGCCACTGTTATTTCATGTTTTTTTACATATTTTGAGTCGGGAAGACTCTAACAGTAGCTTCCTATACCCAAAATTTTTGGTCAGGTAATCTTTATTTTACCGCAGCTTCCAATTTTGAAAGACTTTTTTTTGCATATTTTGAGCAGGGAAGATCGTAACCGTAGGTTTCTGCCCAAAATTTTTGGTAAGGTAATCTTTATTTCACCGGAGCTACCTATTTTGAAATTTCTTTTTTTGTATATTTTGAGCCGGGAAGGCCCTAACCGTAACTGCCTACCCACAATTTTTGTTCAGGTAATATTTATTTCACCGGAGCTACGTATTTTGAAAAAATTTTTTTTTTTTATATTTTGAGCCGGGAAGACTCTAAAAGTAGCTCCCTACTGAAAATTTTTGGTCAGGTAATCTTTATTTCACCGGAGCTACCTATTTTCAAAAAAAAATTTTTTGGCATATTTTGAGCCGGGAAGACTAACAGTAGCTGCCCAAAAAATTTTTGGTCAGGTAATCAATCTTTACTTCACCGGAGCTACCTATGTTGAAAAAAAATTTTTGGTTGCATTTTATCAAAAGAATTTGGTATAAATATAAAAAAGTAATAGTTTCAATTTTCTATAGATTTCATATAAAATAGACAGGTAATTTAATTTTTGTTTTGAGAATTACATAATTAAAGTTTTTGGTTGCATTTTAAAATAATTTCCTAGGATTTTTATTATTAAATGAAAGTGCTATTTTATATTATTTTAGAAAGCTAAAGTCATATGGACAATATGGCTCAGTGGAAAGAATATCAGATTAGAAGTCTGAAGGTACCAGGTTCGATCCCGGTAATGGTAAAGTGACCATACGTCGCGGGAAAGTCCCGATTTTTCATAGCTTGTCCCGCGTGATATAAAATCTTGAAAATGTCCCGATTTTCAAAAAATGTCCCGATTTTGTCACGATTTTACAAATTCATATATAGCTTTATTATTAGTACATTGTAAGTACTACATATTATATACATATAATATTCTTACTTAATAAACATACGAATTAACTTTATAAAACACGAAATAAGTTTTCTATGCAAAGCTAATGATAATACGTTAAAGTAAAATAACGAATTATTTTTAAATTTTACATTGCAAAGCAACCATAATTTGAATCGGTATCTTGGTTGCATAGTAAGTATATAGTTGCTAAGCAACCATATTTTAAATTTCCAGTATTTTAAATTTGTAATTGTTTTTCCATAACATTTAAAAAGAACTAAAGGTATAATAATATAAATATATAATTAAAAATTTCAAATTAGTCTGTGTATTTTTAAAAATTTCCCCTTCTATCATAGTTTTGAAACTTAGAAATGGATACAGAAAACAAAAAACGGGCATGTAAATTCAATGAAAATATAGCTAAAGAATTTCCATTTATAAAAAGGACGAAAACAGAACATATTGTACAGTGTGAAAGATGCAATGGTGAATTTTCTATAGCACATGGTGGAAAAAATGATATAACTAAACATCTTGTAACGCAAAAACATAAAAGATATTTGCAAGTCGCTGCGTGCTCATCAAACTTTAATAATTTCGAAAAGCTATCTATCGCAGTGAGGAAAAACATTAGCATTGGCTGAAGGACTATTTTCTTTTCATGTGATTAATCACAATCAAAGTTTTCGGTCAATGGATTGTACGTCAAAAATAATTCAAAAATTATTTAATAAAAAATTTGCTTGTGCTAGGAAGGACTAAGACGGAAGCAATTATTCGTAATTTATTCAGCCCATTTGCATTTTCAGAATTAGAAAAAGATCTTAGTAAATGTCGATTTTTATCGATTTATTCTGATGCTTCTAATCACAAGGATCAAAAACTTTTTCCAACGCTTGTTAGATACTTTAATCCGGTTGAAGGCGTTAAAATCAAAATTTTGAAATTTGTTGCGTTGCCGGGTGAAATTTCCCAAATAGTTTCCACATCAATTATTAATATTTTAAAAAACATGAATTAAAAAACAAAGTTAAAGCTTTTTGTGCAGACAATACTAATGCTAATTTTGGCGGAAAAAATAGAAGAGGTACGAATAATATTTTTATCAAATTAAATGAATATTTGACCCGAAAACTAGTTGGTGTGGGATGTGCGGCTCACATAGCTCACAATGCAATTCAAACTGCTGCGGATTTGTTACCAGTTGATATTGAGACTATTATTGTAAAAATTTATTCGTACTTCTATATATATACTAGGGTGTGCCATTTTTAGGCGACTTTTTTTTTTCAACGAAAAAACAGGCTGAAAACTTGCAAGAAGGTAAGAAAAGAAGCCTGTTCAAAGCGGAGCTCTTAATATTAATATTTAGAGGTGCCTCTATCTAATTTTCCATTTCCCATATAAATAACATGGAAAACAAATTTTTTTTTTTATTTTTCTAGCTTGGCATTCCAGCATGGCGTTGAATTCTCTACAAGAATATGCTATCGACTTATTTATATGAGGTGTGAATGCCAAGCTAGAAAAATAAAAAAAATAAAAAAAATAAAAATTTTTTTTCCATGTTATTTATATGGGAAATGGAAAATTAGATAGAGGCACCTCTAAATATTAATATTAAGAGCTCCGCTTTAAACAGGCTTCTTTTCTAACCTTCTTGCAAGTTTTCAGCCTGTTTTTTCGTTGAAAAAAAAAAGTCGCCTAAAAATGGCACACCCTAATATATACTGTACGTTAGTGTGGATCGATTTAGTACTAAAATTTTTTTTTTTTTAAATTTGAAAACGCCCGGGGTCCTAAAAGTTGCGAATGGGCCTAAAACTAATGTCTGAAAAATTTTAGCTCAATCCGAGTTCATCTTCTGCCTCCAACTTACCTTTGAAAATTTGGGAGAAGCCATATATGGGAAAATCAAAAAAAAATTGGAAACATTCACGAACTATTTCTTTTTGAAGATTTTTACCCTAATCTACTATAATATAATGTAGATTACAAAATTACAACATAATAACCTACTTAATGAAAAGTTAGAGTCCGCACTTTTTATTTCATACAAAAATTAATGTTTTTGTTAGGGGAATTTCAAACGAAAGTTGGAGGCAGAAAATAAAATCCGATCAACTTGAAACTTTCCGCATATTGTTTTTATATCTAATCGCTTCGATTCGCCCCCCGGGCATGTGAGAAATCGAAAGTTTTTTATTTCGATCCGCCCTACTGTACGTGTTGAAAGTTTGAAGGAGTTTTGTGAAATTGCTGATGTTGAATATCAAAAATTACTTGGATATAGTAAAACAAGATGGTTAGCTCTTTTACCAGCTGTTGAACGAATTTAGAAAATGTATGAACCATTAAAATCATTTTTTCTATCGCCAGACAAATGTCCTAGAATTTTAGAATTATTTTTCGAAAATAAAGCGTCCAAAATTTGGTTAAAATTCATTCATAATCAAGCATTATTATTTCAAAACACAGTTAAATTAATCGAAGGTGATATAATTTCAGTTACTGAAGTATCAAAAATAATTAATGATTTAAAATTTAAATGACGCGAAAGGTTTGAAAACGATTTTATTCCATTAACGATTCGAAATGATATTAATATATTAGAAGAAGCAGGTGTTGTAAAACGTACATATTTACTTCAACGATTTAAAAACTTTTATAGTAACTGTTTACATTACCTAGAAGAATGGGCAGCGCAATTCAATGATGTTGACTTATTTTATTGGATATCGTTAAACAAGCCGATTTTATGGGAAGAGATTTAAAATTCCTTAGAAAAAATAATAGCGAAATTTTCAACTGATGCTATTAAAATTAGTGAGAATGATCTTTTTGACGAAGTATCGTATTTAAGGAAATATGTTACTAACGAAAAAATAGATACTTGGAATTCCGATAATGTACCAACAGATCAAAAGTGGGTCGAAATATTTGTTTATTTTAAATATATGGATATTCCATACCTAAATATTTCAAAAATTGTGGAATATATACTTTCATTACCAAGAACAAATGCAGCAACGGGGAGAGTTTTTTCCACCATAAATAGACTATGGACATTAGAAAAATCTCAATTACATATCGATACTATAAAATGTATGCTTAGTGTAATATATAATATTACAAATTCTTGTGATGAATTTTATAATATTTTAATCGATAATTCTGAACTATTGGAGAAAATTCATTCAAGTCAAAAATATGCATTTCAATAAAATAATATTTTGAACATATAAAATTTGTTTTTATTTTGTGCCGCTTCGACAGGTTTACAATATGGTCAGCTTAGGTAATGGGTAATAAGAATTTTTTTTTTGAATTTTCTTCTTTTTCAAATATGTAATAATAAGTTTTCTGAAATTTTTTTTTTCATGTATTTTTCTATATATTCATATACTATATTTGAAATATATATATACTATATTTGAAATAAAAAAATATATCTTATTAATACCATAAATCGAGTAAAATAAATGACGGGAATTTTAATTTTCCTTTAAGACCAATATGACAAAAAAAGAGAGGCAAATCGATTTTTGCTCCAAAATTGTAGAAAAATTGTAGAACAAAAACAAAAAATTTTAAAGTTAATAATATAAATTTTAAATTAGTATATAATACAAAATCAATTTCAAGAATAATTCGATGAACTAACATTTATTCCTTAGTATTAAAAAGATTTGACATTTAAGAGGTTTTTCAAAATTAATTTTGTTTATTTTATTTCACTTAACTGAAAATGTTTGCTCAAAATTGATAAAACAAAGAAGACAATCTGTTTCCATTAGATATTAATATGCTTTATTTAATAACGAAATACAAACTATATAAATCTCTTAACATTGTCAACTACTTATTTTATTTAAGTGCGTTCAAACTAAATGGAATTGAAGAATACTCTTAAGTCTTTAAAGCCCTTTACATGATTTAGATTATTATCCAAGAATTTATAATTAATAATGCATTTATATTTGATACAATTAACACAATCACCTTATAATCAACATTTTAAATTTTAGAACCACATTTTTTACGGCAAAAAACTTTAAAATTCATTAAGTTATGATAATAAATAAACTGATGAGTCGGAAGTTACGGCTCCATGAATTTTGACCGCATGAATTATGACCGCGACTGGCGGTCAAAATTCATTTTCAAAATGAATTTTGACCGCGCCTCAATTTAGAAAACAAATGAATTTTGACCGCTACAAAATGTGCGGACAAAATTCATTTTTAAAATGAATTTTGGCCGCAACTCAATTTAGTAAAAAAATGAATTTTGACCGCGGCAAAATGTGCGGACAAAATTCATTTTCAAAATGAATTTTGGCCGCGACTCTATTTAGAAAAAAAATGGATTTTGACCGCGACAAAATTTGCGGCTGTATTATGCAGAAATAGTTTCATCAAAAATATTACTTAACAAATATTGAAAATAAAAACAGCTTTTTAATACATTTTGTACGGCATCCATTTGGAAAAGGCCTAAAATCATTTTTAAAACGACACTATTTATCGTATGTGAGTAAAAAAGATAAAATATTTGTGGGGTAGACACAAGGGGAAGGGGGGGCAGCAGGGCTGCGGGCGAGCGGTTGGTCAGTGGGATTTGCGGCTGGCGTCCTTGCCCTTTTGCTTAGAACACAATATTTTATCGGAGGGTTGATTTCATTTTTCAAAATAAGTCATTTAAAATGAATTGTATCTTCTCCATAACTTTTGTGCATAATACTCGCGTTCCCGGCAACAACTCAATTTAAAAAAAATGAATTTTGACCGCGGCAAAATGTGCGGACAAAATTCATTTTCAAAATGAATTTTGGCCGTGACTCAATTTATAAAAAAAATGAATTTTGACCGCGAGAAAATGTGCGGGCAAAATTCATTTTCAAAATGAAATTTGACCGCGACTCAATTTATAAATAAAATGAATTTTGACCGCGCGGTCAAAAGACATTTTGTTGCGCGGACAAAATTCATTTTAAAAATGAATTTTGCCCGCCCATACAAACTTTTTCCGCGGTCATAATTCATGCGGTCATAATTCAGTGCCCCGGAAGTTACCACATCAAGCTTTAATTAATTTTTATAATTTTTACAATATTATGAATTTAATTAAATTTTATTAAATAAAATAATGTCAGGAAAATTGATCTATAAATACTTTTCACATTATATAAAAGTTAGTTATAATAATTTCGTAGATAATGTGGTAAGTTAATTGTAAATTTCTGATATGATGTTGATTGAATGAAAAAAATATTTTCAAATTGATTAAATTTTTAAAGTTCACACATAATATGATCTGCCTTAGATGATTTTCGACGTAGGGCTTCTCATGAAGTTTGTATAGTTTTTGGAATATATCAGTGCACTACAATAAAACATTATTATTATTTGTTTCAGGGTTTTCAAAATTATAATTTTGATTTCAATTATTGTATGGTCGAAATCTTTCGAATGCCATAACTTTACAGGAGTCAATGTGGAACCAAAGAAGGTAAAATTTAAATGATTCAACAAAATGTTTGTACATATATTACACTTCAACCAAATCTAAATCTTGTGCTAAATAACATGAAACATACAATATATACCCCTAAGTGTGCGACCTTGAGAGCAATATTTAGTTTTACACCGTTCAGTGCTCGAAAATGTATTTTGAAAATTATTCTCGATAAAATGCATCACAAGAAGTTGTATCCATTTTTATTACTATTTTACTATAATTTTTAAGCTTGAGGGTATCTGGTCTGGGTTTTATACGACAACTATTTCGTACCAAATGGGTTCAACTAAAGATTGTAGATTGGGAAATTACCAACAAACCGGTCCAAATGAAATGATGCTGTTCGTAACTATCTTTCCACCGTGAGTATATTATTTTTAGATTTTAAACAAGTAAATAGTATGAGACAAAAAATAATAGTTAGTCAACTAGTTTAGGTAGGAGGTAATACTGGGTTGAAGTCCCACAGTACTCACACCTTTGCTGTGGGTCACTGAGTCTCCTTTCGACGATTTCCTCCTTCCGCAAAAAAAAAAAAATAAAATTATGTGAACAATAAATGAATTTTTTTTTTTTTTTTTCTTATTATTTTATTAACTTCACTAGCGAGGATTATTATTTTTTTTGTAAAAGAAATAACTAGATATACTATGACTCGCAGAAACGTAATAAGCAGCTAAGTATTTTGCTCTCAAGTTATAATTTGTTACTTTGGCAGCGTAGACGGTGGTAATTTTTTAGTATTGATTTAAAAGAGAAATTAAAAATAATAGTTTTTAATATACTAAGCTAAACCAAAAGAAATATACTTTTTTTTTTCTTTTTAGAAATGTTAATAATGCCCAAGCAATTGTATACAAATTTGAAGTCAATGAACGTGACAGCTTTTTAAGAACGGTGCAAAGCTCGGATAAAGATCCAGGTATAATAAAATAATTTTATATTACGCAATTAAATTGGATAAATCAAATTTTTTTAAGAAAACCGTAACAAACTAAAAATAATATTAATTTAATTTTAAATAAAATGAATTAATTGATTCTTTTAGTTCAATATTTTCAAATGATTCTCTCCGATCGCTTCGATAGTTATTACGTTGGTTATTATTGCGATAAAGAAAACGAACAAGGTACCACTTTTTTTTAATTAAATTATGCACTATTTTTTAATTTTTTTAATTTATAATTATCAGAATTAGTTTATTTTGCATCAAGAGAACTAGTAGTATCACCCGAAACTGAAAAGCGTGCTGTGGCAGCATATAGGAAACTTGAAGGTGCTCCAATAACATCATTTATAAGAATTCCTCAAAGAGCTTGCTATCCGCAATATAACAAGTTACATAACTAGAAAAGGATTTAAATAGATAACAACATGTTTTATGTAACTACGTCTGTCTCATTATCGAAATAAAACTAACATTTTATTAACAATAAATAATAAAAAGAACATAGTAATGATATTTTATCTTTAGTTTTATTTAATAGTTTTCAGATTATAAATTGCTGGAACTTCAAATAATTGTAAATATTCTGATAATTAAAGTTGAATTAAAAAACTTTTCTACGACACGATGAGGACGATTAATAATTGGATGCGTCAGTTTGGTGTTAGTTTGGTTTTGTGGACTTATTATTGGTTGACAGATTCAAACAAATAAGCAGTTTTTTATTTCGATATGGGCAAATTTTTTTTGGCATTTAAACTACATAGTTTATGTGTAGTACAACGGAGGTTTGTTCAAGTTCAAATTTTGTTTTCAAGACCCAATAACACCAGAATGAGTTCAACAAGCAGCAAAAAGAATAAATGTTGTAATTTTTTTATATTATTAAATAAAATCCATAAGTTGTGATGAGATACTATAATAAAAAATAAATTAATATAAAAAAGTAAGAATATTTTCTCGCATTAAAATGTTTGTCTATAATTTGTATTACAAAAAATAATTATAATGATCTACTTTCATAATATTCTTTCGAAACAATAATTTAAAGAATTGAAAGACTCAAATAGCGAATTTTCTTAAAAGGAAAAAAAAAACAAATTTGTTTATTTATAGTCTCAGAAACAGACAATTGTAACCGGTGTATTATTTTATAACTTTCGTTCTGGGGTTATTGTTCGACATAAATTAAATTTTGTGCCAGCAATCGCGGTTATACAAAAAATATAAATAAATTTAGTTAATAAAAGTTAATTCTATATTACAGTACAACGGGCCAATCGGCGTAAGTGCAAGGAAATCGCAGGATTTCCGACCCGGTACAACCTAACCTAATTGTATATTAAAAAATTTTAGAAATAATTTTATTAGGTGAAATTATAAAATTAAGTATTAAAATTTATTTAAAATTCATAATACTCCTACAATTTTTTTTTTTTTGGTATAAAAATTTAAGGCTTTACGAATTAAGACCTTATGAACTAGAACCTAAAAACTAAAAAATTAACTAGGACCTAAAAAATTTTTGCAAAAATTAAATAATTTTAAATGTACTAGAACCTACAAACAAAAATTAACTAGAACCTAAAAATAAATGAACTAGAACATAAAAGGTGATATGAAATAACGCCCAAGGCAGCAGGGGACTGGCACCAAAATTCGGCCCGGGCATTTCAATAGGAAACAAACATTTATTTAAAGAAATACATTTTATGAAATCGGCACCAATAATTTAAATATGTAATTGTAGGTATAGTTTAGGAATTCCTTCTTCGATAATTAAATTATTAAAATATTACTTTCAATTCTAGTTTCGTAAGCTTGTAAAGAATATATAATATTAAAAAAAACTGTCGGCCCACCGGGCATTTGCCCGGTATGCCCGACTGCCAGTCCGCCGCTGGCCCAAGGTATTAACGCCCAAAAGGCGTTATTTCCCTCCGTAGTTTCCCTCCGTAACAGCCGAAAATATGAGGAATTAACACCCAAATGAAAGTAAAGAGTGAATTAAGGCTTCAATTTAAATAAGTGGATTTTTATTTTTATTTGCAGCACCATCTGTTTTTTTTGCGTTCGACAAAATTTTGTTCTTGGCACTAATCCGAGTTCTTCGAGCCACCTATTGCTAATTCCCTACTCGAAATTTTTGAAAACAGCTTGAAAAAATTCCATTTTTCGGTTTTACTGAAAATAAGAAATAACTTTATTTGATAGGTACGTAATTCTTTTGGAAAAGATCAAATTGCTTACTTGCTTTCCATTCTTGCTAAATTATCACAAGTTATAATTTGTTCTAAAAAAAATATTAAGAAAAAAACCACGTTTGAAATTATTGAAATTGCTCTATCGCGCCAAGAAAAAAAGCCCTAGGAAGTTCGGGGGAGGCAGAAACCGTCCTCCATTCCCCGAAACACTTAATCCACGTAGCCTATTCTACGTGGAAAAAGGAAGGTTTTTTTTCTTGGCGCGCTTTACGCGAAGCGAATGGGACGTGATAGCTATATTCCAAAAATTAACTGGAAAATAAAAAATAAAATGAAAAACAAAAAATAAAAAAAATTAAATTTTTTTAAAATTTTTTAGATCCTAGTTAGGAATTTTTTATATTTTATTTTATTTAAATTTATCGCATACAGACCTTATAGATTTTAATTTAAATTAATAGTTCAATTCAAAAATATTTAAAAACATAATCATTTAAAAAAAGAATATTTATTTAATTATTAAAACTAACATTAATAAATAATACCAAAAATAAATTCAGTAAAATAAAATTGAATTAAAATTCAATAAAAGAAATGAAAATTATGATATAATTTTTTTTAAATTTGACTGTATAATACAAAATTAATTTCAAGAAAATTCGATGAATTAACAATTATTCCTTAGTATTCAAAAGATTTGTTATTAAATACGTTTTTGAAGATTAATTTTTGTTTTATTCTATTTTACTTAACTGAATAAGCCTTGTTCTTAAACGTACCAATTATTTCAATTGAAAATGTTTGCTCAAAATTAATACAACAAAGAAGACAATCTATTTCCATTAGATATTAATATGCTTTATTTAATAACGAAATACAAACTATATAAATCTTTTAACATGGACAACTACTTATTTTATTTAAGTGCGTTCAAACTAAATGGAATGGAAACATACTCTTAAGTACTTATTTCCTTTTATTTTTAGATAATAATCCAAAAATTAATAATCAAATAGTGCATTATATTTGATACAATTAATTAACACAATTACCATCTAATCAACATTTTGAATTTTAGAACTACATTTTTTATGGCAAAAAAGTTTAAAATTTATTAATTTATAATAATAAACTGATGAGTCGGAAGTTACAACATCAAGCTTTACTTTAACTGTTAAATAATTAATTTTTATAATTTTTACAATATTATGAATTTAATTAAATTTTATTAAATAAAATAATGTCAGGAAAAATGATCTATATAAATACTTTTCACATTATATAAAAGTTAGTTGCGTAGATAATGTGGTAAGTTAATTGTGAATTTTTGATATGATTTTGATTGGATGAAAAAAATATTTCCGAATTAATTAAATTTTTTAAGTTCACACATAATATGAACTGCCTTAGATGAGTTTCGGCTACGAGCTTCTTAAATGTTTCATGAGTTTGTTGTTTATAAAACATAAGTGCACTACAATAAAAAAAATTGTTATAAGAATAATATTATAATTTTAATTTCTACAAACACGTACCGCTTCAACGTCACACCCATTCTTCGTCAAAATTCCCAGATGTGATAGAACGAGCTTTGGAGATTCGTTTTCAATTCGCACCTCGAGAATATGGAATGCTCTCCCATCAAAACTCTTCCCAACAGCTGGCGGACGTTTGATTTACGACTTGCGCCGCTTTAAGAAGAGTGTAAATGATTACCTACTAAGTGTCCCACTTTTTAATCCCGTCTAAACTTCCAGTCCTCATTACCAAATCCATACTTCTTATAGTATTAAAGGTATCCCAGCTAGTAATTTGGTAACTTTAATAAAAAAAAAATTATTTGTTTCAGGGCTTTCAAAATCATTATTTTGATTTCAATTATTGCATGGTCGAAATCTTTCAAGTGCCATAACTTTACAGGAGTCAATGTGGAACCAAAGAAGGTAAAATTTAAATAATTCGACAAAATGTTTGTACATATATATAATATAATTCATTTCAACCAAATCTAAGTCTTGTGCTCAATGTAATGAACATACAATATATCGTCTGCTGAGAAATGAAACAACGTATAATGAAAAGTATAGTTTCGAGTAATTTGAATTTAAAGATTTGAAAATTAAAAAAAACGTATGAAAAAATATCAGGTAGCGTACAATTTTCATCTAAAAAACACATTTTAATCAACATTAAGAATATTGCAAAGTAGTTGTACTTATAAAATCGAGTACGAGGAATCGAATGGTGCTATTGTCAAATAATGACGTATAAATGTCATACGTTGTTTCATTTCTCAGCAGACGATATACCTATGAGTGTGAGACCAATATTTAATTTTAAACTGTTCAGAGCTCGAAAATGTATTTTTGAAAATTATTCTCGATAAATGCATCACAATACTTTTATACTTTAATTTTTTAAGCTTGAGGGTGTCTGGTCTGGGTTTTATAGGACAAGCACTCTGCGCGAACCAGGCTCAACTAAAGATTGTAGATTGGGAAATTACCAACAAACCGGTCCAAATCAAATGATGCAGTTCAAAACAATCTTTCCACCGTAAGTATATTATTTCAAATTTTAATTGAAGAGATTTGAATAATAAATGAATTTTTTTATTTTCAATCACTACATAGAAATTATTTTATTAACTCTACTATCAAGGATTATTGTTTTTTTTTTTGTAAAAGAAAGAACTAGATATACTATGACTTGTAGAAAACGTAATAAGCAGCTAAGTATTTTGCTCGCAAATAATAATTTGTTACTTTGGCAGCGTAGAAGGTGGTAATTTTTTTGTATTGATTTAAAAGAGAAATTTAAAATAGTAGTTTTTAATATGCTAAGCTAAACCAAAAGTAATGTACTTCCTTCTTTTTTCTTTTTTTTAGAAATGTTAATAATGCCCAAGCAATTGTATACAAATTTGAAATCTATGAACGTGACAGCTTCTTAAAAACGGTGCAAACCTCGAATAAAGAACCAGGTATAATTAAAATAATTTTATATTACGCTGTTAAATTGGGTTAATCAAATTTATTTTAGAAAATCTTGACAAATTAAAAATAATAATAATTTGAATAAAATCAATTAATTCTTTTAGTTCAATATTATCAAATAATTGTCTCCGATCGCTTCGATAGTTATTACGTTGATTATTCTTGTGATAAAGAAAGCGAACAAGGTACACATTTTTTTAAATTAAATTATGAACTATTTTTTAAATTTTTTAATTTATAATTTTCAGAAATTATTTATTTTTCGTCAAGAGAACTAGTAGTATCACCCGAAACTGAAAAACGTGCTGTGGAAGCATATAGGAAACTTGAAGGTGCTCCTCCAATAATATCATTTGTAAGAATTCCTCAAAGAGCTTGCTATCCGCAATATAACAAGTTACATAACTAGAAAAGGATTTAAATAGATAACAACATGTTTTATGTAACTACGTCTGTCTCATTATCGAAATAAAACTAACATTTTATTAAATAATAAAAAATAAATAAATAATAAAAAGAACATAGTAACGATATTTTATCTTTAGTTTTATTTAATAGTTTTCAGATTATAATTTGCTGGAACTTCAAATAATTGTAAATATTCTGATAATTAAAGTTGAATTAAATAACTTTTCTACGACACGATGAGGACGATTAATAATTGGATGCGTCAGTTTGGTGTTAGTTTGGTTTTGTGGACTTATTATTAGTTGAACGATTTAAGCAAATAAGCGGTTTTTTATTTCGCGATGGGCAAACTTTTTTTTCATTTAAACTACATAGTTTTTGTATGGTACAACGGAGGTTAATTCAAGCTCAAATTTTGTTTTTATTATTGTGGAGAATTTTCCAATCCAACATTTTTGGGTACAGAATTTTAAGATCCCGATTTTATTATCCATTATTATAAAAACTGAAATTTTCAGATCCAGAAAAATGTAAATGAAAAATATATTGCATCATTTTCTAAAAGTCTACGACATAATGAAATATTATATGATGTTTCAATCACAAAAAAAAATAAAATAAAACTGAACTTGCATCTTCGCTATTTGTAGTATTTTTTAAAAAGTGTAGTTTTCCAAGTATTAAACTTTTTCCGGTTCAATAAACTTAAGAGTTTCAAGTTAATTTAAATAAAATTGGATTTTTTTAATTATAACCCCTTTTGGTAATTGGGTGACAGCTTAATTTTCTCTTCTTACCACAAATAATTAAATAGTTCTGGTGGAAAACATTTTTTCCTAATAATTATTTCCATAACTTTTTAAAAAAAATTTCAGCAAATATTCGGGTTTGGCGAATTATTAGTTTGTCAAACTAACGACCTCAAAGATTTCTTTACTGGATATCCATATGAAGAATTTAAATCAGTTGAATTTAATCATTATAAATTATAAATTACTAAATTGATTGGCACTTCATTTTTTGTTATATAGAATTCTTAATTTTGTACAATTTTTTGTCGATTTTATGTCACAACAAAAGAACCAATAACACCAGAATGGTTAAACAAAAAGCAGCAGATAATATGAAATATTTTGGATTGTCCAGTATCAGTCGCAATATAAATAGATCAAAGCAGTTGTTATCAACAATATGTTCAAAAAGAATAAATGTTGTCATTTGTTTTATTAATAAATAAAATCCATTAGCAATATAATACGATCAGATTCGAAAATAAATTACAGATAAAGAATAAAAATATTTATTAATTAAGTATAGGACGAATATTTTCTCACATTAAATAATTTTTATTTTGGATTATATAAAATAAGCGTTCAGTTTTATGATAATCAACTTACTTTCATTGCATTCTAATCAATAATTTGAAAAAAAAATCAAAAGATTTAAACAGCAAACTTTCTAAAACAGAAAAATGAAACAAATTTATTTATTTTCAGAAAAAAGCTTTTTCTCAAATTTAACAAACGTATTCTCGCAAAAGAAACATAATAACAATAAGTTTCTCTTTAATTTGCAAATTTTCATTTGTGTTTGTAAAGTTTTAGTGAGAAATATTCCCTGTAAATATTTTCTTTTTATTTAAATCTGAAACAAAATTTTGTTGCAGCAACATTTGTGTTTTTTTGTTAACTGGGATACAAGATTAATTCTAGAAAAATGTTTAACAATTTTTATTTTTTTTTTACCTTTAATAATATTTCGAATATGGAACATCATTTAAAGGAAAAATTCATTTGAAACAGAATGAAAGGAAAATAAATGATAGAAGTATTTAGTTATACATATTTACAAATATATCTGATATTAGTATAAATCAATTAGGAAGTATAAAATGTATAGAATGAATAAATAATTGAGAATATTATATTTTAATTGTTGATTATTATTGTAAATTTCTAAATATCAAAAATTATTTCAACTATTTGTTTCGATTCACGGAAAAACATAATTATTTGAATTGTCATAAAAATTAGAATACCTAATTTCTGTTGTAACTAAATTTTTTATTTTCCTATTGCTAGTGATTTAGAATTCTTATTATTGTAAATTTCTATTTAAACTGTTTTCATTAAAGAAAAAAGATAACTATCTGAATTGTCAT
Source organism: Hybos culiciformis (assembly GCA_964007475.1). NCBI lineage: Eukaryota > Metazoa > Arthropoda > Insecta > Diptera > Hybotidae > Hybos > Hybos culiciformis. Next base: position 84,543,954 of record OZ023274.1, read on the forward strand.
ATAGAAATATTCAAAAATATTTAATATAAAGTTTCATGAAATCATGTTGAATGTTGTTTCTTAATAAATTCTCATTACCAAATATCAAAATAATTGAATAAAAAGTTCTCTCAAGCTTATGAAATTTGAATTTAAAACATATTTTATTCTACTTATGATTCTACTTAAGCAAATTTAACTCTTATAATAAAATATTAACATAATTTTAATACATCCTTTTAATATTGATTCTAATAATTAAAAAATAGAGTAGATAATAAATAAAATTATTAAAAAAAAAAATCACAATTTTTTTAACTTCGATATGAGTGTAACAACATTTTGTTTTTATTTTCTTTAAATTTTTCGCGGTTTCTCAGATATTATTGCTGTTTTGTTTTGTTATTATGTTTCATATGAATTTAATAAACGAAATTTTTACATTAAAATGAAGATTCGTGTATATATTTGTATCTACCTTCACTCTCTTATGTGTATTTAATTTATTTATTTTTATTTTTTTTTTCTTCAAAAACCATTTTCTATATAAGCAGATCTCGAAGAAAAATTATAAATTATTTAGTGCTGGTCGTTCAAAGAATAATTTTGGTCGCGAATCGCTTGGATAAATATTTATATTTTTTTTTTTTTCGAAAATTTTTAATTTATACTATCGAGAAACTTATTTTTAAAAAAATTAATAGAAAATAATATAAAAAAAAAATAATAATATTATTTCTTAACATTGAAATAAAATTCGAACTTAATTTTATTTTTATTTATTTTTTTTACTTTTGAAAAACCTTGAAATAAAGGATAGTTCGGAAAAAAGAAAAAATATTATAACAAATTATAAAAAAAAAAGTAAGGATAAATTATTTGAATTTAAGAATGAAAAAACAAAAATTAAGTTTTAAGTTAATAAATCTGTTTTTTTTTTCACTACAATAAAAAGGATATAAACTGTTTGGAAATAAATTAAGAAAATAAATCTAAAATATTTGATTTATTGAAAGAATATGACATAAGGATATTAGAAAACAGATTGTGGAATACAAAAAGTTTTGTTAATAAATGTCTCCAAGTTGTCATTGAATGTCTGAAAAAAAAATTGAAATTTAGTAAGAACTTTAAACTTCAAAATAAGTAATAATTGATGATTTTACTACAGGCTTTTAATATTATTTGCTCGCAATTTCATTAATTAAAAAAAACATTTAGAATTAGATATTATTTCATTTTTAATATCTGAATTCGACAATTATTTGAAAACAATGCTGGTTGATTATATTCTACAAAATTATCGTCTTTTGGAAAAATTCCATTGATTTAGATTTAAAAAAAAACCAAAAAAATTCATTTGACTTTCTTTCACGATATAATCGCAAATCAAAAATAATCACTTAAATTGTTCTAATACGTTGACATTATCTTTACATTTTTCGTAGATTTAGGTTATTTTCATTAAGTTGTCCCATAGTTCGGAACACTCAATAATATGTTTGTGAAAAAAGACCAAAAAATGGAAGAAACTGTAATTAATAAAAGAGACGATCAATCATGGAAAATTGGATTTTATTTCAATATTCATATTCACTTTATCTTATTCTCCAAAATTTAACTTCAAAAAAAATTTACTACTTTCATTAAAAGTAAAAAAAAAAATTTCACCAAACTTACATTGAAACGAAAAAAAAAAATCAACATAAAATTTACTCAATTATTGAACGAACAAAATAAATCCTCAAACAATTTTAATATTGAAAGAAACAAAATTGAATATAAAAAAAACTGTGTCAAATTTTTTGATCAAGTTTCTACCTTAAGTCTTTTGAATTTTGAATCAATAAAATTACATAATAGTTTAACACTTTATTTATATCATTAATATCTCCTAATTAGAAAAAAATAAGTCACCAGACAACTAAAAAAATTTGCATTTCATTTTCAATAAAAAAAAACCTATCATATAAAAAATATTATACACAATATGTCAATTTAATAACTAGATCTTTTGTAACATGACATCGAAATATAAAATTAATTATAATTTTATTGTTGTTTCTCTTCACATTAATATTTGCTCGCATAATTTGTATTAAATCCTTAATAAAATTTGCTGAGAAATGTTTAAATTTACAAGTTTTTATACAAAATTACTAAAAAAAAAATTATCAAGTTTTTTTTTAAATGTCAAATCTTTTATATTAATTAATCATAGATTAAGTTCATTCTGTACCTGCATTATTTGTTTTTCATTTTAATTTAATTATGTATTGAATCAGAAATTATATTTAAAAGCAAACACTTGTAATGCTGATTTGTTCAATTTTAATAGTAAAATCTAAAATGTGTCTAAGTCCTTCTAATATAACAAAAATTTCGATTGATATTGTTTTTTATTTAGAATATTTAAAAACCATTTGCCGTAGATTATCGATAACCTATTTGAGAATTTTGTTAATATTCTTCAAATATTTAGGCTTTTCAAAGTGAATAAATTTACAAAAAATAATTTAAAGGCAATTGCTTCTAAATCTTAAAGAATTAACAGATTATTAATTAATTTTTGTTTTGCATATTGCGTTTGATTATTGCTCCTCAATAGACGCTCATTTCCTTTTCCTTGTTTTAATAATGTCATTGTCTAGCTCATAATATTGTTATTAAATAATATCAAATTATTCAACCGATCAATTTTGATAAATTTTGACATAACATTTTTGATTTTTGTAATAGAAATCAATAATACATTCATGTTTTCATATTTATATGAATATTCATATTTTTATTTCAATTCTTAGTTAAGTGTGAAAGCGAAAATATTAAAAAAATCGAAATTTTCGAAAAAAAAAAATATACATATATAATAATAATAATAGTAATAAATTTGCATAACAAAATGCCAATTAACCCATTGACGAAGATATATTTCTCTGAAGAAAAGATCAAGTTGTTTTGATTTGGCTTATTATTATTTAACTTCGCAAAAACTATTTGATTTGTTGAATGAAATTTATAAAAAAAAAAAATAGTAATTGATAAATTCAATAATTAATTATTTTTAAACCTGGTGAAATTTATTTGAACATCTCAAAAGAAATAATTAATATCTCTGGCTTATAAACAAATATGAAATTAATTAAAAAATAAAAACAATTTGATTAATGTAATAAAAAAAAATTTCTTTGTATAAATGATTTTCATTAAAAAAAAAAAAAAACGATTTTTTTTAAATAATTTGCTAACAAGTTTTGTTCAAATAAAAATTAATAGTACTGTGAAAGTAACAAGAATCGGTACAAAAATTGGAAAAAAATGTGATTATAAACATTTCTTTTTCCGCATCATAATAATTTAATATTCTTAATTTTTGAATAAATTATAAACATAACGAAGAATTTAAATCCAAATTCTCTTCAGAAAACAGAATTTTTTTTCTTTCTCTACTTATAAACTTTAGTTTAGAATTATATATAAATATTTTGACTTTAAATTCATATAATAGTTCGTTTTTATTTACAATTGGGTATATATTATGAATAAATATAAGATGTATTTCTGTTTTCTACCTATCTTCTATAAATTAGATTTATTGTAAAATATGCAATTTTGATCATATCACGATTTTTTTCCTATTGATCTCTGTATGTTTAAGAAAATTGCAATAATCTTTTCCTACAAATTTTGTCAATGAAAAGATAATGTACATTATGCTAAACAATTCCATTTATCAGTTTGCAATTTTATATTCAATAAGTGTAAAACTGTTATTGTTTTTTTTTTTTTTTTTCTTAAATCTTAAAAAAATCTTAAAATGATATACTAAAAAAGTAATATAAGTATTATAGTATTTGAATAAATAAATAAACTTAAAAACCCCTCTAGTGAAATACCAGCCATGAATTATAAATTTAACTTTTTTTTTTTTTTCAATTAATTAAAAATAAAATTTCTCACTATTTTCTAATGTATATACAAACACATATAATGTATACATACACGTGTTTATTTAATTTATTCTTTTTTTTTTTTTTAAATAACATTATTATTAAGATATCATCACAACACTTATTAATTTAAAGAACATTATATATATATATATACACTTTAGTGGCAACAATTATTTTCCAATTAACTTTTCTCAAATTTACCCGGATTTTCATTCAAAAACTCTAGAAAATTGGTATTTTTTTTTTTTTTTAATTTTTTTAAGATGTTTATAGATTTTGTATTATTATTATTTTTTTTTTTTTCAATAATTACAGTATACAACAGTAAGTTAAGTGTTAAGACGAGATCATATGTTTTTTGTTTTCATTTTTGTAATTTTTGTATAAAAAAAAATCGAAAAAAAACGCCATCGTATAATTAAAACTGACTTAACTAACATCATATTGCTAGCACACAGAAAAAAAAAATTCAGGTTTTTTTTTTATTAATACGTGATTTTATTAATTTTGAAAAAAAAAAAAAAAAAAAATTAGAAAGAAAAATTAATCAAATTTTTCTCTAAATAATTCAATTAATTATATTGCAAAGTAAATGTTTTTTTGTTTATAAAGATAAAATAAAATTGTTTAAATTCCATCAATATTTATTATAGGAAGATGATATATGATGTGTACTGGCATTTAATCCGGACAATAACGCAGATTAAAAAATATATATATTAATGCAATTCTATAGGGATTATTAGTATACTGGTGTTTGCCCATGTTTGATAAAACTTTCAACATAAAAATAATACGCATATACCAGTATATTATATAAATTATCAGATTTATTATTATTATTATTATACAGTTTTTATTTTGTTGCCAATGCTTTTTATTTTTTTTTTTCAGTGCAATGTAAAATATTAGTTAAGAATTTTTTAATATGCTGTTTAAGAGTCTCATTTAACCTTGAAATAGTATAAATTAAATAAAATTTATGCATAAAATGATGTTAAGATTCGAAGTACTCTTTATAGTAACAAAAAAAAAATAAATAAAATAAAAAGAAGATTATTGTTACTTTTTCATACATATAAATTTTTCAATATGTATCTCGTAATTACATAAAATTTATTGTAAACAACTGAGATTATCTTTTGCTATTTCTTGCGATTCTTGTAAATCGATAAATTATTTTCAACAAAAAAATTCTTGCATAATAAATGCGCTTCTTTATTTATTTTATTTTATATATAATTTGTTTTTTATAATTTTTTTTATTATTATAATTTCCCATAACAAAACATTATGAAGAAATTTTTGCATAAAATTTTATTTCCATGATTTATTCTTGAATAATATTAAAAAAGGTTTTAAGCTTGAAGAAAATTTATTGACGATCATGATAATTTAACGCGGAAATTATATTTTCGTAAGTTATAATTATAATTTTTCTTATTATTGATAAATTATTTAAAAAAACTGAGATTTTACAAGAAAAAAAAAAAGTTTTTATCCAGTTTTTTTTTTTTTTTCAATTCGAATATTTTGATAAAGTTTTTTCTTTATTAAGAAACTGACATTTTTTAATATAACATATAAGGGTCTGACATTAATATCATATTATCGTTTAAACGTAACCGGAAAATGTCTATCACAGTCGTACTGAAGAAGTATGTATATACTTTATTTTTATGTAATTCCGGTTGAAATCATATAAAAATTTCAAACTTAAGATAATAAAATAATAATAAATTTTTATTAACACCTGGATTCATGCTATTAAAATTTTGTATGACATATTATGATTTAAGAGCGCGTTAAATCTCAATTCACGGTACCTACTACATATTAATTTAAATTTTCGCTAAATTTTTAAAAAAGATTCAAATTGAATGTAAACAACATTTTTTTTTTGCAAAATTTTATATTATAATTATAATAAAAGCCGGCTCTTTGCGACGTTTTTTATTGGTTTGTACTTTCAACAAATAATTTGTTTTAAAACACGATATGCTAAATTTAATTTTATTATGTTGAGATTTTTTTCTAAAAAAAATTATTATGTAATATGTACATAACGATTCTCACAGTAATCATTTATGTGAATATTTAATTGTGAGATATTATGAAAAATTTGTTCTACTAAAGACATAAACTAGAAATTAATAAAATTTATTATTTTATTATATTAAAAACTTGGACTTCTATTTTTTTTTTAACAAGTATCGAAACAGATCTGAATATCGCATCTATATCTAAATCAGTACAATAACCAGTTTTTTTTTTTTTTTAACATAACCTCATCGATTTTATATAATTTTCAAGATGCATGGTAATGTCTAATTTCTTATAATCCATAATTTTTAATTAAATATACCTATAAAAAAAAAACAGAAATTATTACTCATAAACTAACAAACAGAAGTAGTATTTCTAATTTGAGCTGTGCAGTACAAATTCTAAATACCTATTCATATAACCACAAATGAGTCAATATCTTTATTAATTTTTTTAAATGAAAAAAAATGTATATTTTTCTTACTATTTTTAGTAAAACAAAAACAAATTAATATTAAATAAAAATATTCAACTACATAAATACATATTTTTATTTTGATTTTGTCTCTGTTTTTATTTCATCCTACGGCTTTTTTTTTTATCTAAATTAAATATTTATTTTAATGAAAAATTATTATAAATAGAGTTAGATATTAAATTTTTTTTTTAATTTATTTATACATATACATATATAAATTTTCATTTAAAATAATAAAAATAAAAATTGCATCAGATTTATTTAAAAAAATTTATTTCAATTATATTTTTACTACCAAATAGAAATTGAAAATTAACTTTAGAATTTGTTAAAATTATTAGTAATAAAAAAATTAGTAATAAAATAAAATTTTTTTATTGAAAATACATTCAAATAAATAATTATTTTTATTTAAACAATAAATGAATATATATATAGGATTTAGATTTCAAGCTCAATCGAACCGAAAGAAAATAATAATTTGATAATATTTCGGTTCATATTACGCACTTAAATCAAATGCACTATAATAGTAGATTATTGTATATGTAAACTAAATTTGTTATTAATTAAGAGTTCTGTATACACAAAAATACATTGACACGAGTCAATACTTATATCACGAGACCGAAGGTCGAGTGATATAAATTGACAAGTGTCAATGTATTTTTGTGTAAATACAGAACGAGTTGTATAACAAATTTTGTTTACATATCCAATATACATATCCTATACTTCTCATTTTTTCTCTTTTTTGTTTTTGTATTTGGCTGTATTGAAATATTGTGAGAGATATTATGTTTGTTTAGGTATTACGTAATATTCAATACGAAGCATCTAAATGATTTCATTATTTACGCTGATGCATCTAAATTTTTTCATTATATACGCTGATTCATCTAAATTTTTTCATTATTTACGCAGATGCATCTAAATGATTGCATGTGTATTGACGCATATAATACTCCATTTAGTGATCTAAATTCTATAGCACTAAATACAACATAACGATCCCCAACGTATTAAAAATTTTAAATTTTTTTTTAAATTTTTTTTGGATATTTACTTTGAAGGCAATAACAATCTGAATAGTAACCGATCAAGGGTCTCAACAACCTCAAAAGTCCATCTCATAACATTTTCTTCAGAATTTTTTTTGACTTTTTAGAATTGGATCTCCATTGAAATCCGCATAAATATAGTTCTATATAAATCCGCAAATAAAATATACTCATTTACGTTATTTCAAATAAAAAAAATTCAAATTACGTAAACAATTGCAAAAAAATATTATTTTAAAAAAATTATATTGGAATTTCTCAATAATTAATCATAAAAAATATTCAATATACTTGAACATTTTTTAACAGAACCTAGTGGGTGACAAAATTTATTACGCAAAAGAATTAACCATATGTTTTTCTTTCCAAAAAAAAAAAAAAACTTAAAATGAAGAGTCATGTCTAAAATTTAGAATACCACACATATTAAAAAAAAATTATTACTTTTAATGTTAAAATTAATTAACCATTAACAACATAAATAATTAATAAAAAAAAAAAAACAATTTAAACGGAATTTGAAATTTTTAACTTTTATGGAAATAGATAAATAGAGAATACATTTACTTGTTAAATTTTATTTTGTTATTTGAAATTTGTATTTTGTTATGTTATGTAAATGTTTTGTTATATTTTTGGAATACTATACATTCAACTAACTAAAAAAAACCCATTCGGAAAGACATTAATTAACGCTGTTAATGAAGATTTTTAGGAATAAAAATACAATTCAGTTCATTGCACTTAAAAATATTAGATTTGAAATAAATTCGACTATTTTGCGTGGTTAAATTGTTTTCCGTAATGACACATGCTATACAAGTTGAAGTGAAAAATCACCTAAAACTAGTCATTTGCTAAACATTTTATTAAGTATTCGTCAGGAGTTAGATTCCATATGTAAGATGCCATGCATTAAACAAGCTTAAGAGGAATTACAAATATTATTCGAAAATCTATAAATTTAAAAAATGGTAGGATAACTTTACTGTCAACAAATTATTTTCAAAATCATCAGCGTTTCCGTGCTTACCTTATTTCTTTATTTAAATTTCCAATTAAATAAATTTTATCCTATAATTTAAAATAAATATTATATATATGAAAATTTTATCTAGGAAATATAAAATTTGACTTATTACTGAACTTTATTGTCTAAACTTTAATATTCAAATGATTCAAATAAGTTTTATGCTTTGAAATGTTAAAATCATTTTTTGAACATGTAAAATTAATAAATATTAAAATTGTTTCAAAATAATAGTTCATTAAAATTAATGTAATAAAATTTACTTATATATATACTTTCTCAATATTTCGTAAATTTTATTTAGAGAAAGTTTAAAATAAATAATACAAAAACGGACAATGTATTGAAAAACCAAAATTCATTATTACTTTAGAATTGAAAAACTATTTTGGTAGTTCTTTATTCGATTTTTAATCTTTCTTTCAATATGATTTGCATTATTTTAAAAATAAAATCAAAATTAAATGTCCCAAATCTTATTTTGGGAACGATTGACAATTCAAAATTATATAAAAACTTTTCGTATTAGTAGAAATGTAGTGTTTGACTAATTCATATGTATATTTTTTTACACAATCAAATAAATATTTTTTTTTCTAAATAATTAAATGGTCTGTTACGTTATAAGTATGACATAACATTCAAAGAAAACAAAAATTTACTTTTCTATTTCTACCTACTACAAGTATTACCTATATATATATATTTTGCTATTATATTGAAAATGATTACTGAGCCAAATGAGTAATTTTGATTTTAATAATACGCCTCAAATATTATAAACAAAATTGTGTACATTAGTCAAAAGTAAAAACAGAATCTGTGCCTGTATACTTACAGAATTTAAGTACGGATTTTAATAAATTATTGGAATACTTAATTTTTCTTTTTTCTCATTGTTTCTTTTTCAGAATTTCACAAAATGACGCGAGTAAGAACGATATATTTTCTCGGTTTACTGTTACTCCAAACGATAGTATACGGTCAAAATTACGATGATAATCCATATTTAAATGGATATGCAAATGATGTTAATGTATTTTTATCAGATCAACAAAAACAAAATCAAATTAATGAAGAATCAAATGTATTTTTAAATCATGTTGTGAGTAGTCGAGCAGCTCAATTTTCAGGACCACAATATTTACCGCCTGTAGAAAATCAACAATTAATATGTAGTGGGCAAGAAATTTGTGTTCGGAAAAACTATTGCCAAAATGGTTATTTTTCATCACAGGATTTGAACAGAGACCAAAGACAGGTAAGATTTTAATTTATTATTTAACATATTATTTTTTTAAACTCAACTTTTAACTGCGATCAACATAAGAATCATTTTAATTTTAATAAATTTAAAAAAAAAATTTGTCTTAAGATCCTACGCAAAAAAGAATTCTTTAATTGATATTGTAGATATATTCGGAGACCAAAAATAAGAAAAAATTGGAGTTTTCTCAAATATCTATTATTCACTTTGGATACAACTATTTTTAAAATTCAAAACTATTTTACTTATTGTCATAGTTTAAAATCTTAATCTATTTTCCATAATATCTTATACGTTTATTTTCATACATTTTTTTCGAAATAATTTATGATAGTCAAAAAAATTTAAATATTACAATTGAATAAAAAAATGATCAATTATGATTACAAAAAAAAATTTTTTTTTTATTCAAATTTTTACATTAAAACGACCTTACCAAAATATTTCTTATTATATGAATTGCAATTTCTTTACTGTTGACTGCGGCGGTCAAAATTATGAAAACAGTTTATTGCCAAAAGGAATCTTTTTTTAATTCCAATTTATTGTTAATTTTAGTTGCCAAATGAAAAATGTTGATATAAATTTGAGATTATGAATATTTTTTTTTAATTTCCTTAATATATTTAGTTTTTTTTTAATTGATTTATATTTGTTAATGTTTATGTTAATCGGATAAAAATATTTTATATATGCACATATCTTGTATTGGATAATAATTATAATTAAAGAAGTTATGAAATGGAAAAACATTTAAAGAATATGTTTTGTTAACTAACTCACTCGATGAAATGTATACATAATCAACCTTTATTAAACGACAGAAACCAAAATTTACTATTTACCTTAAAGATCAAATAATTCAAAAGTTTTTATTGACAAATATATCTCAGAATAGTGAAATTAAAAGCGTGTATTAAAAAAATATCATAAAACCAAAATCTGTTTAATGATTTTAAAAATATTTAATGTCTTCCCGTCAAAACGTTATATCTGACATTTTTAACTAATGACTTATTATGTATGGAAGAGAAAACTTAAGCTTATTTCAGACAAAATGAACATAAAATTGCTTTCAAATTCAAATTTACCAAAATTTCTTTTTTTTTAATTTATTTTTACTTATTATTTTTTAATAGATGCACAAATTTTATTATAATTTCCTATATACTTAATTTATTAAATTGGCCATCATTTTTATGATATATTTAGCTTGAAAATTAGTTTTAACTTGAAGAAAAGTGAAACATATGTATTTGATTGAAGCAAATTCAAATATTAATTACATCCTAACTATTTTCGGTTTATAATTATTTTCATATTTTATTTAGTGAATGTAAAAAAAATTAAGTTCAAAATATAATCATACTAATTTTGCTGCTTATTAATATAGGCTTTTTAATAGGACTGATTTGGTCAGCAACATAATTATTCAAACAATTACACCAACGAACAGTCATTTAATTGAAAAGAATCTTTAAATTTTGTTATATCTCATCAATAAAATTTTGGGCTTCAGATAATTTTATCCCATTTTATTTTAGTACGTTTCAATAAATTTAAATTAAAATTAAATAAATTTATTTCTGATACACTATATTTCTTGATAATCTCTCAGTATTGGAACAAGAATACGGGCTCATTATTTTCCTTATTAACATATACTTTCAACTTTCACTAATTGAACAAATATTAAAGTAGATAGATATATTCTTATTCGCTTATCATTACCAACAAATTTTTTCCCACATATTATTGGAAATTTTAATTTTTTATGCATAAATCATTATATGTAATAGATAATGTTTTTAAATGAATTCATAAAAAAAAAACAATTCTCTAACATCAACCTCTTAAACTTTTGCTCCTAATTCAAATTTAATTAATAGGTGCTAATTTCAAGTATATAAGATTGAAAATAAATTTACTAAATATTCATAATGTTAAAAATAGACAATTGATTAAGTGTACAGTTCCACAATACACAGAATAAGCACTTTAGAAACGATTTACATTATTATTTGGTATTTCTTATAGTGATTACATAAAATTCTTGAAAAATGTTCAATTTACTTTAACCTCATCCAAAGAAATAAGTCCATTCTTGTTAATATAGATGGAGTGGAAGCTTGAAAAGTTCTTTTAATGCGCAAATGACAAAATTTTTCTTTATTTTTTTACAATTCGAAATCTACCGTGATCAAAAAATTGAAATGTTAAATAAATTCAATGAACAAAAAATTCAAGGGTTACAAAAATAAGTGCTTATTAAATAAATGTACAGAACAATATGGAGCAATAATAATCCAATTTGAAAAATGTTTCAAACATACAACTCTTATTTAAAATAATAAAAACAAATAAACTCAAATTAAATCTCAAATATTTTTATTGTAATCATAGATTTCTTATGAAAACATATCTCTAATACCAATTATTATCTTCTTGGATGGAATTGTTATTAAAATTTTTCAGAATCTCTCTTTGTAGAAAAAACAAATTACTTCAAAATTTACATTCTTTTTTTTTTTTTTAATGATGAGTTTTTTCCAATGAAGTTTTATTTTATATAATCATTAGCTTGCATATAAGCTTTATTAATTGTCTTGTATGAATAAAAAAAATACTCATTATGATTAACTGCATTTAAATACCAGCTTCGTAAGTAGCATCTAACCGCCTATATTCTTGCTACTTTAAATGAAACTTTTTTTTTCTTCTATGCAATCCTATCGTTTAATCATTAAATAAGCTTTTATGGCATCAGATGAGAGTATTCATTATTTTTGTTTAAGAAGCAAAAAAAAAAAAACAATAAAGAAGATTTTCTGCAATATTTTTCTTTGATAAAAAATCTTTTTAAAGTCATTTATTTTACTTAAAAAAATAACGAAAATTATTATTCTAAAATTAAGTGTATTGGGTTTGTTAAAAGATATTTTCAGATATATGTAAGGAATTTTCAAACCAATCAAAGCCTACTTTTTCAGTTAAGTATTTAATAGGACTAGAAAACTGTATATCGACAAGTTATAGAGTTGTAAAGAGATGTCCCCATATTCATGCAATGTTATATGTATCCATAGAAAGAAGGAATTGAAAAATAAGGTGAAGACATATAAGAAAACAAATGTATTTTGCTTATATTGTATGCATAGATATCAAACAATAGATAAATATTATTTTATAAATATACTTAGGTAGTAGGTATAGCGTTAAAATTTCATATTAAAAGTTTGTAAAAAATAGATGTGAGAATTGCAATCGAAAACAATTCGCAATTAGCTTCTATTCATGTCTCATCAGTAGGGGGTCTTTTGTTAGGGTCAATAAGCAAACGATAATAATCTTATAAAAGAAATATAAAAATATAAACATACAATTTAAGGTTTTTATCATATTTTTTGGTATTTTTTTTTTTTAATGTTGTTATAATGTTTACTAAAATATAATGTTTTGTGTACTTACATTATAAAATTTTATACTGTTTCAAGACAGCTAAATAGAATGAGGAGTATTTTTGTGTTTATAGATAATTTTTTTTAGGAATTTAATTTTTAATACATATTATTATAATACTAACGATTGAACAAATGTTTTAGAAAAACTTTTTTCTTTTTGGGCATCATTTTCATCATTTTCATAACTTTTTAAAAATTAGTTCTTAAAAACTAAGAATATGCAGATATTAGAACCCGGCTGGCTGCTTAAAACTGTTAACATTACCACAAAACTGCATATAAAAAGATGTACAGATGTACAATTTAATATTAATATCAAAAAAATTGCTAAAAAATGTTTAACTAAAAGTATTTATAATAAGCATGTTTACCCTAAAATCTCATTATATAATCTCTAAATATTGTAACTTAATATAATTGAAAATGTTTACATTTGTCAGAAATTAAAAAAAATAATATTTATGACATCTTTATTAAATTTTACTCCCTGTCTAATAATCATAGTTATACACACCAAGCAGTGTTATCATATTAAAAATTTTTACATGCAATACTTAGTGCTCATAAATATATCACTCGAATATACATCTGAAACTTAGAAAAAAAAAATAAATCCATTACTTTAGATATTTGTTAAGTGATTAGTTTTTCATAATACAAAAAAAAAAATTTAATCCCTGCTTATTTTAATTTTATAAAATTGAATTTATAGTTTATTTAATTAATGTTATTAAGATATTGCAAAATTTTTCAATATAATTTTAATGTTCATATCTTCAATTGCATTTTTAAACATAAATTTTCGTTGAAATAATGAAAAAAAAAAAAAAAAATGAAAATCCTGTTTTCAGTTAAGATAAAAATTGCATGCAAAATTTTCTAGTTTCTTAGTGATTCATAAAAACAAAAAAATAAAAAAAAATAAAAGATCAAAATTAATTAAACTATTCGTTAGACAAGAAATAATTTAACACCATACACAAATTTTAATCCTCATGAAATATTTTCAATTTTAAAATTTATTTATGATAATTAAATTAGAAACTCATAATAAAAATTATTGCAGAACTAAAAAAAGGTCATAATAAAATTGACATTAATATTAGTCCCATATCATTTAAAAATAAAAATAGTGTTGCTAAGAAGTCAAAAATGAAGGTTAAAGTCTTATATGTCAAATTTTAAAGCCGGCTAAAATTTTTTTTTTGTTGAATAGGACGACACCGACGACTATTTCAATGAAATTTATTTTGTCATGTGTATGGATTTTCGATATCTGAAAATGCTACGATAGTAAAAGCACGAAGACTATAATAAACTTCCCGCGTTTTTCATTCAAGAGAATTATTATTGAAACTGATCTGCATTAAAATAAGGAATGTTCTATTTAAAAATATAAAAAGTAACAAGAAGAAAATAATTTCCTATATTTTCAATTCCGAAATATTGTCACATATTTCGGAATAACATTTCGGTTAAAATCCAACACTGTAATGGGATAATTTTTTTTTGTGAAATTTACAATTTTCTTACACATTTTCTGTACTGTGTATTTGTATTTGGTTTGGATATAAGTTTTATATTTTATTTTCTTCATGAAGAATTATTTTTTTTAATTTATATTTCTCTTTTTATTTTGTTTTTCGAACAAGAAAATGCGATAAAAAAAATTTAAATAAAGAAAAATAATTCAAGAAAAACTTTTTTATTTTTTATTTTTTTTGAATATAACAAGAAAATCAACCTGTGTAAGATATTCGTGACATATTATGTAATAAAATCATTAAAGAAAGAATGATAAAAATAACCATAATAAATGGTATAAAATTCAAAATAAAGTTAAATATTAAAATTTCACGCTACACCAGAGAATCGTTTGTACATATTTTTAGGTTCGACATAAAAATAAAAATTGTTTTTTTTAACTTGATGTTTTTTTTTTCTTGTTTAAGTTATTTCTTTAAAGTATGTATACCCAACTTTAATACACACATCAAGTCGTCTGAAGAAGAAAATGTTTTCATTCACTTAAATTTCAATATTATTATTGAATTTAAAACTCTAGAAAAAAAAAATGTATTCATTTCTTTGTATCTTTATAATGTATGTCATCAATTTATAAAATGATTTTATTGGATTATACTTAATATATGCTAATTTTATGCATACATTGAAAACAAACTATTAATTTTTAATAAGCACAGATTGACATCGTATCTCGAATATACATAGATAGATAGATAGTAACTATAAGGGAATATACACATTATGAATATGAATCAGATCAGCTGATTGTAGGTATAGTGCTTGTTTTGATTTAAGTCAGTTGAAAACAACTTTTTAGTCATTTAAAAAATTGAAAAACAATTTTGTATTTTAGATTTTTTTTGTTTTCAATTTTATGCTATTCTTTAAAAATTAAATAACACGCTTCACCCTTTTTAATTTAAAAAAAAAATGTACACCTTATTTTCATTAAAAAAAATCAATGTAATTAAAATATGTAAATTAAATTATAAATTTATTAATGAAATCAAACATTGCAAGAGCCTATTTAAAAAAAAAATATTTTTCAGTTAAAGATTTGAATTAAATTTAATATTTTATTATAGAAAAATATAAAATTTCATAAATGTAAAAACAAATATAATAACAAATTACATAAACATTTTGCTTCTGAAACTTATTTTAATGGTAATTTAGGTAAAAATCAGTAGTTTTCATTTTTCAAAAACTAAAATTCACACAGTTCTCAGGTTAAATTTTATTTTGTTGTTCCACACAACACAGCATTGTGCTGAGAAAAGCGAGAAAATTATTTTTATTAATTTTATTTTTTACAAACATTAATTTTAGCTAAAATATTTCAAGGGCTCTAATATTTCTATTTTGGTGTTATGTAATGAAAATGTTTTTTGCTTTAGAAAACTAAGATTGACACTATTTTATGTGGATTAAAACAAATAAAACTAGTTTGCAGTAAGCTCCATTTTTATTTTTTCATTAATAATTTTATCCTAAGATAATTTAAATCAAAATTTCAAATTAATTGCCGTAAATAAACTTTTCGACCCAAATAAGAACTTTTTGAATCCGACAATAATGAACTATAATAAAAATCAAAAGTTACAAAAATAATAAATTAATTAAATGGAACGTTAATTTTTCTGCCAATGCTCACAAGTTAAGACAGACGTTAATATCCGATTTTTTACTGCCCTGAAATTAGTTTGACATAGAGTTTACATTTTTTTAAGAACAATTTTTTCTTTAAACTAATATTTATTAACTTGTCACAAGCTTTAAAACATAGAAAAAAATCTGCATTTTTCATTCAATCGCACTTAAATTAAAGACAAATTATGCAGCTTGAGCTCAATGTGCAATTCAATTTCATGGGAAAATGATACTTTTATTTAATTTTCATATATAGGTATATATATATAAATTATTTTTTTGAAATCGTGCCAAATATTTGAATAGACTTTTTGAAAATAAAGTTTAAAACATTTTCTATTAAAATTTATAAAAAAAAAACTAAATATTGTAATGTGATAATTTATTTTAATTTTATAGTTTTTAGATCGCAAATCTCATTACTATGAAAATAGGAAAGAAAATTAGGACAGATTGAAATAGATTTTTTAAATTAGATAAAAATGATCACAGAATATAATAAATTTATTTTCCCATAATTAAAAAAAATGTGTATTTCATTTTATTTTTTTTTTGTGATAAAAGATCACCTTAAAATTAAAGTATAAAATCAAAAAATTTCCACCAAGGTCATTTAACGCCTCGCAAAATGTTTTTTTTTAATAAAATCATAATAATATTTTTTCTTTTTGTGAGTATTTTATGTTACATAATAAAATCGATTAGTGACAGACATTAAAAGAGGGCTTTCTTTTTATACAAGAAAGTAAAAAAATAAAATAAAAAATTGGTCCAATCTATCATTATATGGAATATTAGAATCTCTTTTTCCGGAATTATTTGGTTCAATATTCAAAGTAAATCCATTCAACACAGTCATATAAATATTTCAAAATAGATGCTATAATAATACAGAAAATTCAACAAAACCAACAGTGTAGAAATCTTAATCAAACCCATCATCAATATTATGCTGAAAATTTCCTTGAATATGATCAAACATATAACATTATGTTTTAACTATGTACCTATTAATAAAAAAAAAATTGTGAAAACTTTAATCACACTTAGAAAAAAAAAATGTATTATTTATTGTTAATACATTGTTTCTCTTAATATTATACATTATAGAGTTATTAAATTAACACGCCTCTAGTAAATCCATAAATTTTTATTATTTCTTAATTATGTTCTTGAATATTTTCATCAAGATTCAAAGTAAAAAATACTCAACATAATAATTTTCAATAAAGACGATTTATATATCTGTGCGATAATTTGAATGATATATATATTTTTGTATCTCTTCGTGAATTAATGTAAAAAATTGTTGAATCGTGTTGTTGAAAATAATTTTAATTTAAAAATGAAGATATAATAATTATTTTGATCTTTAACTTATATTTAATTGTTAAATGTATACACTATACAGACATGTATTATACAAAGTGCGAAAATAGGCCATGGTATATAAGTTTTTATTAATTTGTTCATAAATTTTTTTTGAAATACATTTTATTATGAATTTATTGATCTAGAAAAGATAGTTGATTTAAATCTTTATCATTGTCAATAAAAAAAAAAAATAATAAAAAAGGTGAAGCAAAAAACAATTTTTTTATGTAGATTTATCAATTTTTATAATGACTGAGAAATAAAATTAAAATTAACTGTCAATATAGTTACATGAGTACTAAAAATTAATCTTAACACTAAGTAATTTCAGGTTGAGTAGCCGAAAAAAAAAACGCACACATAATAATCTATCAATTTAAAAAGATGATTTCAATTTCTAACAGTTGCACTATGTATTAATTAAACTATTAAATTTATTTAATTAATTAAATTTTTTTTTTTAATTTATATCCATCTTGATAAATATTTCAAGGGTCAAAGAATTTAAAAAATAATCTGTTTTTAATTGTGTGCTAAAATTTGAATTATATTTTAATATTTTTTTAATTAAATTGAATGTAACTTTTAATAATAATTTAATTGGGTTAATGAATTAACTCAAGCGGTATTAATATGTTATGGTTTAGTTTAAAAAAAATTAGGGTCATCACAAATTTGAATAAATTTCGCGGTTTGGTTAGCTAATTTAAAGATTCTAAAGCTAAAAAATATTCAATTGAAAGTTAAATTTTTAATTATAATATTTAATAATTGTTCGAAACAAAGAAGAGTCCTGAAATTCCTATATTATAATGGTCAAAAACTGAATTAATATGATTTCCTAATCGTGTTTTTTTCAGTACGTTATCTCATTTCAATAATTCTACTTAGGAAATAATTTATGTAATGCAAGTTTATTAAAGTGTTTGAAATATATTCAAACCCTCAGTTAAGCAAAAACGAGAAATGGTAATAAAGTTTTGCATTGCTAAACTAAAAATTTAATGAAAAATTTATATAAAAGACAAATGAATAATTTATTATCTCATTAAAATAATAAAATCACTCAGCTTTAAAAATAACAATTATATACTTTCTTTTACAATCGAAATAAAAATAAAAATTATTACAACGACCAACCGGCTTTTTAAATGAATGTTTGCATAACAATAATAATAATATTTATATTTTTGAAAGAGAAGAAATGAACTTCAAGTTCAGGTTTAACAAGTATTTGATCAAAAGTATTCCTTAAACATATGTCTGAAGTGTAAAATTAAACTCCTAAAGAATTAAAAACAAAAGACTTAAGACAAAAACTTGTTTTATATCTTTGGTGTTAATAAAAGCGTTTAAAAATTAATTCAATTGATTGGAAGCTTATGTTTTTTTATGTTTTATAGTATTTTTATTTAAAAAATAATTTTTAATTATAAATTATGTGAACATCTTTCGAATGTTATTCTAATTAAAAAATAAATTATTAAATATTTCCTTCATATGAATTCAATTTCTTATATTAATGTTGTACAGTACATTACATGTTCGAATTATTTGTAATGAGTAAAAAATATTAAAGGTAGGGTAATTACAAGTGACCCTTTGTGTACATTTGTGGAATTATTATTTTTTTAATTTATGACTTGTCGGTTGGAAGGAAATTAATTAAATATGATTTGTAGAATTTGATTAAAAGAATTTTACATGTTTTAATTCATTCTCATTTTTGTGACTGCTGTAACAAATTTATTTGAATCAAATTTTTATTTATTAGGATGACCGTGTTAAAGATTTTAATTGAAGTCGGATACGATACATAAACAAAAAAAAAATTAATTCAAGTTTTCCTGTTTAATTAAACGCATATATACAACATTGAATTCAAATAAAGTGCTTGATTAGAAAATAGTAGACTTCAGGGAAATAAATTAAACACGCCAACATTATTTTTTTCTGTTAATGTAGTAAAGGTCTCTGATATTTTTAAACACGCACTTTTTGCTTCGTAAGGATTTTATGTACTATTATGTTGACATTATTTAAGTTCATAAACTGAAGCTGGAGATTTTTTTATAATATGTTTTCGTAAATAACTTATTATGAAAGTAAATTTTTTAATCAAAACTAAAACGACAATCACATTAACTAGTAAGCAATTTATACGCCAAAAACAAATATAATGATTGTTGCATGACTATTTCTGCCAAAAAGTAAATTTTTCCAAATGTACGAAATATTGAACTCATAATTAAGACCGATTAAATATTTAATGTAAAACTATACATATACAATTTCGTACACAAATACTTGAATCCAAAATTTACCATACAAAGAAAATAATTTTAAAGTCAGGCATGAAAGAAATTTAATTGATTTCTTACACATAGAAATGATTTTTTTTTTTTAAACTTCATTTCTCTTTCAATTTGTGTTGACAATAATTACTTTTTTAAGTGTATAGACTACAAGCAATTTAAACCTTGCTTAATACTAATTAATTCTGATGCTGATGCAATATAACACAAATAATACCATGGAATGCATCTTTCATGTTGAAGACATTAAAAAAAAAAAAACTTTTTTATTTATTTGCTGCTGCAGTCACATTATCTGAAAATACAAATAAATTATGAATACTTTTTTTTTTTTTTTAATGTTTTGTAATTTTATAAGTTTATACAAAATAAATTAATTATTATTTTTTTTAATTCGTTTCGGACACATATCGGTTGCATTTTCATGATTATATTCGTATGTTCGTATTTTATGTTGAAATGATTAAAAAACATTTTTTTTTCTTTCGATTATTTTTTTTTTTTTTTATTTCTTAATTTAAGGAAATTGAATTTTGGTTTTAATTTAATAATATAATCTAATCTAGCATTCTTAGCTTGAGAAAGGCATTATATGGAATATGTTTGAAAGTTTATTGTGCTTCAACATTCCAATTTTTATTCATTTGCTAGGTAGATTGAACCTAGGCAGCATGTTTAGTAAAATAAACCCTCCAAGGACATCTAACATCAAAACCAACACAATATAAAATCATAAAAAATGTAAACGGCGGCGGTTTATATGAATATAAATGAACTGACACTATTAATAAATCATGATCAAGCAAAAATTTGTTATCGTTATAATTTACAATTACATAAACGAATATGAGTCTAAACATAACTGGCTCAATTTAAGAGAAAGAAAATTTGCACAAGAGCTTCAATTCGAAGAAAAAAATGTTACTTTTAAAAACTGTAAGCCAATTTCTTGTTGACATTAAAATTGAACTAATTTCTTCTTGACGGCACAAAAAACACGTATTGCATTATTTATTTAACTTTTACGACAAGAGAAGATATTACATTTAATTTTAAAACCAATCAGTATAATAATTTCAATATTATATTTAATTTTTATTTTTTGCCACACAGTGGGATTCTGTTATTTAATTGAAATAAGATTAAATAAGCAATTTTTATTTGTTTAAAAAATAATTAACAAATTTTTTTTTTTTTTTATTATTTCAATTTTAATTTTAGGATTGTGATTATAACACAGAAGTGTGCTGTTCATTTAAACCACCAGTTAAGCCATCAACACCATGTAGTGGGAATAATTATGCTTGTGTTTCACCAAATCAATGTTCGAATGGTGAAATTACAATCATTGGTTTCAAAAAACCACAATCAGCGGTGAGTGATGACCAACATTTAAAAATTTTTGAAAAACAAAAACACAAAAAAAAAATTTAATTTAAATTATTACATTAATATAATTTTTGAGCACATTAAAACCGTTTTGATTTCATAAATATTTATGTATATATAAGTATTTAAATTTTTAATGGGAAAAAAATCCATGTCTTGCATAAAATTTTGTTTATGGTTAATTTGCAAGAAGACTGCGCTACTTAATTAATTTTTTATCTGCCAGCAGCAAGAATAATGTTAAACAAATATGTGCGTTTTATGTTTTTTGGTTTTTTTTTTTTTTTTTCGGAAACAAAATATTATGCGCTTAATGTTTACACATTTTATTACATGTTTTCCATAATATTTCTAACCCTGTTAGTGTTGTCCACAATTTTATTTTAATGTTATCACTACTTAAAATTATCCGGAATAGTTATTTTATTATGGATTCAATGTTGATATTTAAAAGTAAAATTGTATAACGAAATGATTTTCTATAAGTTTCCAAACCCTTATCTAAGTATTTGAAAAATTACTCATTTAAGGTGAAGTATGTCTTATTTTAAAAAATATGCATATTAAAGAACATCCGACACCTGAGAGCTTTATATTTAATTGATAATGTCAGGCTATAATTAACTCATTAACAATTTGTTTTCATTTTAGCTTCAATAAAAGTTATTATAAATTTATTCAAATTATTTTTATGATTCTGTTACGAAAATAAATTTCAACCCCTAAATAAATATTTTTTGGCTGCTATAATTTAGTGTCGTCGAAGCATCGAAACCTCTTCTTTTATAAATCATTTAGCAATCATCACTTTCAAATAATATTTTGCCTAAAGTACAAAAAAAAACTATTAAAATTCATTAGTTATGAAAAGTAGGTGTTTTAAAAAAAAAAAACACAAAACATTTATTTTTAACTTTACATTCACCATAGATTTCTATTCATATATGACAGGCGTTATTTTTAAATTAGCGAAAAGTTAAAGAAGGAAATATTATTTTTTATATTTATTTTCTTTATCTTCAAATTTGAAATGCAAGTCAAATTATTAGAGCTCATAACATTGTCAAGGCCTAGGTCAAATAGAACAATTGCATGCATTGAACAAAAATTAATTTTCGCTTAAAAAGATATATTACCCGCGCACGTATTTAAATCAAAATCAAATTAACATCAAATATTACTTAAAATATTGATTGAATTTTTGCTATTGAAAAAAAAAATAATATGAATATTAAAATTGAAAACCGTATAATGAAAAAAAAAAATAAAAATTCTTTGCAAATTTTCATCAATATTCAAGCATAGTGCTTTCAATATGCTTTTATCGCAATTAGATGTCAAAAATAATTTTTTCTTTCTGTAATCTTTTTATTGTTATCAAAGAATTGAATATGCGTTCAAAATAAAAAGAACATTTTCTTAATATGTTATTTTTTGACATTGAAATTCTTTTATTTTTTAATTCATGAATTTCTATTGATTAAATAAAATTATAAAACGTAGATGCTTTAATTTTCAATTCAAATCTATGTCGGTATTATGATCAATAACAGTTGAACTTAAAATGTTAGATAGAAAGTTTTTAATAGTTTTTAAAATCAAAAAATATTTTTTTCTATAAGGTATTTCTTGTAAATAATAAATAAATTTAGAGTTTTAATTTTAAGTATGCGTTAATCAATCACCGGCCGGCCGGCGCTGTTTCAAATTTATGAGTTAAGTTAATATGAGTTGTTAATATGACTAGAGAGAAAAACAAAATTTAAAACGAAATAAATAATTTTATTTCAAACTTGTAATTGATCCAGGCGACTCATGACATTTTTCTTGTTTTTTCTTTATTTGCTATTCTTAGCTAATCATAGAAATTTCGTAGAAAAACCCTTTTTGTTTAATGTTTTACTTTTTAAATTGGTGCTTTAATGGAATTGTAAATTATAATAAATATAATTAAACCATAAAAAATTCTGTAGAATTTCAACAATTTCTTAATTATGTAATCATCAACTAATAATAAAGAATTTTACAACCATTGCTTTTTTTACACTTAATATTTAATTTATTCAAAAATCCGGATTTATTATCTTTTCTTTATTGTTATTATTATTAGTATTTATGTTTCAAATTAATTATGATTTTACGCAGAAAATAAATTCCAAGTTAAAAATAAACTCACCTACATAACGTTGAGAAATTAATCAAAATATACTGGTGAAAAAGATATATTGATCAAATTATTTTAAAAGAAAAAAAAATTCATCTGCCGTAATGAGGTAGAGCAGTATAACTAAAAAAACATATTTAAGTTCAATCAAATAACGACTTACATGACAAACAGTCAGGACATAAAAAGGTTATGATGTGAAAACTTAGTATTCTATGACCAAATTTAGTTTTAGGAAAAATTATAATCGAAACGTTGACTTTATTTAAAGAAACTTAACAACGCGTGAATTTGTTGTAATAATTTATAATAATGAGTCCGGAAAAAAGAATAAAAGTAAAATAGAAAAATATTCATAGATTTATTGAAATAGTTATTTAAGATAAACTAGCAGTGATAGTAACCGTTGAAGGGTTCAATAAATATTTATTTATCTCTTAGACATATTCAAACAGCAACTATTAACATAATGCCAATAAATTACAAATGATTTCTAATCAGCATTTCAAATTATCTACACAAATATGTAGATTGAAATTGACATTAACAATTAATTCGTATCTATCAACCCCGAGGTTTTAAATTATCCAAATATGATCTTTAACATCGAAATAAAGTATGTGTATGTACATCAAAAGACGGCTTTTTTTTTAATACTTGCTAACAATTTAAAAATAAAATAAAAATATTATAACAATAATCTTTGATTTGCATATAAAAAATTAATTAATTTGTAAGTTGATATGCCTCCAAGCGTTTAATTTTTAATATAGAAAATCACTGAAGTTGAATTTATCAGTAATAATTTCTGTAATAAAATCTTTATTCAATTTTCAAACATAAATTTATTTATAATATATTTAAATACAAAAAAAAAACAATTTTTTGAATGACCAATTAAAAATTTTTTCTTTACATTTTATCTTGTAAATTAAATATTAAATGTGCTTATTTTAAAAAAACTTTTGATTAATTTTTTTCATTTTTGATCAAACAATTGGTTATAAAAACTCATAAATGTATGTCAAATTTATGTATTATGTTGCGTCCTTTAAAGCATTTAAATTTTGTTTATACTTAAAAATTATTACATACTCTGTATCACAATGAAATCCTTCCAACCGTACATTTATGCTGTTTAAGAATTCTTACGAAATTATTTACAATTTTAGTATATCTTGATAGTGTAAATTTACTGAATAAATTTACTGAATTAATTTACTATTTATTCATTTATAATAATTTTTTTTATACTAATTTCTTTGAAAAATACATAGTTACGCTAAAAAGCAGTATTGCAAATTATGCTTCCATCTAGCTATATGACAAAACATTAAATCTAATCAATATAAAAGTATAGAAACTATTTTAATTTTGCAAAGTTATTTTTAATCAACAAACTATTTGTACGTAACTTTAACACAGGAAGTTGTATATTGCAGTTAAAAAAAAAACTTCATCAGATTTAAAACTGCAGACCATTTTTTTATGTACATTTTTGAATCATAAATATATCGCTTAAAATATTTTACCAACATTAAGTATATTTATTTCTATTCATTTTCAGTTCAAAAAAAAAATATATAATTTAAAAAGCGCATCCGAAATAAAAATTTTAAAAACAAAAAAAAAAGCGTACCCACTTGCCAACCATGAAATTCCATAAACAAAAAAAAAGTAAATAAACTCATCTTAGCAACAAACAATCTTACATCTTTCTTTCTGTTTGAGACGACCTTGTCATTTTGAATTTTTTTATTTTTTTTCAATTCATAATTTATTACAACACCACCGGTTGTAATAAACAAAAGGAATAACATTTATAATATTTTGATAAAATTTTATACGATAATTTTATGTATATTATTTTTGTTCATGCTTATATTTATGCTTTCTTCTCGTCAACATGGCTAAAGAACAAACTTCTCATATGCGCACAGAATTAATAGATGAATATTTCGGGCGGGAAATAAAATTAATAATCTGTGGGATGATTTGAGTTTTGTACTTTCGTTGGCTTAATCAAATGGCATAAATAAAGTAAAAGTATAAAATAATTTCTTTTCTAGTTTGAGTATATAAACTTACTAATTTAACATTTCACTTTTTCTTTTATTTGAATATGTCCATCATTTCCAGAACAAAACTTGTAATTCATCTTAGCGTTTTCGATTTTGGTACAAAATACAAACGTAAAAATTTTTTGAGATCGCAAATAATAATATTTTAAATTATTCATCGAAAATACTATTTGTGATTAACAAAATATTATTGAAATTCATTTTACTGGAAATAAAATTATATTCTTGGATAATTAATTTTTGTACTTGTCAAGTGAGTTTTACTTTATGTAATAATATCTTCTTTAATAATATCTTTCTCGAAATAGAAGGCTTGATGAATCCCCAAACGACATTTGCAATTTTTACAAGAATTTCGATATACAGCAGTCTTCAAAACACAATAAATACTAAAATAAAAATCATAAATCAAATTCGATTACTCTTAATTAAATCAACCAATATTTTTGTTTTTTTCGGTTTCGATAGTCCAGATAATTTTTTTTTCAATTTCTTTAATTGGTAGTAATAGAAAATACCCTAAAGTTCTTAGACTACGCTGTAAGAAAACACAGAATCGTTAATTTAGCCTTGCTTAGGCTGACTCTTTCTGTTTTTTCAGCAAATTGTATTTGCTCGATGTTTGTAAATCCAGCTTAAAGCTAATTTTTTAGCTTTAGTGTCTGTAGAGAATAATTAAAAAATTTCGTTCCAATTTATTATTTTTAGCATAAAATCATTAAATTTTAATTAACTTTACTAATAAAGTTTTTGAATTCGCAAAACAAAAATTGACCTCTGGCTTTGAAATTAAAAATTGTACAAAAATTGATTCCAGAAAATTTCAATTCTCTTATGATTCTAAAATTACAAGGCTTTTACATAAATCAATGCTAACAAACTTTTTAGATAAGAATAATTAGTATAGTTTTCTATTCGTTAGCATAAATTGTTCATTAAGATTAATGATTTTATTTTAATTATTCTATTCACTAATAATCTTCACTTACATTCTTTACCATACATTACCTATTAAAAAAAAAATTAGTTGTTCCGCATAGAAATGATTTCCTAATTAATCAATATGAAAGCGTTATACATTCTCAATAACAGTCAACCAAGGTATATATTTTCCTTACAAAAAAAAAACATTTCAAGGGTAGAAAATAAAAATAAACCACCAATTTTAATTAAAATTAATATAATAAAAGTACATATATAATACATTTATTATAGGAATTGTTATCATGTTTCCCTTGGAAGCAACCGTTTTATGATAAATGTTTCCTTAACAAATTTTTTATTTGTCTAATAAAAATAAGATCATCAAAATTCCATTAAGCTTTCCTTTCTCCATTAAATACCATCAATCATTTAAAAATAATTGTTTTAGTTTTAAAAGATTCAATGATAGGTGTTTTGTACCGGAAAAGCTTTATATTTTTATTACAATTTTGTTTTAACAAATTATCATTATTCTGTTCACATTACAATTATGATTGATTAAAATTAAAAAAAACACAGATTTTTTGATTATTTTGCTGATGAACTCTATGTTTTCAAAATTTGTCTTAAACCTTTTTCCAATAACATTTTACGTATAAATTTCATAGTTGACATTTGTTGAAAATCTCTTCTTACTAAATAAAAAGTCTTTATCATTGTATAATAATTACTTTATTTAAATCATAACATAATATTATTTGCCTATAGTAAAATAATATGAAATGGAACAATGGGTCATAAAGTTGCATAATTACAAAATGAATCACATACGATTACAACAATCCTTATGTAAACCTAACATGCATATGTAAATCATAGTAATGATATTTTTATTATAGAAGTTTTTACTACTTTAAATAAAAATTTAATGTTATAATAAAATTCTAATAGCCAATGATTTATTTTTAGTACATAAAATAACAAATTTTATTTTAGAGATATATTTAGTATAATAACAAACAAGTATATAGCAACAGTATAAATTAGATGCTTAAGAATTATCTATTAAATAATAATTATTAAAGCATCTATGAAAATGTGCTGAATTATTACATAATATCTCGATTAAATGGAAAAAATTATTTATAAATTAATTTTTAAGAAGCGGTGCATTTAACAACCGTACAGTAAAATTTTAATTAGTTTTATTGGTTCTAAAATATTTAAAACAAAATTTTATTTACAAAAGACTTAAAGAAGAAAACTCTAATACAATAAACAGATTTTTAATTAATTAGTAAATTTTCTATATTAATATGAAGATGTTTTTCTCTTTAGTAATTATATTCTTAAATGTGCAAATCAAAAGATCATTTCCTTCCGAATTTTTATTTCTATTACAATTATATATATGAAAATTGATAATCCATTTAATAATAATAATTAGTCAAGTTCAAGTAATAAATATTATTCAATTGACACTACATTACTGAATTGCATTTTTTTTTCTTGAATACATCCTCTATAAAACTTTACAGAAACTTTTCTAAATAAAATCATAAAAATTGTTATTATTTTTTAATATTTCTTAAAAATTTGAAAAGGAAACAAATTAAGGTCTTAAGCTTTTTTTTCTCGTTGAATATTAATAAGCGGTTACTTTTAAATGATCACACTATCCATCACAATGCCAATGTTACACAATTTAACAGTAGTAAATTATTGACTAATTAGGTAATTTAAAAAAAATTTAGTAGATGCACATTATCTTGATTTGTTTCTTTCAGTTTTTGAACCCTTAATAATTTTAATAGACTTAATAAATAATCAGTTTGTCGGTGAAAAATATATTTTTTTTTTTTATTTTTATTGCAGAAAAACTATTCAGTCTGTAGATTTTATGATTTGATAAATTTTTTAATATATTTTGTTTCTAAGTTTTTTTTTAAGACATTCCAATAGTTAAAATTCTTACTACAAAAAAAAAAATAAATAAAATAAAACAATCAGCATATTAATTTTATTTTTTATATATCTTTAAGATCATTGAAGATCTATTCTTATTGAATTTTTTTTTTTTTTATTGTTTTGTATACATTATGTTTTCTTTATTTTTAATATTAAAATTGAAAATTTATTCAAATTGATGTTTTGTTTTCAATTTTGCGGGTGTAGTTTTCAAAAGTCTTAAATATTTTTGTTGTAATTTATAGAGCAGTACAATTATTTTTTAGACAAGATGGTTTCCTAATCACTCAATTGTCAGGTAATTTCAATTGTTATACTTGTTTTATTGCAATAATTTGTGTAGCAATTCCATAAAAACTAATTATCTATGCAAAAAATACTACGAAGAAACAAAAAATTTTTATTAAAAGATTTTCAATATTTGTGTAAGATACCTTGTTCAATTTTGACTTCATATATACTCATTGTTTATATCCGGCTGTCCTCTGAAGTTCTGATAATGATGTCTTCTACATAAATACCAATATTAGCCCTTTCCGTGTATTAATCGAAAAAAACCCAAAAATTAAAATTTTAGCCACTTCAAAATTTAGACTACAATTAAACGAACATTAACTCTAGTATTATATTTTTTCTATTTATGAGTTTCATATAAACAATGTAATAAACTAATTAGCTTAACTTTTTAATAACATCAATAAAAATAAAATGAAAAAATAAGATGTTTTATTCATTCAAAAAATAATATTAAATTTTTGTTCCACAACGATAGTTGCAATTTAATTGATATATCAATATAGTTGTATAATGAAACAATGTCTATCATTTCTAATTTTCATACATTTTTTTGATTCTGTTTTTTTTTTTTTAATACACAAAAATACAAAAACAAGTTTATTCAATAAATTGCTAAAACATAGGCTAATAAACTTCGCATCATATATTATTGACGTGAAATCTTCTAAAAAAATTATCTAAAATTTTCCTATGATTATATTATTAAATTTTTTCATAGATGGGATAAAAACAATTTAATAGTAATATTTTAATTAAGGAAGAAAATTTAGGTTTTCGTCTAAAATCAACTAGAATATTATTTCGATATATGCTTCAGATTTCAGGGTTTTCTTGTGCATTTCTTTCTTGTCTAAATTATGACGAAAATTCATAAATACGAATTGCTAACAACACACAAGTTGAGTACTACAAATAATAGCGGCAATACTTGTTTCAGATTGCGTTTTCAATTAAACCTAAACACATCTCGTTTTCAATATGATCTTTTCCCATGAAATATTTCGTAGTTTTTGATGAGAATCTTATTTTATTGAATTTTTCATATTTAACAAAATGTAATAATGCAAATATGCATTATTTAGAATAGAAATATTTTTTTTTTTTTTTGCAAAATTTAATATTGAATTTTTCACTAATAAAAATAGGTGGAAAAATACATATTATGCAAAAAAAAAAAATTTTTTTTTCATTGCAAGAAGATTAACATTACATTCAAATTAACTAATATTTAAAAAAAAATATTAAAAGATTATGTGCGTACTTAATTTTTAGGAATTTAGGATTAAAATACAAAAACATTGAATCACTTATAGTTTGAAGCTATAAAAAATAAGAGTATT
Organism: Hybos culiciformis; assembly: GCA_964007475.1. Lineage (NCBI taxonomy): Eukaryota > Metazoa > Arthropoda > Insecta > Diptera > Hybotidae > Hybos > Hybos culiciformis. The sequence goes on from OZ023274.1 coordinate 84,574,258, forward strand.
CGCGTTTTACTTTAAAATGAACTATTTATTACGACAGAGGTGCAATATTATCCGCTCAGTAACATGCCGAGAAGATTTACAGATCTTCAAAATGTCAAAAATTAGCTCGACTATATTTTAAAATAAACTTTCAGTGAAATAAGAAAAACAAAATTACTATTCTCACTTATGATTCTGAATTAAGAGTCAAAATATCAATGAAATTAAAAAATTTCAACAACCGAAAAAATCAACAGACGGATTATCTTCATTAGTTTTTCTAAAAAAAAAAATTGAATTAAAAAATTTCAAAATATTATTAGATTTACAATCCACTTCAGTATAATTGTAGAAAAATTTTCTTATAATATTTTATTTTATTTTATTGTTATTTTTAATAATATATGTATATAACTTCTTTTTTTTTTTATTTCCCAATATCAATAAATTTTGATGATATTTTTATGGAAATCGTGGTCAAAACGATACGTGATTGACATTTAAAATTTAAATTTAGTCATAATATTTTGAAAGTTTTTCCATACAACGAAAAATTTTTTGGGTTTGCCTGCCTGCAAGTTAAGCTTCCAACAATGTTTCAGTGCTTTTATTTCTCACTATTTTATACATTTACTAAATAAATTCATAATTTTGGAATTATTCTTATAGTATTTAAATATTTAGTTGTTCTTAAAATTATAGTAATTTTTTTTTTACATATTTGAATCACAAGTTTAGAATATAGTTGCATGAATTTTAATATTAATTTTTATTGATTTTGATCAAGGTTAAAGCCATATTTCTATAATCAGTTGATATGATTTTTTTTTTTTTTAATATTATTAACTATTTTGCTACTTGCATTTAAATTGTCAAATTATATGATTTTTTATTTTGAATAAATAACGAATTTAATTAATACAAATTTAATGACTTTGATATATGAAAAACAATGTGATACAAATCACTGAAATTTTGAATCCATATAGAAATTGTCAATCATAGAATCCACAATTTTTTAAAAATATCAAAAATTTATCTGAAATTTATCTGAATTTTGTTGTTACTGCTAAGACTGATAGATTTAGATTGACTAGGACATAACTTTTATATACACATATAAATCATATTTCTAGAACTACGATTTGAAAACTAAAGAAACATTTTTTTTTAAATCAAAATATAAACAATCTATTTATTTATTTATTTTTTTATTAATAAAACAACTTTCAAGAAAAATACAAGTTGTAAGAAGATCATTTATTTTACGTCAAATTTTCTAATTATTTTTAGGATAACCGGCAAGACGTAACAAACAAGCTTGAGCCTAGCTAAATTTTATTGTCTAGGTAACTACTAACAATGATTATAATTTATAAGTTTATAACAACTCAATCTTATTCTTGTGATTTCAATATTTAGAATTAATTTTTTTTCTATAGTGTGACATTAACATTAATCCTCAGTAGCTTTAGTTTGATTGCTTAATAATAATTTACTTAGAATTTTTGTTTCTATTGTTTAGTTTCTAAGTATATATTCTTTGAAAAATTAGCGTAATCATGAAAATAAAAATTCCCACAATTAAATTAAATAAATTTTTCGCAGTCATAAAATTTTGCTAAGTAGTTTTAGTTACTGTAAGAGCTTTTTGAATTATAACCTATGTTACACTATTATCTTTATAGGTTTCTTTTTATCATTAATCGCATAATATTTAGATGCTGAGAGTAAATGAATCAAATTTTTTTTTTAATTTAATTGTCATAAAAACATAATTTAAATTCACAGAAAACTTGTTTTAGGGCCAACAAAATAATACTACACACCAAAAGAAGATATAAATAATACTAAAATAAATACAAGCATATAACATGTTAAAATATATGTTTCGAAATTATGATGTATTAATTATTACATTTACAATATTTTTATTAATAAAAATTGGAGATTTCCAAAATAACTATTTCAATAAAGTGAGGCTGTGATGAGCATAAAAATCTGAACATAAGTACACAATTATTTATACCTTTTCAAAATGAGCTCAATAATATTTTGAATGACGTTTTCTTTCGATTCTTTGTTGTCCCTTGCTTCTTCAAAAAAGTTATAAATTCCTTTGATTTTTAAAGTACCCTGGTACAGCCGTACTAAAACAATTCACGAAATTGCAAACATCAAGTTTATTCATGAAAAGATAGAAACTATTACAAACAAATTTAATTACAAATGTACTTTCTCGACGAATCCCCTTATTTCTGAGCTAGTCTCTACTTCTTAGTTTATAATTTAGGTTAACTCACATTAGCTATATTTCTAAGTTTTATCTTATTCCAAAAACAAAAATCAGTAGAAGGTTTTTCAACTTTTCCTTTTACATATGTAATATTCTCTATCTATTATATTTTTTTTCTCTTTCTAAGAATAACTCAGTAGATAAGCATATAAGCTAAACTCTGTAATATTTTAAGTAATATTTGCCTAAGATTAAGGAAACATGTAAATTATATATGATAATAAATAAATTAAATAAATTAAATTTGTTGATATCCGCAAAGCTAACCACCTTCCAAGTATATTCCACGAAATTCAATAATAACTCAATTTTATATAATAAAATGTTTCTCAAAACTATTGCTTACAAATAAATGTAGTTAATTATATTATTATTATTAAAAAGAAATAAAAATAATTGTTTAGCAAAAAATAAATAATTTAGAGATTTATATAAAAAGATATGAGACAAAAAGGAAGTATTTAACATATTAGAACGAAAAAGATGTTTCATTGGCAATGATAATATAAAAAAAATTTTACAGTTTAATATTATAATTACGGAAGTAACTAAAAAGAACTAATTATGTGGGTTACACCAAATTCATTTGTTTTGATTCTAAAAATTTACTCATTGAAATAATACTATTTTTCTTTAATTATTATACTTGTAAAATAATTATATTAGGAAATAATTGATGACCTTGTCTTCATTTTGCAACTTATTTTTTTTTTCTTTTTCTTTTATAAAACACTTACACCCAATTACATTAAAACCAAACCTATACGTTTTAACATAAAAATATTATTATATGATGTTATAGAAAATAAAATATCTATAAATAATACGTATTTATTAGAAAATTATTTTTTAATTTTTTTTTCTATGATTTTATAATTAACTAGTGATATTTAATAACTAATGCCAATATTAAATTCTAAAAAAAAAATAATGTGTAAATTGTAAATTCTTCTTTTATTGATGGAATTTAAAAAGACCATATGAAATTTGCATAAATTCTTTTGAGAGATATAAAATTGTTTAAAACTACAACTTTTAGCGTCGAAACTCTAATTATTGTCAAGATAATATTTAGTTTAACAAAAGTATAATAATCGCGGGAATATTAAATTGATAATCATCATTAGCAAACTAAATTATATGATTTAAATAACGTGTATTTATTTTTCGAAAACTTTAACAATTATTATAATATATTTTATTATGTTCGAATATTTAAACTTCAAAAAGTTTAAAATATTTTCGATTAACATTTAAAACATATAATTAAAGGCTTACTACACATGGTAACTGTCTCGTTAAAAATTTTTTTTAACATACCGTGAAATCCTATAATAATTATTTTGATGAATGACTCTATGGAATTATATATACGTTTTTGTTTGTGCAATTTTTCTTTCTATTTCTTTTAAAGCAGTCGAATTTTTTTATTACCCAAATTCGGGTTATTTCAATATTTCTATATATTTTAAAAATTTCGATAAAAAATTTTTTAATTTATAATGAAGTAGAAAACCATAAACTCACAACTATAAATTACAATAAAATTTTAGGATATATATTTGGAAAAATTATTTCCTTATTTTAATAAATAATAAACTAAATGCATTGCCACATTATTTCTCTACGTATATTATCGGTTTAATTATAAATATCATACCCAGTTAAGTACATTATTAAATATTATATTATATTTATTTATAAACAATGTGAAATGTATATTAATTAATATTAATTAAATTGTAAACTGTACAGCTTATGGTAGATATGTGTAACTATGCAGATCGATTCCTAGTTAACTATGGTGAATGGTTAATTATTTCTCAATATTAGGAATGGCATGTATTAAAGTTTGTAGACCATAATAATGAATAAAGCTGCTCTGCAGATAATTTTTAAAAACTATACAGTTAAAAATATAAAAATTGTACATAATTTAAATCTCTCAATCGCTAGATTTCGATATTTTTTAGAAATAAATTTAATTTTTTATTTCATTTTATATATATGTACATATGAATTCAACGTATAATATATTAATTTCATAAATGCATTTTATGCAAAAAAAAAGAAACAAAAGACTTAGGAGAGAAACCTGAAAATTACAAAATATTAATTAAATTTAAATTAGCTTTAACAACTCCTACAATTTCTAATATTCGTGATATATATTTTACTGCTGTAACATTTAGACAAATTAATTAAAAATTTAAATTTAAAATTATGTTTTTTTTTTTTTTGAATGATAACCATGCGAAGCACCAATTTTTTCATCAATTTATGATTATTAAAACATTTAAGATGTTAAATTTTAATAAAATTGAAATAATCTTCATTACATAATAATATTACATATCATAAGATTATAAAATTTCATTAATTTACAAGGTACAAGTTTAATTTTGTTAGTGAAAAATTATTTTTTCAGAATTTATGCATAAAATATGTATATAATATGTGCACAAATTTTTTTCTAATAATTGAAAATAAAATAACTATTCTTATATATATTGTTTGGAATTTATAATTATGTTTAATATAATTTATTAAATTTTAGAATTAAATTTCAATTTCTATCATTCAAATCCTAAATGGCTAAAAAGTTAATTTTGTTATTAATAAATAACACCTAATAGCAGAACTAATTTCATAAATAATTTGATTTCAATTAGTGTGATATCATTAAAGGTGACTTGTTTTGATGATACGTTTTGAGAGTCTTGGTAAAAAGGGAATGAAGAGAATTCTAGCTTTTTAAAAGTTTTTACACATTATTTATACATTTATATAATTTAATTAAATCATGTTTTTTTTTAATATTTAAATTGTTTTCTATACATTTTTTTTTATTTTTTTTAACTTAAATGTATAATACAGTTTTTGCATTTTTAATTTTTCTTTTTTTTTTAGTTCTTTTCTCTAATTAGTTTTAATTTTAAATGAAAAAAAATAAATTTAAAAATAATGAAAAATTACAAAATATAGCATATGTCGGTTACCATTTATATTTATTGCAAAAATGTTGCAAAAATTATTAATTTAAAAAAAAAAATAGAAAATTTATTTTTTTACTATCAGCAGGTGGTAAATTATTATATTTTTTTCGTAAATTAGAAAAAAAAAATATTTTTCTCACAAACTTTAAGTTTTCTAATTAAAATAATTGAAATTATGTTTTCTTAAGCTTTATTACAAATTTTTAAACTTTATTGTTTGATTTAATTTACAACACAACAACTGTCAATTTAAGAGACAAGTAAAACAAAATTTATTTCTACGAATTTGCAAAATAAAAATTATGTTATGTTTTTAAGCTACTTTTTGATGGAACTATATTTGATGATATTTATATTGTATAATTATATATCAAAATTCGTAGTACAGAAAATATTAATTGCATCGCAATAATAGTAAAAGCAGTTAAAGCATTAATTTTTAGTTCACAAAATCGATTTTTTTTTTTACTTTTATGTTCAAGCATCATAAAATTTCATTCTAACATCACATTTATCCGCATTTATTCAAAGAAAACTAAAGTTTTGACTTTCTAAAATCACTTTAACTATAGTCTACAATGATTTGAATTTAATTGTAAATATGTTTTTTACCGTGATTATGTCATCATTTTTATTACACTAAAGGTTAAATTTTATCAAAAAAAAAATTCAAAAATATAATAATAGTAATAAAATTTAAAAAAAAAAATCACAGGTTTTATTATTTTTCAAATATTGAACTAACATCTATTTAAATCATTTTATTTTTTAACTCAACTTCAAATTCCACCAATTGTGCCATAAAAATAGTTATCAATATTGCATAATTTTATTTTATTTATTTCTGTTAATTTAAATATAAAAAAAAATAATAATAATAATAATCTTCCCCAAGAGATTTGAAATTGCAAATATTTGAAAATATTTAAATTATTTTTCTACAATCATATTATGTTGTAAAAGTGATTTCGATAATAATTAAAAAAGAACAAAAACTAAATACAAATTCCAGAGTGATAATGACACAGGTTTACCCAATGAAATATTTACATTTTTATTATCTGAGTATCAAAAGTAGTTCTGTTATATACACTTATTGTCTTTGTCATATACACTATTGTCTTTGTTAATGAAAGAAGGAAACTATGGCAAAAGCAAAATTCATTATTGTATGCTTTAATATCTAGTTTTAGTGTTAGACCTAAATTTTCATAAGTCTAATTACATTAATTCTTTAAACAACAGCAGCTCATAGATCCATGAAATTTGATGAGTTTTCACGAATCATTATTTGAAGTTTTCCTGTTCATTGTAAATTAATGCAATTTAATAAAAAAAAAATTATTTAAGTGCTTGTAATAATTTCATATTAAAACATCACAAGAAATAAAAAAAAAATTAATCTTAACTTTTTTATTTTATTTTCAAGTATTTACATTTAAATGCACGCTTTAGCATAAAATTATTGTATATGTCTATATAGTGTCAAAGGCACTTAATTCAAGTGACCATAATATACTTCTTCTTTTCCGAATAAGCTAAAAATGTAACTGCTTTGAGTATAATATTCATTATATTTATTGCCCAATTGCAGATAAGGTTATTAGGTTGAATAAAAATTGTTTTTAAAATATACATAAAAATTATGTTGTTGATTTAATAAAAAAATAAATAAAAGATGTCCCAGAAATTCAAATGATCTCAAAATTAATTATGATAAAACTGTTACTATTGTGGGTTTTATAAAGTAATCTGACTATATTTGTTGATAACTTGCATTATTTGTACTTTCTGTTCCATATTCAGCCTTCAAAATACTTAATGATTATAACTAAAACGTATTGCTGTAGAATTATTATTCTACTATATATTGTTGCTTCAATTAGAAAAACATATATAATTCTTATTGCTTTTTTTTATCAAATTGTTAAAAACAAAATCCATGCTATGAACACATAAAAACTATCAATTGTTAGCGAAATAGTTAACTTCATAATGTTTTAGAAGTATAAACGCATAAAAATCTGCAGTTGTAGAAGGCGAAATATTTAATTTATATATTAAATTATATCCAAAAGATTAAATGTGTTAAAAACTACTCATTTTCAACGTCAACTTTCAATTAAAATAAATTTCCCATAATGTTAAACTGTCTTAGAAAATTAATAAACTTTAACTTAACTTAGGGGTAATACACGATAATTTTATGAAAATACAGACGAATTTTTAAGAATATTTTCAATTTGTGACGACTATATAATGATAAAATAAAATTTATTATCTAAAATGATTTGCATAAAATATTTGTGACGTAAACATAACATTTTCATAATTTATTTTACTAGCCTTGTTCATTTATAAAGAATTCTAAATAAAATGATAATTTTTATAGCATAATTTAAGTGCAAAATTAGTCATAATTGATATTGATTACGCAATAAATTAGTATTTGATTAATTTTAATTAAAACAAAATTAAATTTTTGATAATATTACATTATTTATTTAAATAAATAAAAAAGAAGTTGACCAAGACTAAATTTAAGATAATGGTTCTTTTGGTTTGTGACCTTAGGGTTCAAATCAAATAGTAATAAAGAAATAAAAAAAATATCTAACTAAAAATATTAATTAGTATTTTCATTAGAATTTATTGCAATGGATATTATGAAGATAATCTGTTTATAGCCTCCACATCTTTTTTTATAATATATTTACACTGGAATAAGAAAAATAAATGTTGGTTGTTTATTTTAAATTAATAGAATTACTTTAAAAACTAGAAATTATTTTTATAGTTGTATAAAATAGTTTTTTCAACAAAACTATTTCGATCTTTATTAAAATATGAAAAATTCTTAAAATGATTTCGAATTTTTTTAATTGCTTTTTTTTGTTATTACATATTTCAAAACAAATAAAATTAACTCTGTCGATAGTAGTTTACCCGAAATTTAAAATTTAATAATAAACAGAAAGTTATTATCTTAATTAATTAATAAACATTTATAGTAATAAAAAAAAAATCATACAACAACACCTCATATATTGCGACTACCGTTGTCAAATAAAAAATTTAATTACATACAAGGAAAATGAATTATAATATCTTATATCAAATTAATGCTGTATAATGTACGTAGTAGCGTAGTATATCAATATTAAAAAATAAGGTTTTTTTTTTTATATAAGCATAATGTAATTCATCTTCTTGACCTTCTGAAGGGTTTTTAATATTATTATTGTCAGAATAACATTAATTTTTTTTTTACTGACTAAGTTCTTATCTTTTTTTATTATTATAATTTATAACTTATGTGAAGAGTGCACATCTTCTTTTAATTCAGAAGTTTAATAATAAGTTTCATTTCCGCATCGCATCATAGGAGCTAAGTTTTAATAACAAATTAACGACAGTATCATTTTAATTGAAGGACTTTTAAGAGTTCCTTAACTTCTTGTGAAGTAGGAAGACGGAATGTTTTTTTTAGATTATAAGAATAAGATATCATATAAGTTAAAATCATGAAGAGCTATTGATTTTTAAAAAAACAATAATTTAATATTAATTTTCAGAAAACAGTCCATGACTTTGGTCAAATTCAATTATTATCAAGTCAAAAAAAAATGTACAGGTCATAGGTGTACTAAATGTAATAAAAGATATAAGTTTAAAGTTTCTATTTTTTATTGAAATAAATTATTCTTAATTGAACTCGTCATACGAAAACAAAATAAATCGTGTTTAGATTTCTTTAATGAGTGTCAACTCTTAAAATTTGATTTACGTTTATTATTTGATAGATTCATATATATTCATATATATTCATCTGTTGTAGTAGTTGAAAACGAATTAAAGTCTTCACATTTTTTAATTTTTGAACTTTTTTTTTTTTTACAAAAATGTCACATACTTTATTGCGAACAAAAATTTAAGAATTTCCATTACAAACTGCAGTTAATAGGTTTTTAAATTATTCATTAATGCCATAATTTAGAAAAAACATTTTACATAAATTTTATTTCCATGAGAAGCAAATTATCAACTTTGCTTTTGGTAGAGTTTATTTTCCTTCAAAACAAAGATTTCTCGTTTAACTTAAGACTCTTAAAATTGTAAATAAAATGTTATCTCTTAATGGCAATCTAAATTTTATATTTTCAAAATTCATAAAAATTCATTATACTAATAATTTTTATGACAAAAACTTTAAATTTTTTTTTTTAATATTTTCTTTTTTGTTCAATGAATATTATATGTACACAGTTAATATACTTTGCGTATGTCCATTTGTTGTATTAAACGCTTCTTGAATTACGCGCGCACATAGTGTAATGTTAAGATTTAAATAATTTGTCGTCAAATTGATAATTAGACTTTAAAAATAATATTTACATATATAATGTAAATAATTTATTATTGAACATAAAATTTATTTAAGTGCAAATAATTAATAATTATTATTTCTGTATAGTGTGAAAAACAAATATTAATAACAATAATTGTAGTAGTTAAGAGGAAAACTATATTTTTTAATTCAATGTGACTCTTCTCGGTTATGCTAACAGTGTTTAATAAAAGATTATTCTATACATATGATAACATTATTTCTCAAAAATTTCTTTAGATAAAATAATTTCAATAATTTGGTTATAAATCTGTTAGAATTTAAAGTAATAATATCATTTAGTTAGAAAATAGATCTACACGAGTATAGTTTAATTATCATTTATTTTTATTTTTTGTGTTAATTAAATTTTTAAATACTAAGACCTGTTCTCACCGAAATTTTAATATAAATATCTATAGTCTCAAAATATAAAATAAAATGTTTAATTTTTTGTATAAAAAATCGGTATCTGCTCTTTTATTTTATTTTTAACTAGATTTTTATTTAAATAATAATTAAAAGTTTTTCAAATGAAATTGAATCATCATAATCATAACAGATATAAAAAAAAAAACATTTTTATAATAAGAAATCTCCTAACATAGAAAAAGTCAATCAAAAAATTTGCCGCCAAATTTTCATAAATCATTATCAAATAAAATAATTCTATCATGGTCACAAGATACATGATAGTTTATTTAACTTTTTGTTTAATTTTTTTTTATTGCAATTAATATTATATTTCAATTTCCTAACAATCCAGTTCAACTGCATTGAGTCATAATATTCTCTTATTATAGTTATTATTATGCAAAATTACTTTTTGTTTGCAACTAATCAAACCGGAACATAAATTTATGAATATTTAAAAAAAAATTCAAAAATTATTATTAATTCTTAATCATCTCATCAAAATATTATGTTACGTTCCAAAAGTCATAAAAATATTTTATTAAAAAAATTTAACTGAGGAATAGGTCACCCACATTTTTCAGGTTTAGAAATCTATCTACTATACACATATCATGTGTATTATAATTTATGGCGATAAACTTTGCTCATTAAATTATTTGTTAGAATATTAAATAAAACTAAATATTATTGGCATAATAATGAAATAAAAATGTCAAAAATACATTCTTTTCCTGAAAATATGCTCATAAAAACTTATGAATTGTGTCGAAAGATTTAAATTTTGTATATTGTTTTTTTTTCTCATCTTAAAAATTAATAAAACATATGTATAGAAAAAACACATATATTTCGTTAATTGCAACTAAACATCAAAAAGAGGTCATTAAGCTTTATCAAAAATATTTTATATTTTATTTGAATAAATAAACATGAAATAATAATTTTGATGAAGAAAATTTAAGATAGTTCAAAAAATTATTTACAATAAACTATTCCTAAGAAAATTTTTCAGAAACCACAAGACACTATATTTAAAACTATGTTTAAAAATTTAGTTAAAAAATATAGCCAACACGAGAAGATACTTGTAATTCAGATGTGTCTGATTTAATTAATGGAGAATTGGATGCTGTCTCTAAAAAGATATCTAGCGTTTACGTCTTCTTCTTAAACGAAAATAAAATACAATAAAACTGAAATGAACATATAATTATGTTGAACAAAATATTTTCTTAAAAATAAATTTTTGTTCTTTCAATATGAAAAATAATGTCCAATAGTGTACGCATATATTACTGTATTTATTATAAGGCACAATATTATTCAGTTTTTATGAGAATTAGATATATCTCTTAACAAAAAAAAAACTTAAGCCATATTGGCGCCAGAATATCACACATAAATTAAAATTAATAAAATAATTCAACAATAAAATAAAATTTGTGATTCAAATTAGATAGATAGATTCATTTAAATTGTAGCCACTCAATAATGTTATGTTATCAACAAAAAAAAAATACTAATTCAAACAGTAGAAACTATTTAGTTTTTATTTAATGTGACAACATAAAAATGCAAATAAAAATTTTGCATTTGATAAAATTTCAAGACCAAAATAACCAAAATTTTTCTATAATATTTTTTCTCAATATTAAATATTAAATGAAAAAATTTTTTTTTTAATTATTATACCTTTAAATTAAAACAATAGATGCAGCCGAATATTTTATTTAAAATTATAAAGAACCGTCACCCAAATATCAGTTTTATTATTAACAGTAATTATTAAAAATTTTAATTAACTATTGCATTCCTTTGAATTAAAATTTTTCAAAAATCTCTGAGTTATTGTAATTAACTCAATTTTTTATGCCAGGATTTGGGTCATTAATTTAGTCTCAGTTTCGTTGAGAGCAGAGCAATGTATTTCTTTTTTATTTCTGTTGTTTTTTAAAACTACTACTGTAGATATTATGCAAACAATTTTATTTTCTTTCGTATAGTTAAGCGATAAATAAAACTCATAATTTATAGATAATTATAAATGAAAGTAAAATTTATGGTTAAAAATTATCTCCGATTAATAGCTATAAATATAAATAATATAATTGGTGGAAAATTTATTAACTCTTATTTCTAACTTTATTACAAAAATTTTAATTATTGCCACTACCTATAATAAATAATAATTATTATAATAGTTATTAAATATTAATAATAATTACATATTTATATTATATATATTTTATAATATATATATAAAACATTTATCGAAACTATAAAGAATATTAGAACAAAACTTATTGCTTATTGATATATTGCTTGAGTTTCGTTATAATTAAAATAATTAAATAATACTAAAAAGAAGACATATCAAATTTCAATAAGTGTGAGATGTAAAGGTGTGTCACCAATTTTTCATAGTTCTTATGAAATGACATCATTGATAAAAAGTCATTTATTGACTTTTTTCTGATCTCATCTATTTGATAATATGTTTTTTTTAGTGGATTATATATATATATATATATTAATTTAATACCTATCTAAAGCCTGCATTGTCATTATAAACAAATAATATTTTTTTATTAATAAATAATTTACCTTTTTTTTTTTTATAGTCTGACAAATGCTTTGCACCAGAAATTTGCTGCCGCGTACCAATTCCAGAAAGTACAGTACTTCAAGATGATGGATATGTTTTGCGTACTCCAGAAAATCCTTTAACAGTTCCGGAAAGACCAAGACCCCAACAACCAAGACCGCAGCCAACTCCTCAACAACCGAGACAACCAATTCCTCAGCAACCGAGACAACCAATTCCACAACAACCAAGACAACCAATCCCTCAGCAACCGAGACAGCCAACTCCTCAACCAAGACCAAGACCACAACCAACTCCTCAACAACCAAGGCCACAACCAATTCCTCAACAACCCAGACAACCTGTACCACAACCATCACGACCACAACCAACTCCACAACAGCCAAGACTACCGACTCCACAACAACCAAGACAACCAACCCCACAACCACAAAGACCAACACCTCAGCAACCAAGACAACCGATTCCTCAACAACCACGACAACCAATTCCTCAACAACCAAGACAGCCGATTCCTCAACAACCTAGACCACAACCCAGTCGGCCTCAACCTATTCCAACATTCCAACCGCAAATACCATCAAGGCCTCAACAACCTCGTATTCCAACAACTAGTGGCCCAGAATATTTGCCACCAAAAAATGATAATTTACCTGAACCTCAACAGCCCTCGTTCCCACCTCAGCCAACCAGACCTCAGCCAAGGCCGCAACCAAAACCCCAGCAACCATATCAACCACAAACACCACAACCACGTCCTCAACAACCATATCAACCGCAACCAACACAACCACGTCCACAGCAACCATATCAACCGCAACCAACACAACCACGTCCCCAGCAACCATATCAACCGCAGCCACAACCATCAAGACCTCAAAAACCCTATAAACCACAAGAACCTGCAACTTACTTGCCACCTACTTCAAGACCTCAGGTAAGTTTAAATTTACATAATTACAGTGCTTTTTTTGTAAAGAAAAAGGATGCGGAACTCAACATTTTTCTAGGTACTTTTTGCTGAGTGCGTAGTACTGCAAAATTGATACTACTGCCATCTCGATACTTATCGAGAAAATTAATTTTGAAATTTCATGATAGGTACTTCTTTTCTAAGTTTATAGTTCTGGAAAATACATTTATAAATGCAAAATTGTAAGCCATCTCGTAACTTATACACAAAATTAATTTTGAAATTTCATTCTCAAAATAAAATTTATTAAAAAAAAATACTCGTCATTATTTCGTAAGAAAAATATAAAAAAATATTTTAAATATAAAAAGGTAGCGGAACTGAGTTCCCCAGCGTTCCCCCACAAAAAAAGCACTGCATAATTACATTCTAAGCACAGAACTTAATTCTTACATTCTAAGCACAGAACTATTTAAAAAAAGATATTCGTCATTTCATTAAATAACATTAGAATTTTAAATCTCTGAACTACTAACTTCGTCAATTATGATAATTCTGTAAGTTAAAAAATGGTTCAAAAAAATCAAAAGCACTTAATAACTTTCTAGGCTTCGATAACATAAAAATCTACTCTCTAAATAAATTTTGGCTAGAATCCCTAGCTTTGATCTAGTTAAATGATTTTTACTGGGAAATTCAATTATTGAAAATAGTTTTATAGTTTCAGAAGCTAGTTTACGCAAAAATCTAGTTCTCAAAAGCTAGATTTCTAGGTAAAATTTTACAAATTATTTACCGAACATAGATTCTATTTCAGATCATTAATATTCCAGTCATTTTGGTAAACTAGATTACAAGAACGGAAATTTAAAACTAGAATATAGTTTATAAATAGTTTTAGACAAATTTGAAAAATTATTAAAATCTAGTTTCTGCAATTATCATCTATTTCTCATTGCTAGATTTCAATTATTGATACCAGATTTTTTTGCTGTCTTCGGGATTTGAACCTGCGTCCTTAGAATTGCAAATAACTAACATACCACAAAGAAAATGTATATACCAAATTTATATTTTCTATTTTATGTACATTTTAAATTTCAATACCGTAGCTGAGTGGTAGTGTTGGCGAATTGCAATGTTAAAGAACCAGGTTCGAATCCGGAAGAAGGCGTAAGAAATAAAATTAGAATTTAATAAAAATCTAATAAAGAAATTGTAATAATATAAATGAAAAAAAATATTAGAATGAATTTTTTTTTTTTTTTATAAAAAAAAGTCACTAGATTCTAGTAAAAAAAATGGAAGATCTAGCCTTTGTAACTAGAATTCCACTAGGAATCTAGTTAGGCATTTTAACTAGAATCTAGGTAAATTTTGGAAGCTAGATTTCCAAATAGATCCTAGTTGCACACAATCTAGTTGCTCAATCTAGTTTTTTTACCCACAATCTAGCCAAAAATTATTTAGAGAGTAGAAACATCAGTATACAAAATGTTGCCACCACTTTGTGAAAATCAAAATAAATATATTTCTAATTATTTTCTTTCAGCAAACTGTACGTCCAGATCGTGGAGAGGGAATCTTGTCCGAACCAATTCGTCCACCACCAATACCACCAATAACAAGTAATGATATATCTGAACTACAAGTACCTAGCGCCTGTGCTGCTGCTTTGAATTGTACCCAAGTTGAATATTGTACAGCAACCGGAGACATCTCAGACTCTCCAGTTAATCTATCACCAGAGCAAGAGCTCTTCCGAGTCCCCTTAACTGATTGTTATAATCCCGAAAAAGGCTTTTATGGTAAATGTTGTCGTGATTTAACATATACAGATCCGTGGCCTGTAAACCAGTTAGGACAGTACCGTGGTATTGATTTCGGAGACGATGGAAGCTACAAGCCAGAGCAAGTTAGAAATCGTCGTGCCAAAAATCCGAAGAGTAATCAAGTTAAACGCGGAGTAACAACTGATAATGTGTCACCAATTGAAAAAGTCTCTTATAAAGCGAAAGGAAAATGTTCTGCAAGAAATTTGGTAATAATTTTATTTGTGTAAATATTTAATACTTCAATTCGTCTAAAATCATATTTAATATTGCAGAACGCAACTCCACTTGGAACAGAACCCAATCATGCTGCTTTTAGTATGTATCCTTGGCAAGCTATGGTATTGCTTGAATCAACCAAAAGTTTATTATGTGGAGGTGTAATTATTGCCGATGATGTTGTTGCCACTGCAGCACATTGTGTTCAAGGGTAATACTAATTCATAATTTCAAGGCATTTAGATTAATATTTTTTTTCTTTTAAGTCGAAAACCTTACGATGTCCTGATAAAAGGTGGAGAATGGAAATTAGGTAGAGATGAAGAACCTATTACGTTCCAATTGTCAAGAGCTAAAACTATTGAAATTCATCCAGAATATGATGCAAATAATTTACATAATGATTTTGCTCTACTGCATTTAGACAGTAAATTAAAATTCGATATTCATATTGGTGCACTATGTTTAGATGGATCCGATCCGCAAGCAACAGATGAGTGCTACACAACTGGTTGGGGTAAATTTCCTCTTAAAGGTAAATTTTAACAGGATTTTATTTTTAAATAAAAATATGTACAGAGCTTACCGGGCCAACAATATAAAATGATAAAAGTTAATTATTGACAAAAATATTTACGACATATATAATTTTAGAATATATAAAAAACTATTTTAAATTTCGTTTTTTAGTTCATTTACAAGATGCTATAATGCACCATTCAGCCGTTCAGTATTTAAGTCGCGATCAATGTGATCAAGTTGACGAAACTAAAGTTTGTGGAAAACCAGCCATTGATGCTTGTGATTTAGATCCTGGTAGTGCATTAGCATGTACAAACGGAGATGGAAAATATTTTATGAAAGGATTATATTCCAGTGAAGATCAATGCGGAAATTCTGTTATTTTATTTGCTAAACCAGATTTAGCATGGATAAATCAATCATTTAAAAATAATGGCAAAACGTTAGTTCTCTAAGAAAATTACTTTTGTTTTTCGAAAATTTTTGTAAAAAACGCTAAAAAAAAACAAAAAAAGTTAATTAATTTAAAAGAAAAAAAATTATTTTGTCCTTTAATAGTCATTTCGCACCATATCACTGGAATTTAAATTAAAAAAAAATATTATTTAAAAAATATTTCCATTAACGAATCATTATTAAGTTTTGTAAAAAAAAAATTAAAAAAAAAAAATTCAATGTTAAAAAATTTAATTTTAGGAGAAATTTTTTTTTATGTATTCATCAAAAACCCTTTTATTTAATGAAATTTTATTGTAAAGTTAATTCATAAGATTCGTAGTAAACAATAATGTTTTCAATAATATTAATTTACGATAAATTTGATTATTCCCTATTAATTGTATTATAAAAAAAATTATTTATTGTTTCAACAGCATTGAACATAGATTTTGTCACTTTATTGAAATTGATTTCGAATAGCTTTCGGAAAAAAATGGTTTTGTCTATATCTATAGTGGCACAATAAATTGTCTAAAATTCTTCAAAATATTTATTACTTATAAATTCAAATGTCAATCGCACAATAATGTGAATTTGATCAAATTTATCGTAAAAACATAAAATTCCACGCTAAAATGAAACCATGATAGTTTTATCACTCATTAATATAATAATAATAGAAAACTCTGCTTTCAACAACAAATTTGAAATTTAAATTAAGATTTAGTTGTACAGTAACTATATGCATATGTAAACTAATATAAACCTAAACATGTAAATGCATTTCTAAATTTATTAGAGGCAGAGAAAAATTTAAACGAAAAAGTATTGATAAAATAAATTAAATTTAATATATAAGGCTTCATTCGCTGAGAAAATGCCGTGATTATAACGTCGAATAACAAAATTTCTAATCCTAGAATATGAAAATATAAAAAATTGAAATATTCATGTTATTGGAAAGTTTGTAGATATGTAGAGATAAATGCATATAATTTTATTAACTTTGGCGGCAGAATCTTAAAAATATTTCAAAGAGAAAATATGTCTAATGTTCAAATTTATTTAAGATTAAGACACATTCGATATTTTAGTGGCAACACATTCACCTTTGAATCATTAGTTTCACTTATGAAAATTTTAAAAGTTTTTCTTACACTTTTATTTTCCAAGACTGAAAATTCTTCATTACTTTATTTTCCTTCTTTTCCTACAACACTAATTATAATTTTGTTTTTAATTCTCAAAATGTAAAAAATTATAAATTTAGTGTGAAAAACTTTTACAATAATCAGTTATTTATCAAATGCGCAGATTCTTTTAAATAAAAAAAAATCAACGAATTACAAACTTCAAAACGAAATAAATTTATAATACTCTTTTCTTAAATCTCAAATATTGATTAGAATATAATATATATACAAAAAAAAATTTTTTTGAAGTTGTATTAAAAGCAACAACGTAATAATTTTTCACTCTTGGCTAGTGTAATACTAATTAATTAGATAATATTTTGGATTTGTAACTATTTTGTAAAAAGAATTAAAATTTATATACAAAAAAATAAATAAAATTAAAATAAAATAAAATATTTTTAATTCATTGATGGATTGATGCAGACTTAGCAAAGTTAAGTTACGATCTCCTAATAACTTGATATTCAACTAGACTTGATGTACTATCTACCGATTTTGATATATGCTAAAAAATTTACATATTTAAGACGAAAAATAGATTTTGAATATACTTTTACTTGTGCATATTACAACTCTCGAGTTATCCTGAATTCGAAAGACAATCCTCGTCTCATAATATAAAATATTGAATTAAAACTTTTAATTTTAATAAAAACTTCAATCCAAGTACTTCAAATGGAATGAAATGATTGCAAATAGGTTTTATCATTCAATCTGTATTAGAAACAAATATTTTGTATAACTGAAAGGTTTTCAAAGAAATTACCAAAGCAACAGCTGCTAATATTATTTTCAATTGAAACATTAATTTTTGTTAGATTTTCTATTTTTAATTGTTGTTCAACAATAACATTTAAAAAAAATTATTAAAAAAATATTTTATATTAACATTTTGTTCCATTAAGTAATTATTTAATTATTTCCTAGCAATCTCATAATTATCTTTATACCAATCTACCGTTGTTTTGATGGCGTTATCAAAATTTGTGAAACGAAAGTCTGGCAAAAAACTACGAAGTTTTTTATTTGACGCTGTTTTTTTATATTGACCATCGGACTTAGATATGTCGAAATCTAACTTTCCCTGAAATTAAAAAAAAAAAATGTTTATCAAAATAATTCCACAATTAAGTATTTTCAGACTAAATTGATCAAAACATATTAAGTTGATCATAAAATCAAGTCATTCAATAAAATATCGAAAATTGAATAATTTGAAGCACCTTTAAAAAAAAAATATCGCTACTATCAATTTAAAATAATTGATTGCATAAAATTATTACCCATCGAAATATTTTGATTTTGATTAAGAAAGAAATAAAGTTGTTTTGGAAATGGTTGGTTTTTAATTAATAATTTGTTTCTTAAAATCACAAAAAAAAAATTGTGTATCAACACAATTTATTTCAGGATTTTTTTTAATGCATTTACAAACGTTCATAACAATTTGAATATCATTTTTTGATTATAAACTTTAATATCAGCATCCTTTTATATTCGTAGAAGGTAAATTAAAAAAACTTCACCCACTTACTTTAAAATTAAATGCATTTGCTATTGATTGTGCCAATTCCGCAATAGACACTTCGTCCTTTTCGTCCACTGAAAATAAACAATTAGTGAAAAGTATTTGTATTTCCTTAATTTTAGAATGTTACCTGATAGTATAATAGGATCTACTGATTCATATTTTCTTAATACCCACAATATTAATTTTGCCAAATCTAACGAATAAATGAATTGCCTCAGTGGTTTTCCAGTACCAAAAACATTGAAAACTTTTTGTTCTTGGGGGATCGATGAGTCAGTAATTAATTCAAACATTCTGTATATCATTCCTGGAATAACATGGCTTACATCTGGTTTGAAATTATCATTTGGACCAAATATATTACATGGTATAATAGAGGTGAACATACAATTGTGCTTGTCAAAATATGCCCTATTCTGAATATCAATTAGTCGTTTAGCATATGAATAACCGTAATTTGAATCGTGAGGTGGCCCATTATGCACCATCGTCTCATCAATGGGATACGGTGTTTTGTCTGGAAAAATGCATGTTGACAAGCAGGATACTACTTTTTTACAACCGTATTCAAAGGCTGTTTGCAAAACATTATCATTTATTTGTAAATTTTTTCTCTAAAATAAAAGTTACAGCTATTAAAAATTATTGTGACAAACTACCACTACAAAAAAACTCAAAGTTCATTTTTAAGGTGTCACTTTCCTACTTTCTACCGAACTAATGATCATTTGTTACAAGAGAATTGTTTTTTTATGGGCTTATTCATGAAAATATTAAACTAAATATTATATTTGAAAACAACGTTATTAAAAGATATTATTCTCAATAATATTAAAAGAATTTAATTGAATGGGTCAAAATATTATATTAATTATTTTTTAATTCGAGTACTGAAATCAAAACAAATAAAAAATTCATAATGGCGGTGACTTGCAAAATAATTATTATAAATTGTAACACTACATTGATAATAGATGGTATATTATATGAATGAATTATAGTAACAAAATAAACTTTGAATATCGTCTAAAGATATTGATACATAAATTCATTATTGGACCAGTTGTATCTTCGTCCATAACTTTCTATCCTTTTAGTTAAGATGTTATTTTTTTTTTGCATATCTACATTGTTAAAAAAAAAAAGAAAAAGGTATTTACCAGAAAATCTAAATTATTATTCATGTTGTGAAATAATCCTCCAACCATTGCTGCCAAATGTATGACATGTGTTGGTTTAACTTTTTCAAAAAGAGCTGCGGTCTCAGTAAGATTTCTAAAATTAAAATATATTATAAAATAAGTGTGAAGTAAATATTCAAATAATAAGTTATTTAAAATTATCTTAAAATTTATTTAAAGGTTTTTAGTTCGACACACACGTTTTGGTGTGGTTATTTTTATTTCTTTATTAATTTAAAAATTCTTTAATTCACAATTCAAGCTTAATAAAGCTTATTACAATTGAGTAGTAGTTTGTAAAAAAGGTTGCTATACAAATTATGCTCTTATGTTACTAAAACTAATCCTACAAACTAAAATAATATACTAATATAGGTAGGTATATCTTTATACGATTAGGTATAGGTCTGAGACAACAACCTATATGAAATAAAAACCTTACATCAATTTCAGAAATATTAGAAGAAACAATTTTATTTTGAATGACCCGGAAAATAAATATTATCTATTACCTGTACATGGACTTAAAGCCAGAAAACAAGAATTTAAATTGATGGAATTGATAAAAAAAAAATTAATTTAAGTAGGTAGGTAGGTCGTAGGTAGCTAAGCAAAACGCAAACAAGACTTAATAACTAAACTAATAGCTGCTTAAAAAACATCTTATTCAGATACGGCATACTTACGTCAAATCAGCATCCTTCGAACCGGCGAAATACCATTGTTCATTTTGATTTGATTCCTCTTTAATAACAGCTTCAATTGCTTTGCCAACAAGGCCAGTTCCACCAGTTACCAGAATTACTTTATGTTCCATTTTTTTTTTTTTTTATTTTATTGAATTTATTTTTATTCTTCAAAAAATATTTATAATAAATAATTTCCTTATCTCTAACTAACTTAAAATTGCCACGAAATTGTCAAAAAAATAGCAAAATTTTTTATTTTGACTTTTGTAAAAACAATTTCTAAATTTGTTTTTGTTTTTAATATAAACACCTGTAGAGTTTCGAAAAATATACAAACTTTTTGCACAAAATACAATTTAGTAAAGTATTACCCATCAGAAAAATCCTGAATTGGAATTAATTAATAATGCCTTATTTCAGTTTTATTTAAAATCACATAATATGAAAATTTTAATTCAAATTTTTGAAAGAAAATGAAGCAATTGTCGACAATTATTGTCAAATTAAAAATTAGAACGAATATTTAATTTTTATGAAAGTATTATCGACTATGTATAATGCTGGGTCTCTTTACTAGATTGACATTTCGTCATCCAAGAGTTTAAATATTTTTTTTAGTCTTCATCTTCACCAATATAAAGAAAGCCTTGATAACTTTTAAACATTAATTGTTGCTTTCACTATTGAACACTAGGTAGATTTATAGTTGAACACTATACCACCAGATTAACACACACAGTTGATAATTAGAAATTTTTGTTTTTTTTTAATAATCAATCGGTTCAATTCAAATCGGGCGGCAAAAAAGAACCCTAATTGTTTATGAAGGAATACATATGTAGGTTTTTTAGTTAGTGGATTAAATTTTTCCATTTATGTAAATTTTAATTCAATCCGGTTCTTTTCGTTAAAATTAATATTTATCATTTAATAAATTACTTTAAATAAAAATTGATTTTTATTTTTTTTTGCGTTTCTTCAACCCGTTTTACAAATCAATCTTATTTTTTAATAATTTATTTTATTTCACACTTTTTAGTTTTTTTTTGTTATGAAAAGGGTTGTTCAGTTAACTATCGCTAATTAAATAAATAAGTTCTTTCTTCAGTTTTGAGAAAAACATTTTATATATTTTGAGCCGGGGAGACCCTAGCCATGGCCCCCTCCCAAAATGTTAGATCATTTCACTGGAGCAACCTATTTTGATAAAAATGTTGCATATTTTGAACCGGAGAGACTCTAGCCATAGCCCCTTCTACCCAAAATTTTTAGTCAGGTAATCTTCATTTAATCGAAGCTAACTCTTTTGTTTTGTAAATTTTGAGCCGAGTAGACACTAACCACAGGCCCCGATCCAAAATTGTATATCCTGTCATTCACATACGAAACTAATAAAACCATAAATTTTAAAATCAGTCAAACTATACAGAAGGGCGACAAAGAAATATACATACAAACATCCACACTCGAAAATCATTACCCTTTTTCAGTCAGGTAAAAGGGAGCCAGTTTCAAACTTGTTTTTGTTGCATTTTTTGGGAACGAAATTACCTATTAGTTTTCGTCTATGGTTAATATCGAGTAAAATGATATTTAGGTTTATCGTACATACTCAATGTATTATCTACCTAATATATATGAACCTTGCTACCTAAGTTAGTTACCACAAAATAAAAAAAAAATTCAAAAGTAAGTTGTTTATCGTATACCTAATTACTTGTAACTCGGTGATCTGTTTATATATAAAATAATCTGCTAGTGTTCTATCCCTTATAAACCTTCGTGTGCCTGCGTACCTACGTATCTTTATTGAACACATGAATTTTAAATTTTTTTTTTAGTTTTTTTTTCCTTTTAAGCCTTATGCAAGTAATACCAATTTAAATCTTATATTAAAAATATTTTTATAGTCTAACAAAAATAATTTTCAATTGGCTCGGTCCTTGCATAAACATCTAATTAATTTAAATTT
Source organism: Hybos culiciformis (assembly GCA_964007475.1). Classification (NCBI taxonomy): domain Eukaryota; kingdom Metazoa; phylum Arthropoda; class Insecta; order Diptera; family Hybotidae; genus Hybos; species Hybos culiciformis. Next base: position 84,597,431 of record OZ023274.1, read on the forward strand.
CGATTGAGCGAGATAATTGGATACCTGAATATAGCTGGAATAAAGGCAAAATAAATCTAAACAATTTATTTAAAATCCTTCATTTTTGTAATAAAGTCTTTATTCGAGTTAGTTAAAGAATTATTAGTATTTTCAACTTAGCAAAGTCCTCAACTTGAATAACTAAACAAGAAACCCAAAAGAGAAAAACTTTATTTATTTCTTCGACTTTTTCGACCTCTTAATTGTATGAGTTTAATAATTATACCTACCTATTAAGTTTTATTTTTATAAAAAATATTTCAATGAAAATAAAAAATTACTTATCTAAAAAGATTCATTTTGTGAAATTCATTTTAGCATAGAAAAGTTTTAATTTAAAAAAAACTATGACTAATAAGCGTAAATGATTGCACACAACTTAAAAAGCTTTAGTTTTCCGTTTAATTTTAGTTCCAAGTTGCGTTCATCAATCAAATTTTGAAGATAAAATGAATTCGATGTTAAGATGAACCTCACAAACTACAAAAAAAAAAAAACAGAAAATTATTGATTGTGTCACCGGCTTAAATAAAATGATGCCGTAATAATTTAAATTTATATTTCATAATTTCTGGATTTTTTTTTAATAATAATAAATATTAAGTTTAATAAATAATATTTTTTTTAAACAAACTATGTACCTACTCGCATATGAATATTTAAATTTTTGGTTTTTTTTAACTTAAGATATTGAACATGAACTGATTTCGTTCTCAAATCCAAAGAAAATACAGGATAAAAATCACATAATTATGCACACCTTAAACTGCTATTGTATAAAAAATATATTTGTAGTAAGTAAAAAAGAAAGAAAAAAAAAATCGGAAATCTCTGATTGTTAAGATTATGTGCCATGAGCAATGTGACATGCCATATCAAAAAGACAAGGTGCAATTTCCAAAGAATTGAAACAATTATTTATATATCTTTTTTTTTTTTTTTATATTTTCCCCTTTAACTCCATACGATTTAAAAAACCAAAAAAAAATACATGATGATCAATGTTTAAAAGGGATTAAACATTTCAAGAATTAGTATAAAATGTTCAATTATGTGACACAACAATGGCGTTAAAAAATTTGCATCATTTTGTCAATGTATCAAAATGTAAAAGAAAACTTATATAAGTTATTTATTCAATTGTAAAATCAATAAAATAAAATATATATTTGCATTTTTTTATAGATAGGTACATATGTTTAGGAATAAGAAAATAAATAGAATGGATCCTTTTAATTTAAAAAATGAACATCAAATATTTATTAAGTATAAAAGAGTTCAACTCAGTATCTCAAGATTAGTTCAGGTATCAAATATTCACTTAGTTATAACTTAGAAAAAAATTAGAATAGAAAACTACAATATTAAGTTTCAGCTATCGCAATTCTCAGATCGTTTTGAAAACTTAAGCTATGAATGTTGTATAAATTGTACCAATTTGGAAATATAATCTTTAGAATATATAATTACTTTCGTCGAACATTCACTTTATACATAAGTATATTTTCCCTTCAAAAACTTAAGGTTTTTAAGAATATAACGAAATTTGTATAAATGGAATGTTAAGCGCTACCAACAATCTTATAACTTTGCTTTGCATTATACACCAATTCGCATAATGCACTTATTAACATTAAATCATTAAATACATAAAAAAAATTTATATTTCAAGAAATGCAAAATTATTTCACCAGATAAACAAATAAAAAATTATTATTATTAAAAAATAAAGATATTTATGTTAGTTGCAGTTTCTTTTTGTTTTTTTTTTTTTTAGTTTTTTATTTTAATCGCTCTGGGTTAAAAAAGACATCGTGATTCAATGTCGGCGTCGATCTGATTTACTTTTACAATTTAGGAAAAAAAAAATAAAGTTGAACATATTTTTTGTTACTTTTTTTAAGAATAAGAAGAAGAATTAAACTTGTAAAGAAAAAAAAAGTATAAAGTTGACGCCATTCATGTAAAAAAAAAAGATCAATTTGTAACGATTTGGTTATTGTTCAGGTTTGATTTGAGTTTTTGTTTTAAATATATTTTTTTTTAAATGACTTATAAACATGTGACAAAAATTATTGTTAATAAAACAAATAAATGTCAATAATATGACGAAATAAAAATCTTACGAAATTATTCAGATTTAAAAGAGCACGCAAAATAAAATTATCTGAAAGTTGAGCAATGAAATTTTTAAAGTATATAAATATGTACCATGACTACGCAAATTTAGATTAATTCATTCTACATTAAAAGTTATATTTTCTTCATTTTTAAAAGAATTTAAAAAAATATTATAATTAAAGTTAGTCCAAAGTCTTCTTCGATGTCTTCCTGAGGCTCTGACATTGATATGGTCATTCCCATATAGTGGGGGAAGAGTTTTCAAGCTCGAATTTGGTTTCTTCTTGTTTTAGTTTTCTCCTAGGTGAGACCTGAGCAGAGACATTTTCGAAATTCATTAAACAAAGATGTATTTTTTTTTTTTTTTTTTCAAATTTGTGTTGAAACAGATAAGAGCTCTTTCGCTCGTGGATCATGTATACATATGTGCGTAAAGATAAAAAACGGAGAAAAATACATTGAAGACAAAAGTATCACTTTAAAGGTGAAAACACAATTGGGGCGACGACGACGGCGACAGCGACAGCGATTTTTCATATAAAAAAATCGCCTCAATTGTTTCATTCTCATACAAATATATGGTTTTTGTGAAATTCATTTTAGCATAGAAAAGTTTTAATTTAAAAAAAACTATAACTAATAAGCGTAAATGATTGCACACAACTTAAAAAGCTTTAGTTTTCCGTTTAATTTTAGTTCATTTTAGTTCATCAATCAAATTTTGAAGATAAAATGAATTCGATGTTAAGATGTTTTTAACAGTCGCTATCGCTGTCGTTACGCTGTCGCCCCAATTATGTTTTCACCTTAAGACTGGCCTGTAAAAAAATTATAAAATTATTTTTAAATTTTTTTTAACATTTTTGAAGATTTAAATTTTTAGAGATAAATAATTGCTTACGAGTACAATGTAATTTTACATCAAATTATTAATTTTTCTACATAAATTTTGTAGCTTATTGTTTTGTTGAACGAAATTTTCGAATTTTTACTGTAGTTAGTTCTTTGAGTAAGAGTAAGAGATTTAATTTTGAATTTGTATCGTTTAGATTAAAGTTATTAGCAAATATAAGATTTGATTAATCACATTGTTTATTATACATAGGTACTTAAATTTAAAAATTAGAAAATATTATGGATTAAATAGATTGTACAGAAAATAAAACAATATTATAAATTAAAAATATAGAAAAGTATATCTGTACATAATTTTTTGTTTCCTTAAATACAATATATCAATACCATACAGTCATATAACATGTACGAGTACAAAATTTTCATCCAAATCCAGACATAAGTCCATTCATAATCCTTGAAAACAATCGGGTATAACCATGTTTTTCAAAGACCTCTATAATCGACAACGATCTGTCCAACATATAAAATTTATATGTTTCAAATATATACACATTAATCTTATAAGAAAATTATTTGGGCATACTTTTGGCTAGTGGACAGCCTCTAACTTCATATGCATTATTTTGGTATTCGAATAATTGAAAACGGGTTAAAATTTTTTTTCATTTTATGGTCAGAAAATAATGAAGAGTAGGTACACAATATACAAAATATCCAAAAAATCTACAAAGTTCACAAATATCTGCTATAAAAAAAAGGATTATTTTTGTTTCATAATTTAAATAAACTATTGATATAGTGTGTTATTGGTATAAAGACTAGCTAATGTTGATAGTCCAAGTTGGGTTAATATATTAAAAAGAAATTATTTAGTTTTATTTCAAATCCAAAGTCATGTTTTTAATATAAGTGAAGAAACGTTTTTCTATGTTATTTTTAAAAATTTATTAATTTTAAATAATTTTCAATCCAAATATTTTGTTTAAGTCCTTTGGAGTGGAGCCGTTAAAAATACCATCATTGTTGATTTGCAATTTTTATCATAGGAAAATTTGTTTTTATTTTATTTTATTTTTTATTGGTATTAAATTTTGTGAAGCCGAGCGTTTTGAAAATTTATTACAAATTTCAGTTATTTTATATTAACTATAAAATAAAATCGACCATTAGGATTCTTAGATTATGTTGCAAAATATCTTTTTTTTTTTATGATTTATTTAATTTTTTTTTTTTTTTTGTTTATTTTAAGATTAAAAATATTTAGTACCGTTTTATTTCATTTAGTCATGAAATTAAAGTTATATGAAAAAAAAAAAAAAAAAAAATCGGGAACTTTTTGTTGTTAAAAAGTAAAAGTTAATATTTCAGATTTTTTTTTTTTTTTTTTTTTGATAAAAATCTTTTTATTTTTGTAATAAAAGGAACAATTACCTATTATTCTTTTATTTACTTTTTTTTTTCTAACTTTTTTTTTTCTTTTTTTTTTGTGGAAAATAAAATTGCATTTTAAAAGATAAATAAATAAAAAAAGAAAAAAAAATCTGTTTGTTTGAGCAACAGTTATCGTTATAAAGTTTCAATAATCTTTTAAATAAAATTTTTTTTTGTCTAAAAAAACATGAAAAATTTGTTTATAACTATGTTAAAAAAAAATTTTTTTTTGGATATTTTTTTTTTTTTTTTTGAGTATTCAAGATCTTTGTGAAGATATGTTTATTTTTATATTTTTATTTGGAAAAAGTTTAAGTAATTGAGAAAAAAAAATTGAATCTAATCTAAATAAAGTAAGCAAGCATAGTAAATGACGGCTATCGTATTGTTGCTGCATCAATATTGTTGTTATGGTTCCTTCTGTTTATATTGATCCGTTTTTGTTTTTTTCAGTGATAGGTTTTAACAAAAAAAAAATTAAAGAAGAATAACAACAGATTTTATACAACAGATTTTATACAACAGTTTCCTTAAAGAAAACTAATGATGACTTTCCAATTCTTGCATTTGACGCATTATTGTCCATAGTTTCTTAATTCAGGAGTCGCCAGCCATTGCCAAAAATTCAGATCAACATCAGAACTAAACTACTTCCAAGTTTAATAGAGGAGACTTAAAATAAAAAAAAAAAAAATAAAATTTAAAAAAATATACCTTCTTACAGGGATCAAAGTGAAAAAACATGAGATATTTGAAATTTCCATTGAAATCGAGTTGGTTACATTTGACTGTATCGTATATATGACTGGAAATACATTTGATGCTAATAGATTAGATTTCAAATATATATTTAATAGAATTTCTATTTAAAGTGAATTTTTAAAACTAAATTATATAACAGTAAATTTTTTTAATTCGAAAACCTATTTATTTTAGTTCAAGATCGATTAATCATCTAATTCTAGAAGATCGCAAAATATAGTCACAATCACTAATATTCCTGTCAAAAAAAAAAAAAATTTTCTCAATTCAAAATAAAATATTTGATAATAAGTACTTAATCTATCCAACACTAATCTATCCAACACTGTGTATCTTTTATTGTATCCTTTTTATCATAAAACTAACAATTGCCAATTATTTATCTCTCATAAACCTCAAAATGACAAACTATTGAAAATATTCCCGATTTTCAAAAAAAAAAGCACCAATTGCAAAATTAAAATATCTGAAAAAAAAAAAATAATATTTCATGAAAAATTATTATAAAATTAACTGTTTGCAACATCGTTAAAAGTTCAAAATCCAAATATTATAATGTTGAAGTTTGGGTTGGTTGTGACTTGATTTTCAATTTTTTCTTGCCTCTTTAATTTATGTATACCAATCAACATGGGAATAGAATACTCTAGCTGCATATCTTAAATAAAAAAAATTAACTAAATAAATATTTTAACTGCATAATAAATATATTGGTTAAGCAAAAAAAAAAAAAAATGTATATAAAATAAAATAATAATTTCAATGAAGAAAATGTATATATTTTGGTCAACTAGCGTGGTAATTGAGATCTATCATGCAAACAAACTGAATAGCTGTTGGGTGCATAAATATAATAAACTATAAAATATTTTTACTATAACTGATCACGTCATAGAGAAAGCTGTCATGCGAATATAAAGAATAACTGGCTAAATATTATCTTGAAATTGGGTGATCATTGCTCTACATACTATATAAATATATATTTTTTTTAAATTATATAATATATATTTCTTTAGTGGCTTCATAAATTTATCGTTTACTTTAATCGGTTACCCTTGTAATATATGTTCATACTTCATATGTATTCTTAAAACAAGAAGAATTTTTGTAATTTCTACTATTCGGGAGCACTATTAAGCATTTACTTCGTAGACTATATTTATCGTTTAAATACTTTTATTACGAATTAAGCATTTATTTGAGTATACAAAAAATAAGTGGAAATCAGTTAAAACTTTGAAATTATTAGAAAAAAGTCTGTGAATGCAGTTGAAAATCTGAAAAAAAATTACTTATAAATTTTTCAAATGTTTTTTCTAAATAATTTAATTTTCTGCAGAATTTTTCGTATTTAAAACAGTCAAAATTGTTGCGTTTTAGTTTTAGGATTTTACATACTTAGTGCACAAAATATTTTGAAAAATTAACGAACTTGTTAGATACAAATTTTCTTATTCCAAAATATATGACAGTCAAAAATATATAAGTCGCATTAGAAAACAAATATGTTTTGAAGTTACAAAATGCAAAATATTAGTGGAATTTTATTTGTGACTTTGTGTTAGCAAATATTATTCTGAAAAATCAAATTAAATATTTGACAATTATACCATTTAAAATTTTATATTTTACTCAATTAAACTACGGATTTACTTAATTTTGAAAAACCATATTACATACGATATGTTATAAATTTCAAAGATTTTTTCAATTGACAATTTAATTTCCCGAAAAATCATACTTGAAATCTATAATTTTCAAGATTTAAAAATGGCAAATTTTTTGAATTTCATTATTCCAAAGAGGCTTAGCTTTCAAAGTAAGTATACAGCTTTAGCTTTCCAAAAAAGAATATCGTAAGTGTTATTTTTTTTTGCCTCCAAAAGAACTTACCAATTATCTTCTTGTTATAATGAAAAAATAAAAATTATTCACGCTGATGATGATTTGAATAAAAACAAAAATATAAAAACACATTATTTCCTAAAAAAATTTAGTTTCTAATTTTTCAGCACTAAATAAATTTTTTGAAAAATTTTAAACTTTAAGAATCCTTTTTTTTTTCTTTAACTTTGGTTACATTGTTGTTACAACTAAAATAAATAAGAAGTATTATAACAAACTCATTTTAAAAACAATATATTCACAAGAAATGACTGTGAATTAATTTGTAGAGTTAAAAAAAAAAAAAAATTTTTTTTCTTAATCGATGTCAGCCACTTATTCTTCTCTTTTCTTTTATATAAGTATTCAACTTTAGTTTCTTTTGAATTATAAGAACAAGAACAAATATAGAAGCATTCAAAATTTTAAAGTTTTTAAATTCATGAGTTTAAAAAAAATTTATTTAATTTTAAAATCATAAAAACATCAAAATATTACGCATGACTTAAATATACATTTAAATAAAATAAATTAAATTAAAAAAAACTTATATTACATAAAAATTGTGTGGTCTTTTAAATATTACTTGACCGCAAACTATAAATCATAGAATAGAATTAGTCTGCAAAAAAAAAAAAAACAATTTTTAAAATAAAATATATTATAGCAGTTTTTTTTTTTCTTTTCTTTAATTCCAGATTATATTTTTTCAAATCCACGTATGTAATAAAATTACAAAAAAAAAAAATTATATATATTAAGTTATTATGTTCAATATTTTGCCTATATATAAATTGTAAAAGAAACTAATTTATTTTATATTTATGGATTTTTTATTTATATTTTTTTTTTTCAATATATGTATAAACTTTCCTTTATGGTATCAAAATCAATATTTATTTATTATAGAAAAATGAAAATTGAAACTTTTATTTTGAATAATTTCTAAAAAGAAAAAAATTTGTTAAATTCTAAATATTTAAAAAAAAAAAAATTTCAAAATCAAAAAGGTTTATAATTTTTGTGAAAGAATTATGCGCTATAATTATAATGTTGACAAAGTATACTTTATTTTAAGTTGTATATCTTAATTTGACCAATACTTAATTAAAATTGTTATATTACTTAGATTTAGAATATACATAACAATTAGTTTAAATTTAGTATTATAGTAGGAAGTGTAAAATAATAATATTCCTTAAAATTATCTATCCCCATGACACGTAATCATAATATCAAAAATATTAACTTCTGAAGATGAAAAAAAAAGAAAATTCTTCACACATCTGCAGATTTTACTTTTAACGAATTCATTACCAAAAAAAAACTTTTATTAACTCCGCGCTGAAAAATGAAAACTTAAAATCTCGTTATATAATATTATGTACTCATTTATTATTTTCAATATTTTAATTTATTTCATATTCATTAAACTGGCATAATACAGACTACAAAATTTTGCATAACAATTTTTTAAATCTCTAACTTTAAAAAATTGATATGGTACAACATATGTAAATTTATTTTCATTTGAAAGCTAGATTAAAATCGATTTTTTAAGAAATGGACAAATATGTTCTTACACCTTTATTTTAATTTATAAGAGCTGAGAACATTTATGTTATGCGTATATTATATTGTAAGTAAGAAGTTAAAGAATTAACATTTTTAATGCTTTATAAATGTGTTATTTTTATTTATTTTTTTCTAAAATAAAAGCAATTCATTTAAAAAAAAAAAAAATAAGTTTTCTTCCAAGGAAATTTAATTTATTTTTCTTAATGTTAATGGAAAACGAAAAGTAAATGAAAAAATGATGTTCATAAATATATAATATCATATATATATATATTTAAATATGTAATGTTTATGTAGAAATCATAACCTTTTGTTTAATTTAGAGCTTATTATAGGAAATTATTTAACAAAAACTTTAGAGTTTTAATACGTGCATCAGATATTAAAAATATTAAACTTACTAGAAATTTCTTTGTCAAAGTCTAGAAGGATTTTAGATTTTCCAATTTTCTTTGCTTATTCTAAAGAAATATGCCAGATTTTACAACAAATTTAATTTGATTAGTTACTTAACTTTTATAGTATACTTATATTAATACATTCTGCGATTAAACGTTTATTTCCAGTGGTAAAATTTGAAACGTCCACATTTTCTTATATATACATATAATATTAAACCAGTTTATTTAACTAGTTCTATGAAGTCCAATAAAATTTTTCTTAGTTCTAACATACATACTTTACATACTAACTTTTCTATATTTTGTAGAATGGCTTATATACTTTCGAATCCTACAGACTACAGCTTGAACATGAAGGAAATGTATAAACTAAAAGAGCCAAAAAAGCAAAATCGGCTAATTTTAATGTATTTGATTTTTCTGACAAATTGAACTGCAGAATTTCATAAATTAAATTTAGAAACAAAAATAAAGTATTATAAAAGAATTTAAACATTTTTCACTTGGGAAAATGCACACAATAAATAAGAGTAATTAAAATTGCTTATTATTTCGTCAAAACATAAGTTTTTTAAACTTCCTAAGACATCGCTTTGTCATTTATTTTATGTTTTTTTTTTTGATAAATGATGTTTAACGAAATCAATTTGGCATTTTTCTTTAATTCAAAACGTGGTGTTGTGTAGTACACAAAAATTGAGATTTACAAATTTCAGTTTTGGTTTTTTTAATACACTATAAAAAAATTTTAAAGTTAACCTGTTACGTTTGTGACATAATCATGATAGTTAAATTATTTGTTAATATATTAGTTCAATGTTTAGATTAGAAACTTAATGCACTATCATAGTTACTCCAAAATTTTAAGATTTTTAAAGAAACAAAGTATAAAATTTGAAATACAACTTTCGATTCACAACTAAATTAACTTTTCGGAAATAAAATGATGACTTGATCTGTAAGTATCATTAACATCGAATTCTTGTGACCACATCCAAAAATTTGAGATAAATTTATCTGGACAATATTTTCGTTCGTTGTTCGGAGTCATGCTTTTTTCTGAAAGGAATGTTAATCAAATACATAATTTCCTAAAGAGGCCGAAAATAATGCCATTTGGATTATTACAACAAAGGATTGTAAAAATTTTAGACTGTCTTTTGAAATTATGCGGAATTGAAACTTTTTTAGAGTGTATAAATTTCAGAATGAATGCAATTTATCAAAACTGTATGAAGGGTTTTTTTCTCATCTCACATACTTTTTTATGGTCGTATTAAAAAAAAAGAAGTAAAATGACCTTCTTAATAGTTATATTTTTCAGAAACAAAATATCTTCACATTGTTTCAAGTCTGGCGCCATTCATTGGAAAAATAAGTTAAACATTTTTGAAACTTGTTTCAATTCAAAAATTTTTGTTTTAGGGATTCAGGTACAATTAATATTATTTTTTTATAGATTATCCTTTAGTTTTTTTTTTAAATTTTGTTGCGTACATGAAGAAAAGGAATTCCTTCATTTTTTGTCGAACAATGACTCAAATCAACATTTCTATATTGGCATATACCTACTTAAAATCGAGAAATATTATTTCAACAATGCTTAATTTAAAACAATTTATTCTATTTTTTCTACATAATTTTTATTTTTCAATTTATAATCTTCTTATTATGTCTTAAAAGGTTCAGAGATATTAAAAGATTAAAACATCAATATAAAAATTAAGTATACAATCGTTAAACATTGGTTTCAAAAATGTTGAAAACATTATATTAAATAATTTTTGATAACATAATTAAGGTCAATAGAGGAAATTTCGCATTGAATAGTTCTGTGGGAATAAGGAATAAGAGCATATGTCGAGTTATGTCGAAATCGAGTTATTAATGCCATCTTTTTCTACGTGTTCTTATTTCTATTCTGGCAATTTTTTGGAATAATCGCTCAATTCGTCCCATCAATGCTTATTTGTCGTAACTGACTTTTTTGAGATTTTGATATTATTGGCTCATATATACTAAAAATTTTAAATCTTTTTTTTGCACGTATCCAGATGACGATACCTACCTCCAATCCCGAGATATTCAGTATCGACTTTATCGTAAACGCAAAATTTGGGAAAAAAAATCGTGCTTATTTGTCTTACCTGATAAACTAATATTTTTTTATATGAGAAATTTTAGTTTTTTATTAAATTACACTTCAGACACTTTTAATTCCTGTTTGTCGTATTAAATACTTGATTTTATTTTTTTCTTCTATTTGAAAACTAATTTCTTATTTGTCGTATGTTTAAAAAAAATATAAAATTAGACGTATCTTGTCATTAACAATTGGCTGCTTATTTGTCGTTCACAATACTGTAGTGTTTCATATAAGGCAAGTTTGTTAAGTCTTATTTGATTTCTGATTTGTCGTACTCTATACAGATTTTTAATAACTTAGACAACTTGTAGGTCTTGATTTCTAAGGGAGACGTAGTTGCAATCTATACATTTGCAATGCAAAAAATAAACAAAACTTCAAAATGAAGTAAGTAAATAAAATTTACTTAACACGGAAGTGTGTAAATAAAATTGACTTAAGTAAATAATTACATGTGTATTGACGCATGTAATATACCATTTACTGACCTAAATTCTACGATAGTAAATATAACTTACAATTTAAAATTTACTATCAAAATGTAAGAGGACTTCGAACAAAAACTTCTAAAATTTTTCTTAACTCAGCCATTCTAAATTTTGATATTTACCTTTTGACAGAGACTTGGTTGTCCTATAGCAGGGCTGCCCAACCAGGCGATCGCGATCTACCAGTCGATCTCGACACGAATTTGGGTCGATCTTATACTACAGACTAAAAATGTGAACCCAAAATTTTTTAAATAATTGCTAATAAGTGAACAGACCCTTAGGTAACTTATTTTAAATTTTATTTTACTTGATCAAATTTTTTTGTATATGGGTAGATCTCGATGTAGTTGGATTAAAAAAAGTCGAACTTTAGTACAAAAAGGATAGGCAGGCCTGTCCTATTGTATCAACAACCTTGAGTTATTTAATCAAGAATTTATCGTTTTTAAAAGGAATAGATATAACGATGACTCTTTACCATTCCAAAAGGTGTATTAATCGTTATAAGAAACACTTTTAATGTATCCCAAATTTCTATCCCTAACACAGAACACTTGGAAACTATTTGTGTGAAGGTTGAGTTATTAGATAAAAATATCTATACAATGTTCTGCTACATTCCACCTAACACAAATAGTGGTATTTATGACAATGTCCTTAAGGCAATAGATTTCATTTCCAACATCCTTGAACCCTTAGATGAATTTATAATTGCGGGTAATTATAATCTTACTAGTATTGATTGGAAACACAATAACGGTGAATTCTTTCTGATTCCCGTAAATCCTTCAGGTGAATCTATTTGTTCTTTTCTTGACGCGTTTGCGTTATCGGACTTCAACAAATATCTGCTGTAAGAAATTCTCTCTCAAGACAACTTGACTTAGCTTTCACCACAGATTGGGACAATTTTGTATCCACTGAGTGTGTGAATAGTCTTGTTAACGTTGATCAGTACCATCCGCCTCTATCTTTTTCATATTGTTACAGAGCCCCTACAATTCCCTTAAAAGCAAAAACTTGATTTTAGGTGTCGTATTTATTACACTTTGTATAGAATTTACATGAAAACCTCTTTATTTCTTAAATATCGTAACTGCACTTTTTTGTCAGATACGACAACGATCGAAACGTTTTAGTGCAGATACGACAATTTACAAAAATTCGAAGCTTAATAACTCAAAAACTATTAACGTTGAAAGAAAGTGCTTTCACGAGAAAAAAGTTATCCCGTCGTAGAAACGAATGTTGTTTTGAAATTGTTGATAAAACTAACAGATCGGCTATAATCAGCTTTTGAACTTTAAACTCGATTATCTCAAAACTAGGTTTATGTTAGTTGCGACAAATAAGCATTGATGGGACGAATTATTAACTGAAATATTCCTTATTACATAACAGCATAATCTCGTTTTAATATCATTTTACAGATGGAAAAATTACTTTAAATTGCTTTCCTGAAAAACAACTTTTTTGGACTTATGCTGTTATTCCGTTTTGCCACAGAGTTAATATGTAAGATCACATATCCACATATGACATGTGTTCTACAAAAAAAGCTTAATCTCGAAAAACCCTCAAAAATATTGAACATAAGTTCTATAAATAAAAATTAATTGAAAAATTATTTTTAGAAGGTTAGATACTCATCCTACTTCAGAAAAAATTTATATAATATTAAAATTGAAAATACGCTAATTTTAAAGAATCAATTTCACTTTTCACTTCTCGACAACTTGGGTAATTCGATCTCTATACAAATAAAATTGTTATTAGAACTAATGCTGTTTGAAATTTTAATGACTATTAAATTATGACTCAATTATTTTTTTTTTTGTTCTCATTTGAAATTGAAAAAAAAATCATATAATTTAAAGTATTAATTGGATAAAAATAATAATTTTCATGCGTATTTTTACATTAAAAGGTAGGCGTAATAATAGGCGCAACAGGGGTGGCCTTTACGCTACTTAATAAATTGTTTTCCTTTTTTTTTTTTCTGTTATTGTAATGTTGTTAAATTCATAATTTATTAAATCATTGGCATGAAAATTTCAAAGTAAATAAAGGAAAAATAAAAAAAAGTTAGAAAAACGTAAAACTAGAAACTACCTATTTTCCAGTTAATTTTTTTTTTTCTTTTTTTCAAAACCAATAAATTGACAAACATCAATGAATATGGAATGCGACATCATAGTAAAATATGATTTTTCTTCGTTTTTTTTTTCTTTAATGAAAATATTCTGAGCATAGTTGACTACCTGCTGATTGAAAAATTACAAAATAAATTATAAGTTTTTCGGTACAAAAGACAGAAGTATAAGAATCTTTTATTATTACTATTATTATTATATTTTTAAATTATTATAATGTAAAGCATATTATTTATGTAACGTGTGTATACCTATATTTATTTTTTTTTTTTTAATAATTTTTAAATTAGAGGTTAAAAGCTATTACATATTTTAAATAAAATATATACCTAAAATTATCTAATAGATTTATAATTTACTATTTTCAATTCTATTTCATATGAACGAAGTGATTTATAAATAATAACTCAGTTATCAATTATAATTTTTAATTTTTTTTTTTTGCATAGTTAGTTGGCGCATTATAATTCTGTTGTAACTCAAATAATTTTGAAGTCTAGAAATCAATATTAGAAAAATTTCGAAGGCTAAAAAGGGCATTTAACAAACTACTTGAGAACAAAAAAATTGCATTTATTTTTATATTATTTATACTAACTCTATGTGGTCAAATTATAAATTTTCTATTAACTTAAGATAAACGATAAAACTAATATGATTAACGAGAGATTAGAAAAGATTATTTTTTGGACACCACATAGAAAATAAAACTAATATCAAAATTTTTAAGATAACAAATTCCAGAACTTAAATAATTCTTCTACTGTGTACAAATGTGAATATTTCACTTATTCATAATATTTCACAAAATTAACAATAATTCATAGCCACGTGCCTATATCTTTCAAAATTTATTCCCTCGTTTTCTTGAAATCATATTTTAGGTTTTTGATCTTTCACACTACTTTTCTTCTGTTCACATTTAGAATATAAGTCATAGGTGCGTATAAATATGATCATAAACTCTATTTTTTTTTTTTGCGGTATCTTTTCAAATTAATACATCGGTCTAACTCACATCCTGAATACTAAAATGAAAAATAAAATTTAATGTTTATTATTCTGAACAAGCAAAAATACTTAAATGAATGAGGGTGAAGAAAATATAAAGAAAAAAAAATTTTTTTTGGTATAATTTTTTTTATTATTTTCCATTTGGTTTTTATTTGCTATTTTATTTTATTTTTTAATATCATTTTCCAAATAAAAAGGTGAGTTATCTAATATTTTTAATTTGACATTAATTATTTTGATTAGAAGAGCATGGTATAGTACAAGTGATTTGCACTGGGAAAAATATTTCGCTTTATTTTTTAATTCTTCGTCTATTATTTTTTTTGGAATGTTGAAGAAAACGCACTTTATTAGTTATTGATAACTTCCTTCCTCTTACGTAAAATCGGAAAACTTTCTTGTCATATATGTAAATTAAAATGAATCAGAAACTATATTTCGAATAGTAATAGATACTTACAGCTGGTCATGTTTAAGAACTAGCAGCTCAACATACATGCATGCTCGGAAGCTTTATATTGATATGTACTTTATTACTTAACTTAAATAATTTTGTAATTTTTTCCTTTTTTTACCACCAAATTATCCGTTTAAGCATTAAAGTTTATCGTCCACTAAGATCTTGCATAATATTCCCGATAACCGCTAACTGTATTTTAATTTATATTTTAAGGCTAAATGATTTTAAGAAAATAATATAAATATAAAAACTTCTTTTTGATAAATATCAGACTTCTATAATAATGTCATGTCATTCGCCTTCTTTTTTCATACAACACATATGTATGTATGTTTTTTGTGTTTTTTTTTTTTGTTCTTTGAATCTTTTCATGTACATATATTATATGTATGATGTACAACGGATCGCCATAAAATTTACTTAAACATTAAAGTCACGTATGTTAATAAAGTCAAAATAATTTTATTATTTCATTTTTAACACTAAATCATTCTATGTATTTATATGTTTTGTATATGGTCAGTGATATTTATGGTCTATTTGAAAAAAAAAAGTTATTTGTTATTATTTGTATATATAATATTGAGATTGAAATTTCAAATATTATATATTTTTATTATTTATTTTTTTATTGTTGTTGGTTACCTCGCTCCAAAACAATAAGCGAAACATAGGCAAGCATAATATACATAAAAGTGTATATTCAATAAATTTTATGTTTTTCGATTAAATATAGCAAATAAATGTATGTATACTTAAATAAAATATTTTAATTTACCTTATTCCGGTCTAAGCGTTATTATTTATTATATTGCTATTGTAGGCTTAATAATAATAATGTTTTCGTTAGACAAGAAATTATAACCATAATAATATATTTTTTAAGTTCTTTTTTTTTTTTTTTTCAAAATATAAATAAGTTCATTCAACTTTATTTGCACCTAAATTTATATTGGTATAGAACATAATTATGCGTACAAGTAAATACATATTAGTATAATAAATAGATAATTTCAAATATGAATTCATTTAACTTTCAATTTCATACTATTGTTTATTAACAGAATGAAGCAAAGCAATTTTTTTTTTAGGTAACTTAAATTAATAATGCCATAATGTCTCAATGAAACAACGTTAAGAAAAAATCTAATAAAGTTTTCTTAAAATAAAAATCACTCTAAAATAAAAGTTTTACTAAAACAAGAATTATATTTTTGAATTTTTGATTATATTCTATAAAAATAAAAATTAAAAGGATTAAATATAAATTTTAAACGTGTTATTAATAATGCTCTAGATACTTATTTGTATTGTATATGTATAATTTTTTTATTACATTGCGATATATAAATTTTAATTAACAGTTTCAATGCATCTTAAATTTCTTTTTTAAATGAGAAAAATTTACAAAGCGGTGGATTTGATTTTTAAAACATTCACATATTGAGCCGACTTATAGTGTATAGTGTTGTGATTTGTTTATTATGAAACACCTTTAAGTGACAAAAATCCGACATCATCAGCACAATATTAAAGTTCATTTTATGATCCATTGTCATTACAGGGTGTCGAATAAAAACAAACAACAATGTTCGTCTTAATGCAGTATACGGTGTTATTGAAATATGTTGAATAGTCGATTAAGATTGAGCAACCCATTCGGGCTAAGTAAAAGTAGATTGATTTTGTAACGCACACATCTTATCCAATAAGAAAAGTTATAAAAATAAAATATATATTTTTTGGAAGCCATGTGATGGTCATTTTGCTTAAGGAGTATCGATTTTATTAATTTTTTTTCGACATTGCTACAATATAATTGCAAGAAGTTAATCTCTTTCATAATAATAATCAGGAATCGCTTAAAAATTATCCCACTGAAAGAGTTAACATTAAGATTAATGTATCGAATATTATGTTTTTAATAAACACTCTGTTCAAGAGTACTGATTGTAAATAATGCAAGCAGACACCCGCATTCAAGAATAATGTACAAAACACATAATAAATTGCAGCATAAATTAAAATTGCACATTGTGCAATATTTATATGAGTAATAAAAAATGGGCTTAATATCACTTGCATTTATGTAGTTAAATCGCATTTAGTGCAAATGTTGGGTTAGGACAAAAATGTTAAAAAAAAAATTTTAGGAAATTTTAAACATTTACGTTGCCTTCAAATGTGTATAATTTTATTTCATGTATTTGAATGAAGTATTTCATTTTTCAGAAGCAGTCGAAACGATGTGGATGCTGAGGATTCGAATGATTTAATATGTAACGCAAAATTCTTAATTAAATACATATATATCAACTTAAAAATAGTTCGAAAACTCAAATTTAAATTTCAAAAGTGTACAGCAGAGCCTTTATTATGTTCAAATATTACCGTAATTTTTTTTTTGAATTTTAAACATAATAATTAAAAAAAAATAAAATACTTACAACTGCCTCTGCGTTCTAATTAAGAAATATGTAAACTTTTCCATGGTTTCCTATTTCACTGTATACATATATTGCTTTAACAACTAAAGCCTTGAACTCAAATTATACTTTAATTTGCGTAAATGTCATTAGAGTAATTTTCATTTAGGATGTGATGGAATGGAATTTAAGTGATGCATATTTTCGATCACGTAATTTTTTTATTACGATTGAAAATGGAAAAGTATAGTTTGTTCTGTTGATTATTTTAATTATTAATTAAGTTAAAAAAAATGTAGGTACTAACTATATATGATTATAATAAAATCTACATTATACATTTATATATATGTATGCACTTTCATTATGAACGGATGTTACACATTATGTTAAACATAATATGCTTATAATAAAATAAAAATAACAAACCTGAAAAACTTACACTTTTAAGATTTTGGAAATGGAAAAAATTTATGTTCTTTATTTATTAGATATTATTACATTTGTCGAATGGAGCAAGTTGCGGGTGGCGTGGCTAGACATAAATCATATATGTATAATGAAAAAATATGCAACTGATTAACGTTAATCTTTTATTATACTGACAAGCTTAAAAGTCCATTTTTTTTTTAACTAAAGCAGCATTTCCTCCCAACGTCTTATTTATTAACCTATTAAAACGGAATTAAATCTCTTCAGCCTCAGTACCTACTAACATCTCTTCCAACAAAGTGGAATCAGCGACAAATTTTTATTCTTAAAATTATACTTTATCTCTACTAGATATTTTATTTAGCAGGAAAATGTTCTTCTAAAAACAGAATAAAGTTATTAGTAAATATTTTTTACATAATATGTATAAGCAGAGAGTTGAACCGATATTTATTTCGGTTCGGTTTTGGTTTCGTTCCTCAAATTTTTTTGTGTTCCGGTTACGTTTCGGTTTAGTATTTTTTTTTTCGTTCCGGTTACGGTTACGGTTTCGGTTACGGTTACACTATTATTTCTTTAATTTTTTCTAAAAACTGACAAAAATGCAGTAGAATAACATAATCTAAAGCGACATAAAATAAATTGCCTTTATGTCATCTCAGTATTTTCGGGGACGGATTCTTTGGCGTTTTCGTATGCTAAGTATACAAAATATATACATTACATTATTTTGTAATATTTACAAATATGTAAAAGGGGGAGTTTGAAATAGTAATTTTACCTCCAAAATTTTTCATACAAAGTTTACTAATTTTAGGGAAAAATTCATTTTGTGTATCTTACACACATGAAAACCCTAAAGAAAAACAAAATTATAGCGGCACAACAACTTTCTATTATGAATTTAGATACAAATATTAATTACAAAATAAAGAACAAAAAGGACTTGAAATAAATTTATCTGGGACTTAATCTAAATTTAGTTAAGCTCAACACTATACAACACTATAATTACATATACGAACATTGCGGATTTTCATTTTTCGGATTCTAAAATATATCAAAAATAAGTTAAACATTTTTCTTGGATGTAAAAAAATGTCTAAATGTAAGCACAATTTTTTCTTTTGTAAAAAAAACTAAAAGAACGAAAAAGAAACCGAAAAAAATTTCGTTCCGGTATCAGTTACGGTTTTTCGTTTTTACTAAATTTCGGATCGGTTACGGTTACGGTTTGGCATAAAATTTCGGTTTTTTCCGGTTTTCGGTTCAGTTCCGGTTCAAGTCTCTGTGTATAAGAAATAAAATAATAATATTAACATAATTATTAAAAAAAAAAAAAAATTAAAACAAACAAAACCTTTATTCGTAGAAATAAATTTGAGGATTTACAAAAAAAAAAAAGTAAAAGAATTTATGTAAATGTAAATAAATAATTATTTGTTTACATATAGTTTTTGAGCCTTTTGATGTTAATACAATTTAAATCACCTGCTTTGAATATTCTTTAAAATTATCTAACCATGGTTGAGTTGAATATAATAAGTGTGGCACTTTAAAAGTCTCTTAATCATCAACAAAAAGAAAATAAAATTGGGCTACCTAGGTACATAATATTATATTGGAGATAAAATACGGAATCTGTATAATACAAGAATTTATTAAAAAAATTTAAAATAAAATACTTAATTATTTTATATCAAAATTATGTATCATCATATAATATAATTTGTTATATTTCTAGCTGTCTAAAAGCCGCACTTAAAAAAGCTGTCAACAAATTAACTTTTTTTATTTAGTTTTTACAATTTCAAGAATTCTAAACCTTACAACTAACTTTTACAATCTAACTACGAACTACCTATCCTATACCAAAAAAAAAAACGTTTAAGAAATATTATTTACTGATAGCGGAAAGACTCTGAAGACGTTCCTCGTTAAAATGAGATGATAATAAAACATCATGTGATGCCAAAAAGCATGTATCAAATTTTACTTTATATTTTGTTTCTGCATCAATCTATAAAGTTTTGGACTTTAAATTAAGCTTTATTCGTATTAAACAAATCAAAACTAGAAGCATTATATCATTACCACAAAGAATATATACCTGATGGCAATCCTAAATTATGCAAGCCAATATGTATAAATGTTATGATATTTGTTTATGACTCTAAAGGCGGAAAAAATTTTGTTTTTTTTTTTGCTGCTTAAAACACCAATTTGTCTATTTTCGTATTCAAAATCGATTTGAATATTTACACACATTTGAATCTTTTACTTCGAAAAAAGGTCAAAAATTAAATATTTATTTAAATTATACACATTATTGTGACAAAATAATGAAGAAATTGACTCAAAACCGATTAAATATTTATTTTTCTCAAATATAAAAAAAAATAAGAAAAATAAAATCTTATTATTTAGAATTTTCATTAAAAAAAAAATAATAATAATAATAAAACCAGTTTTAGTCTGAATTCATTTCTCTTTCTTTATTTTAGTTCCTTTTTATTTAGAATAAAGTGATTAATTCATATTTATTTTTTATTAAAAATAAAAAATAAAAAAATTGAACCTTATAATATTTTTTTTTTTTTTTTGTAAATGATAAAATAGATTCAAGTATAAAAATAAATATTATTTTGAATTTATTATTTCCTTCTTTGGTTTTCTTCACAATGCACAGAGGATTAAAATTTTCACTCAACCAGTTTCATAGAAAAACATTTATAATGTTTATACAATATATATCAGTCCGCATCGCTATATAGATATTTGTATCAGCTTAAAAATTAAGATATTTTTATAATAAAATTAAAAAAAAAATATACATATAGGTAGTATATATATATATATTGTATTTATATTATGCATTGTACATTTAAAAATTTAAAGTTTTGAATTGCTATTTAAGAAGAGTCCACAAACTAAGTTGCTATAAAGTAATAGTAGATCACAACACATGTTAAGAAAAACGAGTTGTGTATACACAAAAACACATAGACACGCGTCAATACTTATATCACGAGACCGTTAGGTCGATTGATATAATATTGACAAGTGTCCATGTGTTTTTGTGTATATATACAACGAGCTGGGGGGTTATTATGTAACTCGATTCTAAAATGAAATTCGAGTGAAAACTGAAATCGGAATTATGTAATTCGAATTCGGATTTTTATTTTTCAAGACAAATACACGATAAATACAACTCGAAAAACGAATAAAAATTATTCGAATTTTGGAAATTTTGTTCGATAACTTTTTTCCAAACGGAAAAAAACTAAATAACCAACCAAAAAAATATTTTGTTTGAAATTTAAGTACATTTTGAAATAAAAACTTGATTTTTATTTAAAATTTTCAATTTTTTCAATTTTTTTAATATGTAAGTCCTATTCGAATTCGGATTGATTCGAAAGTTTTTTCGATTCTATTATAAAATGGTATTATGTAAATCGAAAGTAAAACAATCGAATAAAGGCAGCTTTAAAAGGTCGGCTACAATGTTTTATTCGAATAAAAAAATGTCAATAACATCTGTTTGTTGTTTGTTTTGATTTTATTTTTAAAATTGTTTGAAAATTTTAAATAAAAAAACAAGGTGTTTTTTTTTGCTAAAGTTATAAATAATAAATTTTTGGCGATAATGCCGTTTCCTTGAAGCTCTCAGAATGGGCTGAAACTTGGAGGGAGGGTAGAGGTGATCCCAAACTCCCAAAAGTGAAATCAGTTCTTAGGGCACAGGCCCCGTTTCGGAGATAGGGCCCCCAAAAGTTTTCATACATTTTTGTATGGAAATTTTTTTTGTGCTCGATTTGCCCTATTTTCGGGTAGGTAATAGAGGCGGTCCCTAAAATGTTAAATCCGAGAGGGTTTTTGCGGGAAGGCCTCCATTTCGGAGTTATGGCCCTTCAAAATTTTGATACGTTACTTCATACGTTTTTTAAACAGAACTTTGACCAGAAATTAATTTTTCAAAAAGCGGTGTGGAGGGGGCGGGGCAGCATGCTGGCGGTCAGTGGGATTTGACCGCCCCCTCCCCGTTTTTTGAAAAATTAATTTCTCGTCAAAGTTCTATTTAAAATTTTTTGTGAAAAGGCTTATTCAATGTACAAAAAGTTTAAAAAACGTATTTCATATGAAGTAACGTATGAAAATTTTAAAGGGTCATAACTCCGAAATGGAGGCCTTCCCGCAAAAACCCTCTCGGATTTAACATTTTAGGAACCGCCTCTATTACCTACCCGAAAATAGGGCAAATCGGGCACAAAAAATTTTCCATACAAAAATGTATGAAAATTTTGGGGGGCTCTATCTCCGAAACGGGGCCTTTGCCCCAAGAACTGATTTCAGTTTTGCGAGTTTGGGCTCCGCCTCTACCCCCCTCCAAGTTTCAGCCCATTCTGAGAGTTTCAAGGAAGCGGCAGTTTAGCCAAATTTTTAATTAATGGATAGTGTTTGACTTCAAATGCATTTTGAAAGAATTTTTTTTTTTGTTTTACTTTTTTAAATAAATAATTTAAATTTAATATTAATATAAAATATGAATTTAATAATAAATAAATTTAATTTTTAAATAATAACACTCAAAATATATTTTTTAATTTAATTTTATTAAAAATGTAATTACATTTCAAACAAATTATTTTCTTTTTTGGTTTTTTTTTCTTTCCGTTTGATAAATAGTTATCGAACAAAATTTCCGAAATTCGAATAATTTTTATTCGTTTTTCGAGTTGCATAATGCCGTGTATATATATCGTCTATATAATGCCGTCAATATTCATAGCCAACTTTATAAAATAAAAAAAATAAAAATAAAAATCCGAATTCGAATTACATAATTCCGATTTAAGTTTTCACTCGAATTTAAAACAACAAACATATGATTTTGACATTTTTTTATTCGAATAAAACTTTATAGCCAACCTTTTAAAGCTGCCTTTATTCGATCATTGTTTGACTTTCGATTTACATAATATCATTTCATAATAGAATCGAAAACAACTTTCGAATCAATCCGAATTCGAATAGGAGTTACATAATAACCCCCCTGTATAACAAATTTTATTAACATGTTTTGTATACTGTTTTAATGTGCATGTGAGAGGTAGTTGCAATCAATACATTTGCAATGCAAAAAATAAACAAAAGTTTAAAATGAAGAAAGTAAATAAAATTCAAGTGTGGTAAATAAAATTGAAGTGTGTAAATAAAATTTTCTTAAATAAATAATTGACGCATTTAATATACTATTTACCGAGCTAATTTTACGATTGTAAATACAACTTACCGATCACATGCACATTAAAAATATTTAATATTAAAATAAATTTCAAAAATGTAGTTCGTGCGAAACAAAATCAAGACTCTGTTAAAGAATAAATTAATTAAGAAATTTTGAAACTATTTTCTAATTCTTAATATTTTATTTTTTGTTTTCTTAGAGTTTTTTAAATACTTCACCTGAAACAAGAATTTTGTAAAAAGTAAAATGATACTATTCTCTTTGTCTTCAGAGACTTGAAATTATTTCCATTTTTGTTCTATAGCCTAAATTTTTTTTGTGGAAAACTAAATAATTAACATTTAATCAACTTTTTAATTGAATTTTAAATTTAGCAACTTATTTATAAATTAACCTCTTAAAAAGGTTCGAATTCAAATTATAGTTTTGTAATAGAACCAATAGTAACTTGAAATTTACTCTTCAACCTATTTTCAGAATATTCTTCATCAAACTTTTCTCATTATAAACAAAATCATTAACAAATAAATTAATTTATTATAAAATTAATGTTTTTTTTTTTTCTTTTCTTTTAAGAAGTGCATAAATCTGATGACCATAGTAAATGAATTCATAAAAGTTTATAATATATTCTTCTTGTTGATTGTTTTGTTTGCTGATTTATGTAATTCATCAATAATGAAATGATTACCACAGTCTTCATTCATATTGTATATTCACTTAAATATAACCCGAAGTTATATTCTAATTACTTTAATATCCTTGATCAATATTGAAAATTTACAATGTAGATCCCATTCCTTTAAATTTTATTCATAATTGAATTATCAAAAAAATTGAAGAAACAATTAATCTTCTTCAATTTAGACAAACAGTAAAAATGTTAATAAAGGTTAAAAGCAAACACAATACCGTTAAGTGGTAACAAGAAAATTATAAGAATAACTTGGTAAAAATATTATTATTTTTTTGTTTTGTGTTCATGTTTATGTTGAATTTTAGACATGCATTTAAAACTTCATGTAAGTTGATTATAATTATTGCAAACTTGTTCCACCTATAGATTTTTATTTTAAGTGCGATTGCATTATTGTTTCAGGATTTTTGAAATTTTGGAATTGAATTGAAAAAACTTTTCAGGATCATGAAGGTACTACATCAAATATCATTGTGCGTGTTTTGTAGTACAATGTAGCTTACACTTAAACTTTACTTCTATTATAATGAATTTACTAAGTAGAGAAGGGCAATTTCCAATTAATCTCAGATTAAAATATAATATATAAGTTAAACCAAAATATTAAAGACAAATTGGTAAAATTAAAAATTTCACAATTTATTTTCCGTTCAGATTTTGCATTTCCTTTTTTGCATAATAAATAAATAAAAAAAAAAACAATTTCTAAAAAAAAAAAATTTCAAATAAAATTTAATATAATTCCATGAGAACTTTTATGTTATATTATAAAAATTTAACAAAAAATATTACTCAAGAAAAAAAAAAAAATAAATTTTTTTTTTCGGGCGGGTTAACTTTTTATATTTATTTTGTCGCGCTGTTAGCCATCACACTATCCATTTGAATTGTC
Source organism: Hybos culiciformis (assembly GCA_964007475.1). Lineage (NCBI taxonomy): Eukaryota > Metazoa > Arthropoda > Insecta > Diptera > Hybotidae > Hybos > Hybos culiciformis. The sequence goes on from OZ023274.1 coordinate 84,622,455, forward strand.
TGCATTATTTTATGTAAAAAATGGTTGACCAATTTTCTGATGTGTATCAGACATTTGTATTATAATAAAGTGTTTTAGTATATTATGTTTAACAGTGGGGCATTGTATTTATATTTTTTCTACTAAGAAGAATATAAATATCAAATATCATTTCAGGGCTCCACAATTTAAAAAGTATTTGAATATTGAAGTTACGTTACGAAGATATTTATGCTTGGATTATATAAATTTTGCTATACGCTTAAGTTCGCAATGTTAATATATAGAATGTTGCATCATTCTCTTAAAAAATTATCTCTCTCAGTAGAGTTTTTTTAACTGTCAATCTATGTATAAACTATTAAGATTGTATCGAGAACACAACACTGTACTTAGTCTCTATGGATTTAATATCTTTTCTTTTTTTCATTTTTTGTTAATATTTATTTATTTTATGGTCAAAATAAGAAGAAAGTTAAGTACTTCATTAAACGTCTTTATTTCTCAGAGGTAGTCCCCGCTTATTTCTAACCTAAAAAAATACAATAATGCAACCTATGATGAGGAAAGGAAAATGTTTAATGACAGAAGGCAATTATTCTATGTATAGGTAGAAAATCATGACTTTTATTTTGATGGTTTGAGAGTTAATATAAGTTATTTTAAAATTAAAAAATTTTATAGGTATAATCTTTCAGGATTCTAGTCAGGAAACGTTATTTTTATATCCTTTATTATGTTGAGGACACAAAAAAAAATTAATATTCATCTTCGGCTAAATAACGTATGAGAATGAATAGCAAGCATATCATGGTGGTATCCTTTTGGGAATTTATATTATTATCAATTTGGGTGACGAATTGACAATATGACAACTGAATTAATGTAAACCATTTATTTACAATTCTTTTTTTTTTGTTTTCAAATTACATTTTTTTTTATTTGTATTATTCTCATTTTTATTTTTATTTTTTTGTGAATCATATTTATTAATATGGTTAATAGTTTTTCAGTTTCTTGTAAAATGATGTTTATCTTTAATTTAAAAACATTTGTTTACTTCAAAGAACATAATAATTCAGAGAAAATGTATTATACCTACTAGTCAAAGTTGTTTAATCTTTTGAATTAAGATTTTAGTATTAAAAATGAAATAATTTTATTTTGTGTAGAAGATAAAAACTATGTGGAGTCAAAATTCTGAATCTTGACATTGAACAAGTTATAAATAACAATTATGTCAATTGATTCATTTCTACATTTTAGTGTTTTTTTTTATTCATTTAATTAATAATAATATCAATATAATAGTACAGTCATTTGGTTCGAAAAATAGTGGTTATCTGGAAAGTTTTCCGGGAATTTTGAAAATTGTTAATTTTATAGATTTTGATGTGCTCTTTCCGAAAATTGGTAATTTTATAGATTTTGATGTGCTCTTTCCGAATTTCGACTTTGCGACCTCGTATTTTATCCGCTCGCGCCGCCATATTGAAAAAATGGCGCCTAAAATTAGTTTTTTTTGGCAATATCTCCTTTCCGACTGATTTTACGATACAAACAATTATGTACAATGAAACTAGAGACAATTACCTACAATTTATGTATCCACCTTTTTTTTCATAAAGTCAATAGTTAAGGCGTACGAGCGCCGCAAAGTTTACTCCAACATGCACAAATAAAACATATATTATAATATCTATATTATATGTAGATGTTATATATCTAATATCTATATATACTAGTATCACAAATAATAATAAAAATAATAATATGTAATAATAATGAATAATTAGTAATGGCTAAAACGCGTGTTGGAGTAAACTTTGCGGCGCTCGTACGCCTAAACTATTGACTTTATGAAAAAAAAGGTGGATACATAAATTGAAGGTAATCTCTAGTTTCATTGTACATAATTGTTTGTATCGTAAAATCAGTCGGAAAGGAGATATTGCGAAAAAACTAATTTTAGACGCCATTTTTTCAATATGGCGGCGCGAGTGGATAAAATACGAGGTCGCAAAGTCGAAATTCGGAAAGAGCACATCAAAATCTATAAAATTACCAATTTTCAAAACTCCCGGAAAACTTTCCAGGTAAAACTACCAAATGACTGTACTATAATATGTGTTATTAATAAAATTATCAAATTAACTACAAAACAATTATTTCTGATGTCTAAATCTGAAGACCTTCCAGTTTGTATCAAATCAAGGCACAGACAAAGTTTTTTTTTTAGCAAGAGCCGTGATGCATAAAAGATATAACGCTGGGAATAAATTAGACCTTCGATTTGGAAACTAGGCGCGTCAATAATTATACTTGGATGAGGAAAAAAATCAACTCGACTAAACATCGAACAGCAATCATAACTTGAGGTTTACACTAAATATTTTCGAATGGTAAAATAAAGCATATAAAAGAAGTTTATAAATTTTATGATATACATTTAACATTAAAAGTAATCAATTTACTCATCATACATGATAAAAAATATTTTTATTCGAGTTTCAATTAATCAAAATAACCCCCCCCCAGTCATAAATATTGGAATTCGTAAAGAATCCAAACTTAGTTCAATCTTGCAATAGTCCGGTCTATAGTGAAAAACATGCCTTATGATGGCTACCTCACCGAAATTTCTATGTATACTTTTCTTCACAACCTACAAAAAATTAATGTTCGAAAAACTAGAAAAAAAATCATTAAGATCAAAAAAATACAACGTATAGTATATATTTTCCTTAAAATGTCACAGTTAATAGTCTTAATATGAATGTTCTGTATTATACATAATATTCTTTTTTAAAAACCAAAAAAAAATTCTACACCTCTCTATCTCTTCTAATCCTCTCTAATTAATTAATTTAACGAGATGTAAACAATATGACTGGCAGTTAAAAATTAATTTGATCATAAAATAAAAGGTGTTAAAATAAAATGATTAAATTAATGTTTCCACAATAAAACTAGTAATTTTCTCTCAAAATTATATCATTTTCAAACTGAAATGAATCATTTTATTATATGCTTTATATTTTTTTTTTCCCAAACATTTAAAAAAATAAAAAAACAAACATAAAATTATAAACACCGCACATTAAACATAAAATAATAATTTTGTGTTCTTTTCATTTGTATGTACCTGTTTTATCATTTCGAATTTAATAAATGAAACGAAAAAATCATAAATAAAATTGTGCACATCTATCATAAAGGCGCGCGCGCGCGTATTAACGCACGAATTTGAAACAAAAAAAAAAAAAAAACCATAATATATAATTTTTTTTCTTTTATTATTTACAAAACATTTGGAAAACCTATATATATAAATTTAAAAAAAGCAAAAAAAAAATAAGTTAAATTCTTCCGACTGTTATTTTCTTTTAATTTTTTTTTTTATTTTATTTCAATTGCCCTTAGGTTAAAGCAGTAATCATTTGCTTCTAAACCAAAAAAAAAAAAAAACTAAAAGTAATCCGATATTTGAAAATGTTCTGTAATTATTTTGCGGATTCACGAATCGGAATAAATTGCTTCTAACTAACTTAATACATGATATTTTTTATTTACTTTACCTACTTTTTTTTTTTATCTTTAGTTTACCTCTCCTGTTCACACCAGGCAAATATAATGTTAAATAACAATAAAAAAAAAAAACAGAACCTTTTAACCATCCTTTTAACTATTGTACTTCTACAGATTGTCATTTTCGAACCACTTGTTAAAAATTGTTTCTTAGAATAAATATATCAAATTCGTAAGCTCTATTATAGTACTGTGAAATATAATGTTGATGGATTATTTTCAAAATTTTAAAAGTTACAGTTTCTACAAATATTTGTCGAGATCATTGAACTGTATGTAGGGGCCACAAAATACCTGAAAACTAAAAACCAGACGAATACATTTAGATTAAAACTTTGTCGGCCAAAAAAACAAAAAATGCGTAGATATTACACGCACTGAAAGCATTTTTTTAAATACTTCCTTTAATATGAAAATTATATGTTACTTTAACAAAAATCATCAAAAATCATCAAAACAAGAAACAAACTGAAAATTTTACCACAGCAATAAGAGAAAAAAATAAATAACAAATGCATAAAAAAAAAAATTAAGGCTGTGCTAATAATAATTGGTTTTAGGGTATGAAAATACATCATCAGGGATATAAATTGTTATTTACACAAAAATCGTAATATTTGATCCGTGACTCTTTAAAATAACTTTTAAGTGGTAAATTTATTATTATTATTATTATGTTAAATCTACAACTTCACAGAAAAATATATATTTAAGAAAACAATTTAAGTATGGTTTTTTTTTTCTTTCTTTTTAATTTTAATATTTTCTTTGTTCTTTTTTTTTGTGCTTGCGCGAAGGAATAATATTTACAAATTAATTTGATTTCTGATTATTTTTTAAGGCGAAATAAAAAGGTGGCTGAAATAATAAAAAAAAAACGGCTTATAACAAATAAAAAAGAAAAAACTCTATATATACTTCTGTAGAAAGTACATATATAATATTTAGTGCCGTCTAAGTTAGACAGGTCAATATAATTTTGACTTAAATATTGTATCATTTTTAGTTACTTTGAAAATCGAAAACTAAACTATTTTTGATAGTTCAAACTTGATTGGAAAATGATTGGAGTGCCAGCCTAAAAGAAAGACCCTTAAATAAAATATAAAAATTATTAGTAAGAATTTCATATAAGGACTTTAAAATTATATGCTTTTGCTAGTCGTAAATTGCAGTTCGAGTTCCGTTATACCATAGATTAAGAATACACAAAGATGGGAAGTTTCATACAACATTTTTTCAGTCTTTTTTGGTATTTTATTGTGAAGGTGTTAGTAAAACTAAATAAAATTCTTTTCATACATTGATAATTATCACGTATTTTATTTTGTTTTACTAACACATTGACTTAAAAATACCAAAAATAATGTTGTATGAAGCTTCCCATCTTTCTGTATTCTTAATCTATGGTTATACGTAGATTTAAAAAAAAACAAAAAATCCCAAAATAAAAATGTTTGATGAAACTGTGATTATATATACTAAAGTAGCTTAACCCTTCAGAGCATACGGGATCATAAGTGATGCCTTTTTTATGTGAGGGAATTTCTTAAAATTCAGACAAAAAATTTAAAATGCAATTCATGTTATTCGTTACTGAAACTCACCTACTATATTATTATTCATACCGTTTTTCGATTTTGTTATGTTTTTGCTTACAAATTCTACACAAAAAAACAAAGTTTGGTCGGTCAACATTTTTAAAAAATCGTTTAATTTGTTTCACTTATAAATAAATAGTTTTTTAGTGAAATAATCAGGTAAGTGCTTTTTTTCATAAATGAAGGATAGAAAATTCGAAATAATTTATAAAAAATTGATTTAAAATTAATTAAATACATTTTTTTAAACTTTATTTCATACACATCAAATATGATATAACATGAACTGTATGTAACAATTTTCATACAGATCATAATTTTTTCCCATACAAAATGTATGAAAACTTTGGGTGACATATCTCCGAAACGGGGCCGATCCTTTTACACACTATCTTATATCGTCAAAAGGAAGGTCTGTGCAAAATTTCTGCCAAATCGGAGGTATGCGCTATTCTGAAGTACACCCTTTTTTCCTTGTATTTTTCTTATTTTTCGTTATTTTTCCTTATATTGAATGCATGGGATATCATAAATGATATTCATGAAAAACTCGATTTTCCGGAATACGGAAAGAAAATAAGAAATTTTCCCTGAACAAACGTTGTTTAGGAAGCAAAGATACACTCTGAAAAAAAAAAATTATGTAAAACGGTGAGGTCATGCATTGAAGGGTTAAGTCAAATAATCAAAGTGAAAATTAAGTGGACTTAAGTTATTATAACAAATGTGTTTACGTTCGAAAAGACTTAGTTGATTTTATTTTGTGTTAAGAACATTTTTTTAAGGGAGATAGAACGGTGTGGATTATCTGAAAAAAATCCAAGACGATAACACGTATTTCATGATATCCATAACATTTTTTCCATTATTTTCTACTTAAGCTACTTTAATATATGATTACAGATGAATTTCTTCTTTGCTTCGGAATCGAGTTAAAAACATTTGTTAATTCTTCGATTTTATTTACTTTTTATTGGTATTAATTTAATTATGCCGACTAGTTTCGTGTTATTGGCACATTACTGTTATTGACACTGGTCTAAGATCAATTCCAGTGTAAATAGAAAAGTATATTTGCAAAAAAGTTTGAAAGTTTAGGAATCTTAAATCATGTCACAATTAATTATATAAAACTATTAAGTTACTTCAATTTGGGGTTATTTGCAATAAAAAAATTCAGTGCTCAAATTTGACAAAACAAAGCTTGAAAGCAATATAATCGAATAAGATATCTTAAAATTTGGAATACATATATTCTTTTAATTTTAATCTGAAAAATTATAAAATACTTATAACACATTTAAAAAATATAATTTTGTTTTATATACATTAAATATCAGAGAAATCAACCAAACACACGAAAACTTATTTATTATCCAAAAAAAAAATAATGCAGAAAAGAAATTTAAGAATATTAAATGATATAAAACCGCTTTTTTTAAAATCGTAATCATCTCGCAATAATTATATGGAATTAGCAGAAATTGATGTTTAATTAACTAAGCCAAGTAAATAAAAATCACTTAAAATTGAGATATTTTTAAATAAAAAAATTTTGTCGTCCCTCTTTTATTTTTACTTTGGATATAATTAAGCACAAATGATTCAATAAAGTTATTTTTTTTGAATGGAACATCGCAGTGTTGTCATTATTGTGGCATTCTGATTATTTTTAAACAAAATCAAGTTTTTCTTAGTGTGCCTTTGTACATCTTGGCATTGAGTATTCTTTGAAAACGGAATCAAAATCAAGGCTTTCGTAGTGTGCCTTTGTAAATCTTGGCATTGAGTCTTCCATTTGTCAAAAATGTATTCATAATATTTTTTTGGCATCAAAACGTCATGTTTGAATAACATCACAATGTTAGTCACTTACAAAATTTAAGAATTCCTGGATACTGCGAATGAACCATACAAACATTATGGTGAGATGACTTAATTTTGTGCATGTTAACAAATGTATAAATAATATATACACAAAATTCAAAATTTATAGTAATTATTATTGTGATTTACGAAAAGTGATTTAATGATTTCGATTTTGAAGGAAACTAAAATTGGAAGAAAATATTTATTTTTTAAGGAAAATGAAAAAACCTTTTGGAAATATATTCTAAGAAAATTCCTATATAATTTTTAAATATGTTTTTTTTCACATACTCGTACAAACAAGATCCACCAAAATATTATGATCTCTATTTAACATTGGAAGAAATTAATAATGGATGTAATAAGAAAATGAAAGTTTCAAGAATATCAGCTAGACAATATGGTCAAATTGAAGAAAAAATTTTGAATATAAGAGTTAAACCAGGTTGGAAAGCTGGTACAAAAATTATTTTTCAGAATGCTGGCGATCGAATTCCTGGAATAATTCCTGCCGATTTGATATTTATAGTTCGTGATAAGCCACATCAAATATTTCAGCGTGAAGGTAGCAATATTAAGTACATAGCAAAAATTTCATTAAAAGAAGCCCTCTGTGGCTCAGAAATAATAATTCCATGTTTAAGTTCTAAGGAGGTAATTTGTTTGAATGAAATCAGTGATATTATTAAACCAACTACAGTCAAAAAAATTGTTGGCAAAGGCTTACCATTACCTGGACAACCATCAAAACGAGGTGATTTAATACTGACATTTCAAATTAAGTTTCCAGACAAAATTTTGGATAAAGAAATAAACATATTACATAATGCCCTGCCTGATTAATTAAGTACTTTCCAACAAAAGTTGCAATAATTTTACTTTTAAAAATTTATTAAAATATTATTGAAGTATTAAACAAAAATTCCCGCCCAAAGTATAAATTGTTCAAATATTAATAAATAGTAAAATAATTTAAAATAAAATTTACTAAAAATACAAATCAACGCTTAATTTCAATGCTGACTTTCTCTCCTTTTCTGAATCTCTGAACTTATTTCGACTCACTAGAAGCTAGAAGTTTTTTCAACACATATATACTTTCATTCACTTCAGTCTACTGGTGAAATAATGGTAATATAATACAAAATCATAAAAGTAAAAATAGTTAAGCTATTAAAAAAAGTAAATTAGACATAAAAATAAATTTTACACAAAGAGCAACATTAAACTTTTTTGACAGAATTGAGTTAAAAATTATGTTGATTGAGAATAATCAGTCTTATATTTTGCTTTTTTAGTATAATTAGGATATTTTTATTTGGGGTTACTGGATTTTTTTTTTTATGTTTTTAATTCATAAATACAATCTTTTTTGTTTTCAACATTTCGGTCGACAAAAATATGTGAAAACAATTTTTTTAGAAGAAAAATTGTTTTTAAAAGCAAAAAAAAAATAATAACAAATGTGTGGCGGTTCATTGGTATAAACCTCGCTAAATTGAGGAGGTGGGTCTCATCTTGTTGATTTAATGATTGTGAGGTTTGTCTGTGAGGCGGTAACAGAAAATTGGATGATTGTTAATTTTAATGTAATTTTTTTTTTCTTTAAATGGTATATTTGAATTAAGGTTTTTTTTTCTTTATTGATGTTTCAATTAAAAAAATTGCGCTGAAAGAAAAAAATAATTTGATTTAAACCAAAACGATATAGTGAAAAACAAAAAAAAAAAACCATTTAGTAGTTATTGTAAACTTTTTTTTACACATTTTTATGATCTGTTTTCATCTGTGCTAAATTTTTTTTTTTTTTATAAGCGTTAAGATCATTTATAATTTATAAATTTAAAATTAATTTATGTACTTTCAAAGGAGGCGGTATTTTATAACATTTTAAACAATTATATATTGGTAAACATAAAAATGCTACCGTTCGGCAAATAGGTGCGAATTTAACAATTTAGTGGCAGTTATTACACAAACGGTAGATATTACATGTTATTTTTTTTTTTTTTTTAATTTTTATAGAACTTACTAATTACTAAGAAATTGTATTAAAAGTTTAGTGCCTTTTTATGTTTATTTTTTATAAGCTGATTCTGTGGAATTTTTATTGTTTATATGAAGAAGAGATAAAAATCAATTTTGTGTCTTAAGTCTTTTGTTTTTTTTTTTTTTTTGCATTTAGCAAGTTATCAAAAACTTTGAAAACATTCAGAATCAAGTCAGAATTATAATTTTAACTACAATTAGAATTTTTTTATGATAAAGAAAATTCTAAATATTATATTATATAATTTGAAATAAATATCAAAATAATATAGTAAAGAATTTTATTTTAGAAACTATTATGTTTTGAAACTATTAATTATACTCTAGTTATTTTTATATATTTTATACACGTTAGTTTTATTTTTATGAGACTATTTTTTAACAAACATTGTTAGTAAAGTATTTTCTTAAATCAAAATAAGTTTGTGTTCTGAATCTTTTGTTTTCTTTTGGAGGAGATTAAGTATTACTGAGAAATTTTAAAACATCGTACAATTGTTACTTGGCGTTAACTTATTTTAATAACTGAGCCATATGAAGCTCGTAGTATTCCCTTTTGAACATCTTCTGTATACAATATTCCTCTAAGAAAACCGAACTGTAAATGCTTTTAAGATTTTGTTTTAAAAATTTGACATGCAAGTTTCTAGAAATCTAATTGATATTTAGATACAACAATTTTAACAGAAAATTTGAGCATCTTAAATCTTGATAATGTGTTTAATACAACCATTATTAACAATTAGAAATTACCCTTTTTTATATACAATTTATGTATGTACAATATACATACAATTACAAAAGTCAATGCATCTCATCACCATTTATAATCCTTTTTTTTTGTATTTGGGTGAAACAGAGATAATAGAGTAAACAATTTTTTTTTTTTTTTTGGGAATAACGAAAGTTGATGAAATTATCCCTAGGAAGAAATGTTCATCACGTACAGTTCATTAATAACTTTAAGGAAAAAAAACATTTATCTCTTATCAGGTAGAAAAATTATTCATTCTTATATGGCAAACATTAGTTCTCACATTTAAAAACATTATACAATTCCAGTGGTGAATAATATAATTTTTTGAAAGTATCTTGTTTTATCTGTTGTTGAATGTTAATTTTTGAACCAATTTGTTATAAAAGTAATATTATAAAAGAATGGAAATAATAAAAAACAACTTTTTTTACATGTTGAGAAATTTCGAGTTTCGACTTCAATGACTTTGACCCCTCGTTAATTTAGAAAAGGTTACTATAAAATTCCTTTCCTGATTGTAAAATATTTTGTGGCCCATTTAAAGAAATTTGGTTTCATAATTTTTTTTATTGTGTGAATAATTTTTATAATTTTATAAAGTTTATAAATACTCTGAAATTAACTATGGCTATTGCATTTGCTAATATTGTATTCTCTTGAAGTAACTAAAATTGGTGCACTGTTATTGAAATAAAGTGATTCTTTCTCTGATTTGATTAAATGAAATTCCATTTACATAATTCAGATTAATACGTCCCTGACACTTTTAAATAATATTATCTATTTAATTGTCAATAAGACCTTTTTCCCAAAAGTATAATATTACAAAAAAAAATATTTTTTTTTTTTAAGAAATTACTATTATTTTTAATGGGAAGAACAAAAAAAAAATTAAATTTTCTTTTAGAATCTCCGTTTCTTTTAAAAAGCCATAATTTAAAAACCTTATCTTTTTATAAAAAAAAAAAACCTTCATGTGACAATGATTACCCGAATTAAAATTAAAAAAAAAAATATTAAAGATTATAAGAATGTAAAAATGAAAGGTACCTTGCACATTGAATACCTGAACCTAAATGCATTTCTTTTTTATTATTTTTTTTCTTTTGATTTAAAAAAATTTCTAAAATTTATGGGCCGCCTTTCCTCATGAGTCATTTAGTATCAGAAAATTTCCTGTCATTTCTTTTCTCTAAGTACAGTTAATGAAAGAATTTTTTTTTTCTGTTAATTAAATGTCAAGGTGTTGAAGTCCCATTATTATAAAGAGTAAAATAATATTTTTTATTATTTTTTGATAATAAAACGATGTGGTCATTTATGTGCCGATTAGATGCATTCAGACTATAAATAGTTTTTCGGCACTATATGAACATAATGGAATTTGGATAAAAAAAAATTATAAGTCTTGTTATCAAATTATTGAATTTTATTTCAACAAACCAACTTAAAAAATTTGATACCTTATAAGTAGTACAATTAAAAATAGAAGTTAAAAATATATCCATAATGATTAAATATGGTTTGTAGAATTTGCGCTTTATTTTTTATTATAACAAAATAAAGTATAGAAAGTTACTTTCCATTATTATAATTCTTAATGAGGGTTGACCATAACTTTTCAGTTCAAAAAGTATCAAAACGTTTGATTGCTAGTATTTGGTGCCAAACACACCTTTTAACTGACTGTTAATATAATTATAATACTGAAAAATAAAAGTATTCTTTTTAATGAAAACTATATATTATTTACAAGATTTCGTATACGCATGATTTCTCTAAAATGTTATCGAAATTTAATACAATAAAATTTTACATCTTTCTAATTTTTATCAATTTTTATTTTAATCGCTTGATTGAATTAAAATAATAAAATAAAATAAATTGAAAAAAAATAAAAAATAAAATGACCATCAAAATAATTCAGCTGAAAAATGAAATTATTTTCAGTTGTCTTCATTTTGGTAGACGCCGCATCACTGCTGCTCCACAGGTGAATTTATAATCAGTATTTTTATTACAAAATTTAAAATAAAAACATTTTTTTTTGTTTAGATGATGTTCTCTAAAAGGTGTTAAAAATAAAATGTATAGTGATACGACAAGTATGTAACAAGCAAGTTAAAATTTTAAATTGTATTGATATAAAAATATATATATATTTTTTTTTAATAATACTAAAAAATTAAGAAAAATAAAAATTTTACGATTTTTTTAAGCTGATCGTTATGGATAATCTCAAAAATATGTTCCAAATTTATTGATTCAGCTTTTTAATTCGTCCCAAAAAATATAATATACTGATTCAAAAATTTCTTTGAAACTGAAGAAGAATTCTATACATTACGGAAGTTGGACACTTAAATTCAAAATATTTTGTCGAAGTTTTCAACCTTAAGTAAATTTAGTTGAACTTGGGTCAAGTTGTTAACATTGCATATCTTCTTGAACTTTAAAACTACACAGAATCTAGGAATCAATATCATAAATAATGAGTATGGAGTATCGAACAAGAAATAATATTTGGATAGTGAATAAAATTTTTGTTAATAATTTTCATTCCCAATATAGCCGTAGAGTATTATAAAAAAAAATATATTATTTGTGATTCATGTTATCCTAAAAAAAATGTGTTGAATACTAAGTTGCTTATTTTATGATCAAACTATATATGTTTTAACGCAAATAACAGTTTTGAGCCTCAAATTTACAAAATTAACCAAAAATGCAATTTTTTTTTATTCTATATTAAATTTAAACAAAATTGTTTATATTATTATGTAAAGTGTGAGAATATGAATATGGAAGGAAACGATCGCAGCAGGACATGTTTTTTTATTTTTTACTTATTTTTTTTTAACTAGGTAAGGAACATCCAGCATAAAGATATTTTTATAAAACTACCTTCACAATAATATTAGAAAAAAAAATTGTCCTCTTCCACTTTGGAATAAAAACAAACAAAATTGAAATACACAAAATTTTTTTCACAACAAAAAATTTGGCCTAAACTGGTTTTTGCTTCTTTTTTTTGAATTTTATTGACCGATACCTTAGAATTCAACTAGAACCTTTAACTTATATGTTTTTACAATTATTGTTATAAAAATGAATCAGTTTTTTTTTTTTTTCTGAAAAATCGAAACCATGGTGACCGGAAGAATTTTTTTTTATTATACAAAGTTAGTAGGTATAACGTATAAGGATTTAACGAAAAAAAAAAAGTTATGATAAAATATTAAATATTTTCAGGTGGTCTTTCTTTATTTTTACATTACGAGATAGTGTGATAACTAACTTGGTAGTTTTTTTTTTTGCCAAATTTACATGTTAACAAAATAACAGCGTACTAACAAAATCTGTTTTGGTGTCAATTTTATTTCTTATATTAATAAATTTGTCTTTTTAAATGAACTATTTAAGCAGTACTCTACAATTAAGAATGATAACTATCACACTAGTCAAATTCAATTATCATAAAATTTCAATTTATATTCACTATATAGTAGTGTTTCTTTTTTCATTTATATAAAATTAATATAATTAGGTAATTCTCAATATTAAATGTAATAAGTAACTTCAGAAATTATCGTACACTTGGAATCGAAAATTTTTAGATATTTAAATAATATGTATAATGCACTTGCCATCTGTTTTTTAATAAAATTGTAAAATATATAGTTCAATATCTTATTCACATAATTTCTTGTACCAAATACTTATATATTGAAATAACTATATTTAAACTATATTGTAGGTATATTATATTCAACACTTTGAAACGGAATATTTATATTTAAAAAAAAAAAAAATTAATAATTCAATATTTATGATTATAAGTAAATATGTGCATAATCTCTGACAATATTTTTATAATTTTAACATTTTTATACATAATTTCAAGTTCTTTTTTATTACATTTTTTAAGGCAATAATTTGATTGCTGCTGCTTAAATGATTGAAAGTTAAAAAAAAAAAAATATATATATATATATATATATATATCCATATCGACCGACAAATTTGCCTTTCTTTCAATAAATCACATTCAGCTTATTCTTTAATTTTTCATCTTAAACTAAAAGATACTTATCTTTTAAAAAAAAAATCTTATTTAGGGAAAGTGTGTTTAAAAAAAATTGCAACAATATTAAATTATACTGTGAATCAATTTGTTTATCTGAAAATTTGTTTTTATTCAATGTTAAAAAAAAAAAATTTATTTAGCATTTTCTTTGAATTAATATCGATTACAAAAATTGATAAGACAATATCTAAGAATTTTTATCATAAAATTAACCTTATTTTAGGATTATTTAGAACTAATTTTTTGGCGAAATATTCAATTAATTTTAGTAATAAAAATAGAACAGGCTTGTGTTTATTTCTAAAATCAGTTAATTACATTTTATTAGCCAAAACTCTATAAAAATTAAAATTTAAGTGATTTATTACTATAGTTCCTTTAAAATCTCTTTAATACTTTTTAAAAATATTAAATATTGGTAAAATTGTTTCTTCATTTGCTTGAAGAAGTATCACGAGTAGTACCGGAAAATCCATCGACATAAATCCAAAATTAAAAAAATCACTTTAGTCACTTTAATTTATGGTGCATTAGTGTACAATGTACATATATTTTCCGTATCGCAAGAAGAAATTGCTAACATTCTAAGCAAAAAAAAAAATTGCAAAAAAAAAATTATTTCAAAATTAAATTTCTTTTACAAAATAAAATCCATCTTAAGGACAAAATTATTTTGTAATCATATTACTTTAAAACATATATATATATAATATATGCTATATGTATGTAATGAGTGTATATTTTTAAGATACACTATTATGATAAAAAATAAAAATATTTTATATTTAAAAATTATTATTATAATTTTATAAGTTATTTTATTTAAAAAAAAAAAAAAAATTTTAAATTTTTGGTTCGTAAACTATATTAAAAAGTTAAGGAAAACAGAAAAAAAATATCTTTTTTTTTTTTTTTTATTCAAATTTTTCCTAAAGCGAATTTGAAAACGGAAAAATGTGCTCGTTTAATGTGCAATCATCATCGGTATAACAACAAAATAAAAAAAAAAAAAACAAAAAAAAAAAAAAAATTATAAACGGCAATAAATCGATCAATCAATAATTATTTTGAATTAACAGAATACGGGCCCATCTTTTCCAAGAGAAAGAGAACAAACGACGAAACAGGACGCGATCTTTAATACAGAAGAAAATGCGATAAGAAAAATATGCCTTTAAGTGTATCATCGTAACATCTGCATTGCTTATGTTTTTCTGTTCGCTTGTTTATTTTTATATGTATTTTTTTTTTTTTTTATTTCTTCTTATATGCTTTTAAAAATAATTTGTTAAAATATTGCATTGATCCCATAAGTCTTTAAAGGATCATTCTGTAAAAATACAAAAAAAATAAAAACTTGTTACACATGGATTTTTTTTGTTTTCCTTCAATTAAAAAAAAAAAAAAAAGAAAAAAAAAAAATCGAAATTAAATGACGAAGACATATTATTGTAACTATAATTTTGATATGCAAAAAAAAAAAATTTTTTTTTTCTTTCTTAAGAACATTATAACTTAAAATTTTATTTTACTTGAAAATTTAAGATACAAAAAGAAAAATTTAAGATTTAATTTGATTATTTTATATATATATATTTGAATCACGGCAATACGATATTAAAATGTCCTCTATTAATGTTATTAAGTTGAACCTTCTGTATAAAATTTCCATAATAGTTTAAGATCAAATTCTGGGAGGTCGAGTACCACTGGGATATGAAATAAGCTTAAGAACAAAAAAATTTTTAAGATCTATAGAATCTTAACTTATAAAATATCAGATTTTGGTTTCCAAGTTTTAAGATTTCAGAAATTTACGTACTCTTATCAAATTTATCTCATGCACTTTCCAATCATATTTATCTATCGATAATCTTTCGAAATTTTTTTTTTTGTATTTTACAAATTCAACCTGATAACTTTTGGTGTCCTACTGGCAAATATGTATCCGTAATCTTTAACTTCTCTATTGATTCAAATTCTGTCATACTTATGACTCTAATCCTTATAGTTTTCGCATATAATAACTTCAATAATATTTCTAATAATGCAAAAATTTGATTAAGTACTAAGAACAAATACCTCTACCTGAAATTTGATTAGAAAATTTTGTTGTAAATTAGTTATGATTAGAAAAATACAAATTAATATTTTGGGGTTAATTTCGAGCATAATGGTAATTAGATAGTAATAATATTTCAATTTAAAAAAAAGTTTCTGAGATCGTTATAAAATTATTCTTGTATTTTAATTGTTTTTTTTTTATTTATGTATATAAATTATTAACACTCGATTATTATAATTTGTTTAAGTAAAACCGCTCGTCACAGGATAAAAATCCAGTTTTTTTTTTGCGAATACTTTAATAAAAAAAAGTCTAAACATATTTCAATAAAACTTACTTTTTATTACTGAATACTTGATGTCATTAGAATGTTTTAATTGGGGACATATTGTAAATAGTTTTTATCAGAAATCTGCCAAATAAATTTTTTTATTTGGATTAAAAAACAAAAATTTGTCTTCAAAAGTAGATAAGAATATTGGGACAGCACGTTAACTTAAAAAGTTCTCTGATAATAGATGGCCCTATTCTAGCTAACTGCAATTTAAACAAGAAGTTTTTCGTGGACGTAAATTCCGAATGCATTCCAAATCCAACCATTAAGTATATTTAATATATTATTAATTATAAAGTTCTCATATTTATGTTCTATAAACTTTACATTTAATATTATAGATATTAATATATGAATATTGAAAACACTTCCGTCCGGCAATTTCAATTTAAATTATTTTGTTTATGATATTCATTACATAGAAGTACCAAGTTTTCGTACCTTGACATCATTGTGGGAAACGTATACATATTATTACATATATTTTCAATCTTAATTTTTTTTGCCTTATTTTTGTTTAATTTATAAATTTATTAATAAAACATTAAATACAAAAATATTATTATTTTTATTATTATTGAATTGAGCAAGTAAAAAGACAAGCGATGATAATTATCAATTGTGGGTACAGTGACCAAACGTCCTATCCTTAGTCTGCTGAAATGACCGAATCTAAAGCTCAATTTCAGTATGAAAGCTTCCTAGGTGAAAAGGGTAAATAAGATTATTAAGTTGGAAAAAATTAGGAATAATGGTTACTTGTGTTGTCATGTATAATGTAGATTTAAATTTTTTCAACTTTGTATTAAAGTAAGTAAGCTTATCAAAATCGTAATTTTCGTCATATTATGAGAAATTAAAAATTTCATTTTTCCATAGAAGATTATTTTTAATCAAAATTATTTATAAAAAATACAGTTAAGATAAAAATTAATATTGATGCAAAATATTTTATAATAAAAATTTTAGAATCTTAATCTGTGACCCTAATTTATATACAAATAATTTCAATATTCATTGACATTAATTTCATTATATGAAAATTCAAAAAAAATTTTTTTTTTGCACGCACTAATTTATTTATTTATATTTTAGATATCTTTATTTGTATCTACTTTGGTGTGAGTTTTAATAAAACTTATTTTCTTCACTATAATAATGCGTAGATTAACTTTAAGGTCTATTCAGATGAATTTAAGAATCGGTTTTTAGTACGACAAAATGAACAAACATTTCTAAGCATTTTCAAACAAGTAATACGCATAAATAATTCAACTTCCTCTTAAAAGAAAGATATTTTTAACAAATAGACAATTCAAATTTCAAGAATAATGTTAGAATTAGAAGTGTTCCCCCTGTTAAAACCTAATTTACGAAAACTACTCTTATACTGGAATTATAATTCTTGAAAAATCAGTGTAGAATGCAAATACATACTCTTGACTAAAAGCATTACTGAACTTAACAACAACCTATTGACTTTTGCTTCTTTAGTTTTTGATTAACTTGCTTTTTCTGAACTACGTTTACAAATTTTTAAATAAATTTAAATAGATCTGTACTGAGCTAAATTCATACTTTTTTGGTTTTATGAAGTCATCTTGCAGGATGTTAACAATAAGCTTTGTTTAGCAAATAAATTAAAATCCAGAGAAGAATTTGACTTCAAAAATTAGTAAATATTTATTATCACTTGCACACCAATATCCAATGAAAAATTTAACACTGTAAAAGCAGTTTAATGTATTTTAAAAAAAACTTCAATTATTATTTCAAACGGTATACAGATAATCCAGACCTTAATATAATACAATTGTGATACATTAAAAACTGATTATCTTTGAATATGTATATACAATGTTCAATAAATAATCGAATAAGATAAATATTTTTATATATAGAAAATGGTGTTGGCTTAAACGATCCGGTTGTCGCCTTTTTCTCTTAAAATATTTTAATATATTTTTATTATTATTATTATTATTACTTAAAAATATATATATATATAATTGTAGAGATACACATATGGAATATACAAGCATACATTATGTTAATATAGTTTTTTCTTACTTTCATTACAGGAAAGCATTTTTAAATGAACAAAAAAAAAGTGTATATGTACAATGTAAATTTAACTAAATAAAATTAAAGTTAATATGAATACGATATTTAATAGCATAGCTAAGTATATTTCGAAATATAAACGTTGAAGTGAAGTAAAAGTATTTTATTTTGTATTTTACGATATGCGAATAAGATTTAAAAGTTAGGAGAAAAGAAAAAAAAAAAAAAATAATCATCATGGGACACAATATGGGTGGTCATAGAAAACTAATAAAATTATTATTTTTCTTTTCTTATACATTTCAATATTAATAAAACAGTTTCTTTGAAAAAATAAAAGTATAAAAATTAGAAAAAGAAAATCGTTAAAAAACAACAAGAATGCATTTATCGATAACAAAATTATGAAAAAAAAATATTACATTGTTACTAGTTAGAAGGATTAGTTATCCTTAATTGTTTTCTTAAATCAATTTGTCACTATTTTATTTTGACTCATGTTTATAAAATTTAATGACTTTACATAAGTATTATTTATCTTTATTGTTTTTATTTTTTAACTCTTGTGATATTTAATATTTTAATGTTACAAGCACAGAGCAATTTAAAATATACTCATCGTAATCTTGATAAATAAAACAATTTTTAGCTATCCCAAAGAATTTCTTCGATCTTCGATTATTAATAAAAGTATATTCTTGACAATCTAGACGTAAATAGCTATATGGCTAGACTACAATTTACTCAACAATCCGCATGAACTTTATATATACTGAACTAAAGTTCAAAGAACCTAGAATTTGATTTATTTTAATAACTTTTCGTTTATATTTCTGTACTTTGACTATTATTAAGTTAATTAAAGTGCTTTCGAAATACTTTTTTTAGATTTAGATTAGATTTATGTTTTACTTTGAGCGTGTACTCTAGTCTAAGAGATTTAGATTCTATAACCTTTGATAATTATTTTTTTTGCATTTAAATAGTTGTTATTACGAAAGATGTTACGGAATTCAACTGAAAAATGCTTTGAACGAAACATTGTGCGAGATTGACATTAAATAAAACTCTAATAAAGTACTTTTTTTTATCAATAATTTGCAAAAAAATAAAATCAAAACCCTAATATCTAAGAAATGCAATTTTACAGATACGTATAACATGTTTGTAGAATGTATTGTAGTTGTAAATGCTACTAATTATTGCAAAATAAGTAAAAAATTCAGGAATACTTTATCCAAAAGTTAATATACCGATACCGACTGAACGCCAAGTCCCATGACAACCATTATTTAAAAAAACGCATTTTTTTACTGCTTTCAACAATAAACCAAAAATGTTACCAAATGATTATTTAGTAGCATCATATTTTCGTATACATTTTAATTCTTTAACTTAAAAATTGATAATACCGATGAATAGTAGCAGGAAACTACCTATAACATAAGATGTGTCTTGGAAGTAATCACTCATCTTTGAAGTCTGTAAATTTCGAACACAATTAATTATTGTTATATTTTTCAATTTGTGCCTAATGAAATATTGTGGTTAAAAACTATAGAGGACTATCTTCTACTTCCTTGACGCAAATACACATAAAAGAAAGACCTTTTCGAATTTAGTTTTAAAAGCATATTTTACATAAAGCTTTTTTGAGTAATTCAAGAACAAAGCAATTTTTGCATTTAAATGGTTTAATATCTGTATTATTTGTATTCAAACCAGTTAAAACACACAAAATAATACGACCCACTTGAAAATTTTTAGTCTGTTTCCTTTTCTAAATGAATTATAATGGCTATTTATAAGCCAATAAAATTTTTTACATATTTAGATTTTATTTTTTAAATACATTTACATGTGTATATTTTTATCCATACTGGGCAAATTATGATCAATTAATCAAGTTATAGTAATTGACTTGTTCTCAAAGAATGCGACAAGAAGCCAAAAATAACATGATAAAATTAATTATTTTTCCCTGTGTACGTTTATTTACGAGGAGCATTCTAAAATGTTTGGTAACTAACATAAAATTTTTCTTCTTGTGATGTTTTATTTAATTGAAGGGAGTGATTGACAGATTATTACACTTTATTACAGAGTGTACATAATATTTCAAGATTTCTTTTCTGGAAAATACAAAACGTCTATTATTAAAACGCATATGAGTTTTTAAATTTATAAAGTTTTTCTTACTTTTTAGACAATTTGTCTCAGTGACAGTTACATAAGTGATTATAAATCTTTTTTATAAGTCATTCAGAATATTTAGGCAAAAATTCCTACAAATATCTATATGTCGAGAGAAAAATACTCATGATATTTTCTGATTTGATAATATGGCGGATAATTCTCTTGTCCAGATTCAAGTGCAAATCATGAATTATAAATTTAAGTCTTACGGAGAAGAAAATATTAATCACATCCAGTCAAAATTTAAACCAATAAATAGAATAAATATACCAAATAAATAAAAATAAATGTGTATAGGAAAATCTTTAATTGCTATCTGATATTCAAATGCATGGTCAAGTTACTTAAAATCTCTTTGCATATTTTAATGTTTTTGTATTTTCACAGTTTCAAATGAAAAAAATATATTTTTATTAAAAATAATACGTAATGTCTATGTAGTCGAATTGCCATTATATTCAAAAATATTTTGTCGTAATGAATCCTTTTAAAATCTTTTTATCTGTTTCAGAATTATTAGAATTCAAATATATTGAGAATAAGCTAAAACGACTAATAAGTTAAAATATTAATTTAAAAAAAAGTAGGAGCAGTGTGGAAGCTTATCCTCGTTTTAATCGTGCATAAATAAGTGTTCATATATTGTCATTAGTAACATGGGTAGTAGGAAAATGGATTGTGTGGATGTTTTGAATATTTCTAAAAACATATTAACTTATAATAACAGTTTTATCCCTAAATTGAATTGCTAAATATTCTCGAAACATTACTTTAAGCTTATTACTGAGTGACAAAATAAAATTTAACATTTGAGGCTGAACAAAAACAGCATTTTAATATTTGTGAAATAGGAAATGTTTACATTATTTCAGATACTATCAGTTAAATATGCGATTCCACATAAATGTAGACAAAATTTGGCATGTAATTTTATAATAAAAATATTATTCAATTACTAAATATAAAACCTGACATCATTAAAACCATGCAAATATTCACCTAATTAACATAACAAAACAAATCTAGAAATTTGTCAATTATATACAAATGGAATAAAAAGATAAATCAAAAAATTAAAAAAATAAAACTTACTCATTTTATCAACTTTTAAAATTGGTGTAGGTTAAAAATTTTATTAAAGCTATTCTGTGGTTTCAAAAACATTTATATATACTAGATTAAAAAATTTCAAAATGTTATTTTGTGGTCCCAAAATGTTTGCCCATACATATTTTTTATTCAAAAATATTCTATGCTCAATCCTTTTAAGTTTCTTCAATAAATATTTTACAAAATTAAATTAATTGAGCTAAGAAATTTAATTTAGATTTTCTAAAACAATTCTATAATTTTACATAACAAAACTTAACTTAAGAAATTCAGCTACTGATTTTTCACTACTTTATTCATAAACTGAATTTACATGGAATCGCCCAAGAAACACTTATTATTTTATAAAATTATCGAAAGGAAGATTCCAATAAATAATTTTCTTTAAAGTTTTCGAAATGAATCTTAGTATTAAAGTAATATTATATGATAATAAAAAATGCCGTGATTACTTTCTTAAAGCAAGATACGAAAATTTTCTTATATTCATTTTTTTTTTATCTTCTTATAGATTGTTAAATGGAAAACTTTATAAAACACTGTATAGTTGAACTTAATATGGAATATTTATTTATTTCTATGTAACTGCTTAAGATAGAAACACAAGTAAAAGGATGAAAATGTTACAGAAGTTAAGTAATATTTCATATCAGATTTGTGTAATTACAAATTTGCATGTGTTAATTTGTTTTATTTCAGATAGAGCATATTTATTTGAAAAAATAAAAATAAAAAATAAATAATAATAATAATAAAAAATAAATAAATAAAATAATTTTTTTTTCTTACTGAAGCATGGTTATTTTAATTGATATTGATCCCGTTCCTAACATGGTGTTTGCACAAAAAATGCCATGTAAAAGTCAAATAAAATCGATAATTAATGATAACATAATGAGATGGAACAATCTTTGAGGATTAATTCAAATTGGAGAAAAATAAACGGATATTATAATTGATACAAAATTAAAATGTTTTTATTAAAAAGAGTTATTGCACAGATTATAAAATACCTTAATATTTTGTATTTATTTTAATTCCAGAAAATTCATTTAAACAAGAACTTCATTATTGTAAAAATTGTCAATCAATATGCCCGATTTTAAGGCGACATTTACCTTACATTACGAGAATTTTTATTACGAACATGTCAGATTATTTTGTTTACTTTAACTTCAAAATATGTAATTAAAAATATGGAATGTTAAAATAAGTCACAACAAAATTTTAATTTGGTGGATGTATCTTGTATTTTATATGTTTAACAAGTTGGTTAAGAGTCTTTAATTTATGTTCACTGTTTTGTTTTTAACAGAAACTATTAATTACAAAAAAAATTTTATGAAACTACTTCTTTTCATTATAATTTCCATAATTTTCTATATAATTGATTTTCATTGTATTTCCTCTTAAAATTTTCTTCCTTAAAATTAGAAGTTCTATTTGGGGATTAATTTCAAATAATTATTGTTCAGTCTATTTCTGGAAATGATTTCATAAAATATCAGCTAAAACCATTTAGTTATTTTTTTGAAAATGTTATCTAATAAATTTAGATATTTATAATAGTAAATACCTTCTGGCACCATAAATGCAGGTAATAAAAAAAATTAAATTAAAAACATTACAAAAAAAAAATTATATTAAATAAAGAAAAAAAATGTTATTTTAAAATTTTTATTCTCATACCAATAATAATTTCATATAAATTGACTTGTGAAAATTTGAAATTAACAATGCTGAGAAAAATTCTATACGTGCAAAAATATATTTACTTTACACCCATCATTACCATTAAAATTAAAATGAAGATTTTAAATTTCTAAAAAAAAAATATATAACTATAAATTTATTTTTTAATCTTCGGTATTAAATGTTGGCATTTTTAATTTTTTTTTTGACAAACTTCTTTATACCGAACAATCATCAATGTATATCCTGAAGCTAAAGCTAAAGTTTGAATAAAATAAATTTAAATATTCCGTGTTATAAAATACCATATGTGGATCTCTTATCTGTGAAATGTTTATAATCCGTAATAATAATGTTTATAGACTTTATGTGACACAACGTTTTTTTTAGTGTAATTCCATTATTCGCAAAGTATCGTATAGTGTCATTTTATAAACTTAAACACCTAATTTAGCCCAAAATGGAATTAAAACATCTAGTATTTTTGTAATTTGTTAAATTGAGGAATTTAAATCAATTAATAATAAAATTTTAAATGTCGTTCATGTTCAATTATAGAGATGAATATTTTCAAATACAAAAATTTTCAAATTAACTATATTCATTGTAAATAAATGATGTTAAATTTTAATAAGGAAGTTGAATGAACATAACATAAATTAATATTCTTTTTTAATTTGTCCATTAATTAAAGTATCATAGAAATAATTTTACTAAGTAGGTATAAGTATTAAAATTAAAAAATTTTTTTCTTAATTTTGAAAATATGTTTTAGCAGGCAAATAGAAACAACTTGGTGTAGTACATTTGTCAACATAGTTATACCATGAAACACCTTATATTATATTTTCTGTGACCATAACCAATTGAAACTGGAATAAATTGAATACCATAAACCTTAATCTTTTTATTATCCTTAACAATTTACAAGCTCAAAGTCTTTAATAACTTCCTTAATGTACATATAAAACTTGTCTATATACTTGTGAAAGTATTTTCAGCAGTTCAAGAATGTTCAACAATAAATCAATTCGGGATAAAAAGAACGTTTTTAATACCAGTACCGAATTCTTACCTCATATCTAGACATTCCCTTCTGTGCCATAAAAATTATCAAATCTGGTTTTTGAAATTTTAATTCTTTAACATCTTGGAAATTTAAAGTGAACGAATATAATTTTTTTTTTTCGAAAAGTCTGGTTAAATTTGAACAATTCTAAGAATTGAATAGAAAACACTTCAATTAAAACAATTTTGAAATTTTATCAAAAATAAACAATGTCAGCAATGTATTGCATAGTAAAAATGTTTTTTTTTTCACAATTTTAACAAGATTCTTTTTATGGTTAATTACTAAAATTGGCCATTGCATATATTATTGCAATGTTACTATCAGATTTTCTTTTTCAACATAAATTGGTATAATAAAATTAATGATTAATTTTTATCAAATAATCATAACACTATCGATCTTTAGAAATCCTAATAAAAAATTAAATAAAAACTGATAGATCAACAGATAAAATTATATATATGATGCTTAAATGTGATTTCAAAATATTTTTTTGATTTATATAGCTTTAGTTATTCCAAATTCCCCAAGCATCTTTGATTCTTCAGAAAAATTGAAAATGCTGATAATAATTTAAAATAAGAAAAATATTAATGCAAGTTAACTTTATTGAATTTTAATGCATTTCTTGAATTACTTATTACATGAAATTTTTTTTTTAAATATTCATAATTTTAAAATCAATGAACCTAATTTAATTTGTTGACTGACTCAAAACACAATTCATAGGAATAAAAACATAAATAAATAATAAAAGAATAATATAATTAAAATTGGCCTTGAAAAAGTCGATATTCAACTGTTAAAAAAAGTCACTGAAAACTAATTTGAGAAAAAAAATCGAACTTTTTGTTCTTCAGCTTGTTTAATGTCGACATGATAATACTTTGTATTAAAAATTTTTAATTTTCACACTTTAGTTGGAAAGGATAAGATAACATTTTCTTCTTATGTGAAGGAAACAACTCTAACTGTACAGGTAAGGGTCACTTTCAAACTTATGAACAGATTTTAATGATTGTGAACTAAGATATTGATATTATTTATTTATTATAGATTAGCTCAAACTTTTAATAAAACAATACAATATTTATTTACTAATTTACATAAAAATCAATTCAAAATTTTGTTTCCGCTAATAGTAATCAACAGAGCGATGACGTGGATTTGAGAAAAATTGTATTATTTGATGTATGTAAGAGAAACTATATTTTCATTATTTACAATTTCATGTATTGTTTTAGGGATACTATTTTTAAATACATTTTAATTTTTTTGGCCCATTAAAAGTTTGGTCTCATAGAAGGAGGATAGAGTGTTAAAATTTAAGGTACATCGTAGATATATGACTTCTTTGGGTAAATAAAGAAAAATAATAGAATTTTCGCAAAAAATAATAATTCGAAAAAGGGGTTTAATTTTTTTCTCACCCATAAAAAGAACAAAACACAAAGCAAAGTGACATAAGACAATAAAAGTCAACATTTTGACCAACAAAAAAATATATATACCTATATTTTAAAATTAAATTAAAGATTATTATCTTTTAATAAAAACTATTACGTTTTCTTAACATTATCCAAAAATTTTAAAATAAATTGAATCGGAAGTAACAAAAATAAATTTTTTTTTTTTTAATTTTTAACAAAAGACAAAATTAACATATTTTTTAAATACATCACTAGCTAAATTGTTAAAAATAAAAGATAGATTAGTTATCACACAGTAGGATTTTGAATAAAAATTTACTAATGAAAGTAGATTTATTTCATTAAAAAGTGTAACTGAAATAACATTTTCGAGAATGAGAACCTCAATTGAAGTGAATCAATCCGTAAAAATTTATTATTTCTTAAATTTTGAAAGAAAATCAAATATATTTGTAGGTAACCCTTTCTTTTTGAATAAAAACGAAAACAATTTTTTTTTTGTTAGTTTTTTTTGTAATGTTAACTTCTGTGGGTCATAAGATCATACATTTTTTCGAGATAATGTAAATTATTTTCAAATAATTTCACTTGCTGTTTAACTGAAAGAATTGTTCACAATTCAGCCAATTTATGAGAATGTCAAATCTCCAATACACCACAATAAAACTTTGTACTACTTTGTAGAGGGTAGATCTACATTATTTTGAGTGCATGGAAACTCTTCTAATTTTCTACTTGAAGATTTTTACACCTTTCTTATTAATGTTGAAAGAAATAGTTTTATGCTATGGAAAGTACCAATGAGTTGTATTATAATATCTTAAACACATTCTTTTTTAAATTAGTTTCAGAAAGTATTCGAATTGCTGATACCAGTTGTGCAGAGACATACCAGTTGTGCAGAACCAAAATACCAGTTGTGCAGAGACATACCAGTTGTCCAGAACCAAAATACCAGTTGTGCAGAGACTTACCAGTTGTGCAGAACCAAAATACCAGTTGGGCAGAGACTTATCAGTTGTGCAGAACCAAAATACCAGTTGTGCAGAGACATACCAGTTATGCAGAACCAAAATACCAGTTGTGCAGAGACTTACCAGTTGTGCAAAGACAATCCAGTTATGCAGAACCAAAATACCAGTTGTGCAGAGACATACTAGTTGTGCAGAACCAGAATACCAGTTGTGCAGAACCAGAATACCAGTTGTGCAGAATCATACCAGTTGTGCAGAGACAAAATACTAGTTGTGCAGAGCTATACCCGTTGTGCAGAGAGCGGAACTTCATCTAAAATTCTAAATCATTTTTCAAAACTAACTCTATTCGTTATAGTCAGAAATAGGATAAAAGTCATAAACAAGTTATATAATTTTATTTCGAAAAATTTTTGAAAATATTAGTTTTTTTTTCCTTGAAAAAATAACAAAAAATTTATCTTCATGACTTTGAAAAAGGAATAAAGAAAACAGTTTATGTTTTTTTTGTTTTTCTATTTTTTTCAAAATGCCATTTAGTCAAATTTTATTTGTTTATAAATATTATTTTTCCTTGAGGGTTCTTTTTTTTTTTTTTGCTATTGTTTTTAAGATTTCCTGTGCGGCTTTTGCTAGGAAACATAAAATAGCTATATCACCTAAAATTTTTTTTACTTCAAAATTTAAATTAAGTTAAAAGTGAAATTTACTTAGTCCTTTAATAATACTACTTTTATGTTTATTTTTCATTTGGAAAAAGAATCAAGGTTGATGCAAAATATATGTACACCTTGGGAGGTTTATTTTATTTCGTTGTAAATTTTATGGTCAATTTAAAATTCAACAAGCATTTAAGAGAATGCTTTGTCATTATTTAAGTTTTCTTAACATCATCGGATAATATTAATGTTCGGGATAAATAATGCGATTCTCACAGAATGAGTGATAATATTTTTGAGATATTCTAGGAATATTTCAGCAAAAATGTCCCAGCTCCAAAAAAGATGAAATTCATCGCAGATTGTGTGACGAGGACTAGATTTAAAAACTGAACCATATATTAATGCGAATATTGTGGAAATTAATATGTATATTATGTTTAAAAATTTTATATTACTGAAAATAACATGCAACACCTTTTCAATAAACTTACATTTTCGATAAAGATTTTGATTCTAAGAATTTTTGTGAATCACACAAAAAAGGTAAAAAAAAAAATAAAAAAAAAAATTAGCCAAAAAATAAAAATTAAATGATAAAAAGACATCATTTTTTAGAATTAAACATTAATCTGGCAAAGATAATAAAAATAACGTAAAAAATATAATTAAGATCTTTCTATCGAAAATTTTTTGATTATACTCAATTATACGTAGCATATTACGATGAAGAGTGTTTATTACACTCTTAAATAATTAAATTTTATCTTTGTTAACCATTTTTTAACTTTCAATCAATCCGCATATAAAAAAAAATATAATATCAATAAAAATTGGTTGCGATAATTTTTATTGAGTTTTTCAATTGACATTTAGTAATATTTTTTATGTTAACATTTTACAAAATAATACTTTAATTTTAAAGAATATTGAAAGCACACAAAATTTTCAAAAGTAACTATCACAAGTAAGTATTGTAAAATATTGTCAGTTCAAAAATTAACTTAAATCCATGGGACGTACTTCGAACACATAAAAATAAAATATTTGAAACGAAGACAAAACCGGTATAATATCATAAATTCACCCAAAAATTTAATTGAAAAATAGATTTGAACTCTTGAAATCCAATCAACCATTTTATATAGAAATACATTGACCCGATAAATGCAGTATCTCAAAAGAAATTAATAAGTTAAATCGAATTAGACTATACAATTATGTCATAAAAATGTGAGTCAGGAAGCTTATTTCGTAATATATACGTAATACTCATTTCTATTTCAGAACTTTTTTTTGTATCATCATAATTCGAAGTGTTAAAAGTTATTAGCAAGAAGCGAAAACAAAATATATTGCTTCTATTAAAAAGTTTTTTAGTTTTTTTTTTTAAAACCACAAAATATGGGGAATCAAATTTTATGCGAAAATTTTATTAGCCATTTGGAATTGAATTAACATTATGACCAAACATTATCCAAATTTATCCATAAACAATAACATTGAACTATTAAGTTAGGAATATTATAAAAAAGAAAACATTTTAACATATATTTTTACAACCAAGTGTTTATTTATTCCAATATTAATTCATACAGAGAGTTCAATAATTTTTTTTACAGATTAGTCTAAAATGTGCGTTTAATTCTCTTAAATTTGAAAACTAAATTTTAATTTTATTCAGTAGTTGATCTTTTATTAATTTCAAAGCAGTGATGTAAGATCTACAATCTGCGAATACTGTCTTCTGGAATATTGAAAAATTATTTAAGTCTTGAAAAACTTACACAATATATATAAACTAATTAAAACTTTCTGATTAATCCAGGATAATAAGTTCGACAAGTTCGGCAAGAGATAAATTTTCCCAAATATCTACATTATAAGGTGCAAAAGTAAACTATTCTATGAGTAACACAAGTTCTGTGATTAATATTTTTTCAATAAATTTTGTGCTTTTTATTTTTTTTTTATATATATTTTTGTATTTTTTAATCCATTAATTTTAACGAAAATGACATTATTTATTAAGAAATTTAGATTTTTAATTTTTATTTTATTTTTTTTTTTTTTTTAACATTTCATTTTCGTTTTAGCAAAATAAATTTGATGTTACGTCGTACGGGTTAAACATTGTGAAGAAATAAAATCTAAGAAAGAGCGAAGAATTTTTAAATTTATTCTTTTAAAAAAATAAATAAAAATCTATATGGATTATTTTTATATCATTACTAATTCTTTGATTAATGATGCTTTTTTTGAATTCTGATATCAATTTCAGGATTTTAAATTCTTTGTTTATTTCTTATTAAGAAAAACAGAATTTTTTGTCATTATCAGCAAAACAAAACAAGAAAACAAAATTTATTTTTTGTTTAAAAATTTTAACAAAAAAAAAAAAGAAAATATAAAAATGAAATTAAGAATTGTAGGTGTGTTTGTCGTGGTCAAGTAATTGTCCTTGTAAAATTTAAATAAATTTCGATTTCTTTGAAGTTCTTCTCTTTTTTTTTTTTTTAATCATTTACAAATAAAAACTTACAGCACAGCTAGCAGAGGCACAGTTTTCATTAAATAATGATATGTTTTTCATTATTGAAAGGGCCAAGTACTTAAAAACGTAATTAAAGGATCGCAGATAACAGAATAACCAAGAGCACGGTTTCAACTGATCGGCATACTTAATTTTGCATAAACTTCTAAAGGTGAAAGAGTTCTACACCAAAATCCTTTTTGTTTTATAGCTTATAGAAATATACAGAAATTATAGCTATTTTAAAGAGTGTAATTTCGTACAAATATCAAAATAAAATGTAAATACCTAAATTAGTACGGATGAAAATATAATGTTGTTATACCTATTACAAGTAATTTTTTTGACTCCGAAAAATATAATTGTAAATTTGACGCCATATCCTACTGGGTTAACGAAAAACAAGAAGAATTCAATCTTGAAATATATGGGGTGCTTTAAATCCTTCTAATGAAGGTGGAAATTTGAAATAAGCAACTCCTTTTTAAATAACCGTATAATTTTCTTTTTAATCATAATGATACAAAGAAACAGTTGGAATATTTCATACTTTTAACTCAGCACTCTGATTGTAATGATAAATCTACTAAGACTATGCGGCCTCGCGCTACATCAGTTATATAATAGAAATTAAATCAATATCAGTGATTTCAACAGTTGAAATTCAGAATGTGCAAACGGGCTTACTAATCTTAAACAAAATTACTCATTTAGTTTCTATACACTTAGTTCATTGGAGTTTTTATTTCGAACTCTAAAAATAGTATATATAGGGTGCACGAAAATTTGTTTAGATCGCATCTGTCCTTTGTCACAATGTCATTTTGACAAAATATTATTATTATATATAAATGTACTTATTTAAAATATTACAAAATTTGTCCTCGGCATTAATGTCAAGCAAAAATATTAAATTGCAAAAGTTTAATCAATAACAATTTATAAATCATACACACAACATAATCTAAAAGCATAATTGCTCGAGGTTATGATATTGTAAAGAATATATAATACATATAAATGTATGTATGTAAGGCATTAGAAATATTTCATATACAATTCTGTGTGAATTTTATTTATTTTAACCAAATTCTAATAAATTGATTAAAATGCCTGGGCATATTTTTTTTTTATTTTTTTTTTTCTTTTTAATTTCTGATTCTTTTGATATCATTTTTATATAAAAAAAAAGTTGTTAGGTCATGTTTGAAAAATTATAAAACGGAAACCAGAATTTAAGAAATTTTAGTGAAAAAAAAATTAAAATTGAAATTTTCAAATGAATAATTTTTACATTTTTAATTTTTTTTCCTTCAATTTTAAAACGTATTTCCGTTTTTTTAATTTTTTTCAAAAAAAAAAAGTAGCTATTTTCGATTTAGAGAAACTCATCGAT
The DNA here is from genome assembly GCA_964007475.1 of Hybos culiciformis. NCBI lineage: Eukaryota > Metazoa > Arthropoda > Insecta > Diptera > Hybotidae > Hybos > Hybos culiciformis. The sequence continues at coordinate 84,653,910 of OZ023274.1, forward strand.
GTTAAAAGAAAAAAAAATTGCCCTTGAAATTGAAATTTTAATAGCTGTCTGGAGTATAGAAAATTAAAATAAAAAAAAACGTCCCATAAAAATTCATAGAACTTTTTTTGAAGAATAATTTCATATCAAAATAATGAATGAATTTTTAAAGGATTTAAATACAGCACGATTGATTTTATACGGTTTCTGATTAAATCTTTTCGATTTAAAACTAATTAAATTTTTATATAAAAATTCAAATTTATTTAGAATAAAAAATAAATCTAAATACTATATGATTCTGATTCAGAAATAAAAATTTTGTTCAAATTTTAAATTTTGGAATAACCAAAAAATAAAAAAAACTTTCTGTAATGGTAAACAAAAAAAAGACAGATGATCAAGAAAAAATTTTATACTTTTTTTTTTAAATAGAATCAAACTTCAAGTTTAAGAAAAACAATGCCAAAATTAAAAAAATATATATATTCATTCATTAACCTCCTCGGTTCAATAACCATTACAAACGAATTGCATATTTTCAAGTGTTAGGTACCTATATAGGAAAAAAAAATATTAGTTAGCTTCTCTTATTATAAAATAATAATAACAGCTTCGCTATACGATAATATACCACTATTACGTTACACTTACACTGAATGTTGACTTTTGCTAAGCAAATTTACATTTCTCCAATGTAACAACATACTGAAAAATAAATATAAAGAAATGTGTACTTTCGGAAATTACCAAAACAATATAAGCATTTTAAATCAACATAAGAGAGACAAAATAGGCAAGCAAAAGAAAATAAGGAATAAAAGATTGTTGAACAGTCTAACGCAGGAATCTTAGTTTCTGAAACCCTGCTGGGACACTAGAAAGGGACTTTACTTGGATACTAATACTTATCCATTATGCATAGTACGTTGCAAAAAAGCGGGTTGCAATCTCTCAAGCTTAATTTTTTTTTTTTGTTAAAGTTCATTTTGCTTCGTTTGATATAAAAAGAAAATAAAATCCTTTGAAAACAACTTGTTTTAACCATTTTTACAAGCAAAATGGAAAGATTCTAAAACTAGATGATGCTAATGAAGAGGATTGAAATTTAGAATTTGAAGCAAAAATTTGCAGAAGTAGGTATAATCTTCCAAAATTACTTTCGAAATTATTTCTGTTTAAATCCAATTTTGAAATTTAGAAGTGCACTCAGAAAAAAATGTACCTATAGTATATGTTTATTCCTAATCAATTATATTATAAATAAAAAAAAATTAAAATAACTTAGAAATATGCTAAAACGTAAATACAAATTCACATTTAACAACAACAGCAATCTTCCTTCAATTATGCCAACAATTGGTTTTTCTAACTTATGATGCAATATAAAAAATAGATAAGAATATATATAAAAAAAAAATGAATAAATATTGAAAAATTGAAAAGCTGAATTAAAAAAAAAAAAATGGTAAAAAACAACATATATTTTCTTTTTAAAAATATAAATTTTGTAGTGATCATCCATGGATATTCATCATTGAATTTACAAGTTGTGGCGCTTGATTTTTCTCATTTCTTTGCTAATCTTTTAGTGCTTTTTAAAAACATGAATATGAGTATGTTTTGTTGGCGATGACAACGATGCACACTAAAAAAAGGTCAACATAAAGAGATCACGTGTGCAAACATTAAAATGTAAATTGAATTTGCAGACAGAAGCTGATATCAGAAAATGGTACTTTGACGTCTTAAATTGATTAACAGATTGCATAACGGTCTTTTATATACTTATATATATATATATTTTTTTTTTTTGTAATTTTTGCTTTTTATTTAGAAACATACATACACCATCATTAAGAGAATTTTGACTCCTTAACGAAAATAAATCCGCTTAAGGGGGAAAAAAAATTTTGTTTTATTTTCCTGCAATTAAGGAACTTATAGAATTTTTTTTACATTTTTCTTTCTAATTATTTAACTTCCAGGTATTTTATTCTATTATAGATTTTAATAAAAAAAAATAATAATATTTATTTGAGAAATATCGAGAATAAAAATACCAAGCTCCAGTCATTTGTGTCACAAACGTTGATATATATGTCAATATCGTTAGAATTGATCATAGTATTAGATTTTAAATAACAGCTTTTCAGGTATTCGAAAACAACATTATATAGACTTTTTTAATCTTCAATGAACATTTTTATAGTAAAATGATTTTAGATATTTAGAAGATTGAATTTCCAGTGATTTAACAATCTAAAAGAAATTTATTGACATTTGAGTCAATGTCTGCATACATCATCTTCAACTCCCACCAAATATTGTTAAAATAATTTAATATAAAAACATTATATTGTTAAGTTAACTACAATAAAGTTGTTAGTTCATGCAAACTTTTAAATATATATTATGTGTGCGTTCTCGATATAAATTTCATTTTCAACTCGTTATTTCAATTTTACAAGAAAAAAAAAAAAACAAAACAGAAAAAGAAAAACTAATAGAAATTTATATAAATCAAATTGATAAAAAGATATGGTTATAATTAATTACTGACTTCCCATATTATAAAAATAAAAATAAATTAAAAAGCAAAAAAAATAAATAAAAAAAGAATTTTCGCAAAAATTTTAAATATAATTTCCACGAATTTTTCTAATTAAATTTTTATTGGATGTTATCTGTTTAAATAAAAATTTGCTGTTTACTTCTTTGGAAAACTTATTAAAAATTTTCTTTAAAAGTACAAAAAAAAAAAAAAAATTAAAATACAAAGTTAAAATAAAAATATATAAAAAAAAAAAATTTGTCTAGAATCGCACGGTGTTGATTACTTAGAAGAATCTTGTAAAATAACTTTATATACTGCAACTGTTCATAATGATTTTGACATTTTTTTTTTTGTTAAATGCATTTTTCCTGTTTAAAAAAAAAAAAAATTGTTTTTTTCACATATTTTTGTAATTCTTTTTTCTTTTTTTTTTTTTTTTTTTTTTTTTAAGGAAAGCAGAACTCTTTTTAATGTGCCGTAGTTCTAATTGATTTCATACACGTATTTTGTTGCAATAACGAAAAAAAAAAAACATTTATTTTTTTTATTTTATTTTTTTTATATTTTGTTCTTTTCAAACATTCTTCTTCTAAAAGTATTTTACAAAGGAATTTTAAAACATTGTGATACATATAAAAAGTGTACATATGTATCAAATATACATAAATATATAATATGGATATACGTATAATATTTATTAATGGTCATTTTAATGGATCTAGGAAATATCAATTTAGGGAGTACTAAACATAGCTATAAAAGTTTTGTGATAAATGTTAAACTTTAAATAATAATTATTGTCATAACAGAGTTCAAGAAATATTTAGGCTTTTGTTGAATTATTTTCTGAAGAAATTTTTGAAGAAATTCATGTAAAACTGAGCTAAATTTATAATATAGTTATAGAATATCAAAGAAAGATAATTTAAGAAGAACTACCGCCGGAGTTCACATATCAAAAAAAAAAAAAAATTAAAATGTCATAACAAAATTTTGCTTAATATTATATTCCCATTGATTTCCATTAATTTGTCCGTAAACTTATGTTAGTAGTTAATTTAATTTATACATTTATATATTTCTTAATCTTGCAGCTAATAGTTATAATCCAATTATATTAAACACATATTGGCAACTATAAAATTTGTTTGTTTTTGAAAGTAAGCTGTGCTGATATTTAAAAGTAATATTTAAAGAAGAAATATATAAAGAATAAAGTATTAAAACTAAATACCATCAGGTTATAGTTGTAGGAAAATCACACGTGAATAGGAAGCTGCAAAAAGTTGAATATTCAACCTCACGCCAATAAATTTTTCCCAAAAAAAGTATGCCGCTTTAAGTAATCAAAGGTCTGAATTAGTTCTATAACCTCTCAGTTAGTTTTTGAAGTATTTATAATTTAATTTTGTTTTACGTTTATACATTTTATGATTATTTATCGCCCAATCCTTGAATTAGGAAAATATTTTTATTTACATTTTTTTGTCAAAATGAAACAGCTGTTTCATGTATACAAAGAAAAATGTTAGCGCAAGGAATTTCAATTCTAGAAAAAAAATAATAAAAAAATCAAAAATATATCTTTTTCTATTCTTTAAATTTTAAATACATTAAACCCAATAAAATTTAATAAAAAAAAAAAAAAATTGACATCATTTCTCAAAATTCAATAGAATTTTTAATCTGCTTAACAGAACTATTTTGATGGTGACAAAAGGCTTCCTTTCCACAAGGGAATATACAAAAAAAAAAAAAGGATACATTGATTGATAAAAATCAATGCATATCCTTCTTTTACAAATAATTTATTTTTATATTTTTTTTTTTTTTTGTAATAATGTGACATAAATAAAATGAAGGAATTTCGTTCTAGACAAAGAGCTAAAACTATTATAATTGTCAAATTAATGATTTTTAAAATAAAAATAAAATAAAATAAAAACCAAAAGCATTATAAGAGACCGACACAAATTTCGTGATTACTTTTGAGGCTCAAAAAAAAAATCAAAATTTTCAAATAAATTCAAAATACGAAAAAAATTTAAAATTTTATGATTTGCTATTGAACTATCTAAATTTGCGTCTTAAAGATAAGGTACCTAACTAAATTTATTGGATAAAAAATATTGTTTTGTGTCATACAAAATTCGGCATCGTCTTTGCTTTATACAGCTAATGAATTATAGCTTACAATAATGCTCAGTAAGTTACTTATAGCTTACTCTTAACATTTAACATTTAAATAAGAAAAGTCTATTAAGAAAAATTTATTAAGTTACTCTTTGCTTAAAATATACTTACATATATAATATATGTAAAGTTCAGCATAAATAAAGGAATTTGTTCCTTCAAAATGTCAAAAGGTTTCTATTTAATACAATAACAAAATAAAATTTAAAAAAAACAATAACGTGATGAAATCTTATCAAATTACATTCAACAATAGTTTAAAAAACCTAAATAATATTTATTTTGGAAATAAAAATATACAAAGATAGTTTTTAAATCTTATAAAATATACCAGAATTTATATTATTTTTATCTTTCTGTTTTTTTTTTTTTGTTTATTTTGTATAATATTATACAAATACATATATACATAATTTATATATTTATATTTATACAATATACATGTATATTGTAATATATAAATTTTATTAATCTTGCAATTAAATTTTCAACAATATTTACTTTTTTATTACAAAGTAGAAAAAAAAAATACTAAAAATTTTTATATAAATAAATATATAAAAATTTCTCATAATTCTCATTAAAATTCAAAATAAAGAAAATAAACAATGACTATAGAAATTTTCATAAGAAAGTTATAAACATAAACATATTTATGCAAAAAAGTTGTTATTATTTTTTATTTTGTATTTTTCAATTAATTTAATTTTAAAAACTTCACATCTGTATATTCTTACAAATTTATTTATCCCTGAACATAACCAAAAGATTGTTTGAATTAGAGCAAATGTAGCGAGAACGAAATTATTCTTAATTTTTGAGTTTATAATATAGTTAATAGTTTTTTGCTTCCAAAACGAAAACTTCACCCGGTTACTACAGAAACGCTGTTTTTATAATTGAGTCTAAAATAAAAGTTATTAGGTACCTACTTTTTTAATTGACTCTACATACATTGTTGTAAGACCGAATTCAAATTCTGTTGATTCTACTATTCTGTTAGTATTTCTTTGCCTTATCAGAGTGGCTCAATAAATTCAATTGGGATTACGTTACGGATAGATGAGTTATAAACTGTTGAAGACAAATTTTAATGAAATATTTATATAGAATAAATAAAATATTTTTTTATTAGTTTTGATTCTGAACATCTTTCTCCAGTTCGTAAGTTAATTTCTGAATTTTATAAGATCAAATTAAAAAAAATTGTAAAATAGGTTCCTTCCGCATATTTTCGATCAACAAAACAAATAAATCCGAGATATTTAAATCAAAAAAAAAAAAAAGTTAAATTACTTAAAGTACCATTACCATATAAAGGTAAAGCAAATAAATCAAGCACCTCTTTTTTAATTTAGAATAGTTTTACATTATTGCTAGACTTTAATTTGTTTTTTTTTTTTTGCTGAAAAGGAACACACGACTTTTGATGATTGAAACGAAATTTCCATTCTGAAAAGATTTAATTTTTTCAAAAATAAAAATAGTTATTTAGTTTAATGTTAACAAAAGCGTAATATTAGGTTTTAAAAATTTATTTTCAACGCTTCTATAAGAAAATTCACATCAAGTAACTAAATCGTTAAATGGAAATCATCTTAAATTTTTGAAATTTTTTCCAAAGTTGGAAAAAGCTTAGAAGTGTATAATAACAATGTGTTTGCTTTAAGCTCCATTTCAATAAATAGTAATTTTCTCGTTTGCTGGAAAACACAATAATCATTGTGATAGAATTATATTCTCAATAATTATAACCCTGATACATATATTACACATGTATATATTGAGTATATATTAGGTATATACAAAATATCTGAAATATTTATTGTTGTACATAATTTGGATCAATTTGAAATTGTAATTCAAAAGCCATATTCACAAATCATTCTGTAATGATGGTCGTTCAAACCTTTACATTCCAATCGCCCTATTCTCCCTATTCTCAAATCATTCTGTAATGATGGTGGTTCAAACCTATACATTCCAATCGAGTGAAAATAGAAGTAATGGTATACATATTACCAGTATTTAATAGAATTAGAGAAAAAGTTTAACAAACAAGTGTCACTCTTTCGCAGTGCCTTAAGGGAATATTCTTTATATAATACTGTTTTCTGAACTTCATTTTAAGAACAAGAAAATAGTTAGTCCATCATGAAGCTCCTAAGAATGCGATACGATATTTGTACCGAAGTTTTTACATAAATTATTATTTAATGAACTATTTCATTCGAATGTACTGAAAAAATTAAATTAATTTTATTTATTTCTTTCAATTGTTACAAAATTTATTTATTTAGTACAATTTTGTTTGATTACAAAATGTAAGGTCAACAAAACTTAATGAAACCTGCTTACGAATACCTTAAATCACGATTATTTTTTCGGTGTTCTTAAATAAAAATCGTAATAAAACAAAAATAAATAAAAAATAAAATATAAAAAAAAAAAATTGAAGGGGATTTCTAAAATATGTCTAGTCATTATGTAATCTGTTCTAGAAGTGTGCATAAAAAAGAAAAACACAACACAATCAATGTCAGACAATCTGATTTTCTACTATGTTGAAAAGAATATTGTACTTATTTACAAGAAATTAAAGATTTTATGATTATTTGAAACTTTTTACTTTTTATATTAAATAAAAATTAACTAAAAACCGTGTTGCTGGTTAACAAGATCAACAATAAATAAAAATTTATAGTATAATTTAAAGTTAATCAAACGAAAATAAAGATGTTAAACATGCGGAAAAAATTGTTATAAAAAAAATTAATTCATTCGAGTTCGAGTCTTTAAATGTGAAAATAGACAAAATCTTTTCTTTCCTTAAATCAACTCTTCCTTCGGTCTAACAAAATCAGGAATTCTCTACTTGTTCTAAAGAAGCATAAGTTGAAAATTGAAAACTATTAAAATAGATTAAATCACGATTGTTACAATTTTGAGTAATACGATGACTAAGATTATTCTGATGATGAATATTCCAATGCAATTTATATTTTTGAAAAAAATAATTTAAGAATTTACAAATAAACTTGTTCACTACTATTTTTAACATACGATAGTAGTCGAAATGTCGATAGATCCGAAATTATATTCTATATTTTAAATTAATTCAAGCGTTTATTTTTTTTTTTAGTTTTATTTTTTTTAATTTAAATTGTGATTAAAATATTAAATATTATACAGTATAACATAATACTGTTGGTATCGGTTATTTGACTTTAAAATAAAGTTTTTATATATTTTAATTGTAGTTATTTTTATTAGTTTGCTCTCTAAACTAAAATATTGAAATCGACTGGAATATTCATGAAAAACTTCATGTGAAAAATCATTTTTAATTGAAATTATTTTTAATTGAATGTCTATTGCATTATATTTTAATCACTCAATATATATATATAATCTATTTTTTACAAACACCCCGCTATTGAATTTTTAAATAAAATTAATATTTTGTTTCTATTAAAAATTAATGACAAGGATGTTGAATAATTTTAGTTTTATTCAACTTTATTCGATTAAAAACATTAATTCATAATGTAAAATTTAAATCTAATTCAACTACAAATTCATATTATACAAATGAATTAGCTAGTTGACTACTGATTCCTCGAAACAAAAAATTAAATACAAAATCTTTCATATTTTATCGCATAAAAATCAAATTAAGAGATATTTCTTATTTCATTTAACATTGACATTACTCTAATTTACGCTCCAGCACTATGTCACAATTTTTCAATTCTGTTTTACATATATCGCGCCTTATTTAGTTTTTAAAATTAAAATATTTGTTTATTTTTTATAATTTTTTTTTTTTTTTTATAAATTCTATAATTTTTTTTTTCTTTTTTAATTTCAATTTTAATAAAAACAAATTTATAAAGGCATTTTAAATTCATAGTAAACACCTTTAAGTAATAATAATCATTTTATGGGTGTGCAGTGACAGGAACTGGTTTCAGATTTTTATCTAGTTATATAAGCTTTCCTGAAATAACAAACGAGAGAAACATCAAAATGACACTTGAAAAAAAAAAAAGAGATTTTTATTAGAATGAGGATTTTTATTTTTGTTTGCAAATATTGTACATATAGGTTTTTCTTGTATATTTATCAAAATTTGCAAAAATAAAATGTAAAATAAGATGAAAATATTATAACAAATTAAACTGGATTAAAAATAAACAAAAATAAGATAAGATTCAAGCTTTTTTTTTTCTAATATTATTTTGTCCATCAATAAAAACTAGTGAAGACAATTTTCTGGTTGCAATATTTCTTGAAGTCATTTTTTATTTTGTCCAAAGCAAGTGCGTACATCAAAATAAATTTATTTTAGTGTGAAGTTGAAAATAAACGAATTCTAACTAAATGAACAATCTTTAAATATTAATATAAAATTTTATAATCAAAATATTAGTTTACTTTTAGAGTTTCATATAATGTTCTTGGTTCTCGCGGTATGATGTAGAACTAGAATACAGATCTAATAATGAATCGAAAATCAGATTTTAATTCATCAGTTAAACACATCAGATTTATGTTAATGTATGAAAAATTCCAAAAAAAAATTTCTTCCAATTATAAATGTGTGCTCATGCTCCAACTCATGCTTCTTAAGCCAATTTACTATTAAGAACTATCCATTATGTCATTTTCTTATTTAAAAATTTTTTTATACTTATTTTAATCCTTAATTATAATAACTATTTTATTTCTCGCATAAAATTGCCACTAACATTATTTTTCTAACATAATTTTCATAAATTTTGATTTGAATAGCTTTGACGGCTGGCTATGTTATTATGTCAATTAAGTAGAAAATTTCTTTCGTAAAAAAAAAAAAAAGTAAAATTAAATGAAATGATTCCTTATAAAAAAGCAAATATTTTCAATCTTCATTAAATGATTTTAACTAAATCTTCATCTATTAAATTATATTCCTATATTTATACATTTATATATGTTAAAAAATAATAAAAAAAAATTTAATAACGAAAAAGAAGGGATTTGCAACATTGTATTGTGGATAGAAAAAAAAAACATATTTCCCTGAAGTCAAGATGGAAAATAAATTGTAAAATTATGGTAAATTCATAAAAACCAATAATAATGTATCATATATAAATAAGTTATGAAATTAATTCTTTACCTTTAACAAGATTAATACCATAATAATGTATACTGTTGCCTGCTGGTTTATTGTTCTAAATTGCAATTAATTTTGGCATGATACACTGAGATTCATTAATAAAAAAAAAAATTGTTATTTTAATAAAATTAAAATATATTTTAATTAAAATAGTTAGACAGCTTCTTAAATCAATATCACTTATGCCGTTTTTTAGTTATATTTTTAGTTGCCGGATTCCCAGATTACAATTTTATTTTTTTTTAAAGAAATAAGCTCAATGAGTTTCATCACACATTCAAATTTATAAATTAATACTCAGAAGTTATGACAAGTTTTCTAAAGAACAAATAAAAACAATCCTAATCAAATAATTTTCCCAATCCAAATTATGAGAAAGCTTTTATTATAATAAATGGGGTTTAAATAATCCGCCAACATAAGAATCTATAATTTAACACAGTTTTTTCACATATCTCTTTTCTACGTTAAAGGCTAATTAATGGGAAATAAATAATATTCCTCGCCGTAAGACCTCTAACTTCTAGTTGTGATATGACTACTAAAATTTATTTCGGAAATCTTATATGTAATATTTGAAAAATGCAAATGAAAAATTTCAACTGATCCAATACAATTTTTATTGTCTTTTTATTTTCTTAGAATAAATACAAATGATATAATTTATTATGTACTTTGTTTTGATTTTGAACAGCTGTCAAAGCTAAGCATCAGTTATACATAATTAAAAATAAAATTTATTACCAGAAAACAAAATTTACTTCTGCTAAAAAATTGAACCGAAAAAAAAATATTTTTTGATTTGATTACATTTAAGTTACCCCGTTATTGAACATAATTTCTGAATATTTTTTTCTGTCATAAAAGAAAAATCTATAAAAGTTTGTTATGTGATATATATCAAACTAATAAGTTTTTATTTTTTTTATTAACATAACAAAATTAATTCTCATAAAAAAATATCTAATAAAATAAATTTTATGTCTTTTTTAGTTTTATGTATAAATGTGTATGTAAATGTGTATTGTACATACAACATATTTTTTTTTTTCGTATAGTTTTGAAATATTTTCTATGGCTATAAAATAAATACTTTGAATTTTTTTTAATAAGTTAATGTTAGAAAATAAAATTTATGAATACCTATTATATAGAAATAAATATGAAGAAGAAGTTAAAATCATTAAAATTAACTTAAAAGAAATGAAAAAGTTGATCACATTATTTTCCATATATAAAGAAGAAAAAAAACATAATGTCCCCAGTAACACCCTTCGTGCATAACCAATGTTTTCAATATTATGAACATTGAAAATTTATACATTTTTTTCACATAACTATATAGAAAATTATGATATATTTTCAATTAAAAAATATGTCGATATGTATAATATTATGTGAATTATATAAAACTATAAAATTATCTAAATTCATAAATTTAACTGAATGGAACAACAAAAATTGTTAAATACAAATAATGGCTTAAGTTGGCATGTTGCCTAATAAACTTGGTAGATGTAATGTGACGACTCTGACAACAATACAATACAAATTTTCTGATTCAAAAGAAATTTTCAATTTAGCAAAATGTAAATAGAATATCATTAAAAGTTTATGGGATGAATATAGCAATTAGAATTAGATGGTTTCAAGCATTAAAATAAAATTGTTAATTTCGATTTTAAAAAAGTCTATTAAGCATTGATTATTTTAAATTGTTTTTTTTTTAATAACATTTGATGGCATGTAATAACTCTAAAAACTAATATAATGTTATTGCCATCACGAAATTTAAATACACATTCATTACTTTTCGCATTAACAGAGACAAAAGTTTTGAATCATTATTTTTCAGTTTTGAGACTAAAACTTCGCCAACCACGTTATTCATTATCTAGAAATAGATAAATTTCGTAAACTTATGAAATACGAAGTCATACTCAAACAATTACCGCAATAAATCTTTAAAAGTTTTATAATATTCTTGTTTAACTTTTACCTAAACATAATATCGAAATCCGACGACATAATGGTCAAATCAATCAAAATAATACACTTTAATATCACAATATTCATAAAATAACAATAAAAATAAAAAAACATACAAATAAGAATAACTGCTGAGAAAGTCAAACATAATTATATGATACTAAAAAGTTCTATAATTCACTCAATCGACACATATTTTGAATACACATATATAGATTACATATCAATTACATATTCGAAAACACTATCGTTCTCTGTGAAAAGGACAAATCTCATGAACCCAAAGTCTGTCGCTGTTTCTTAAGCTTTGTAAATAAATTTTTGAAATGCTTCTTACATCATTCAAACATTTTGATAGTTTTTTAAATTTAAACTTGATTTATTAAAAAAGTGAAAAATAAAGAGATTAAAACTTTTACAGGTAAAGCCCGCTGATAAAATTTGTAAGTTTGAGAACAAAATATATAAAAAAATTGTAGCTATCATAATTTTTTTTTTTTTTTTAATAATTAAGAACATAAATTTTTATATTTAAACTTAAATTTCGGTAATTTTGTTTTTTTTTTTTTAAGTCCATAAATATCCTGGAGATTTTGCTCTAGAAAAATTTTAAATAAATATTTTAACTAGATTTAATTTAGCAATATTAAATTTATTTACTTTTATGTTTCCATTTAATTCTGTTTTTTTCAAACAATGCATCATAAAAAACTAGCTTCAAACTTTTTGAATAATTTCATCCTTTTAAAAGCTATAAAATAAATATATTCCTATAAATGTACATTATACACATATAAAGTTACTTTATGCAATAAGAATATTTATAATAACAGTATTAATATAAAATTTATAATTTAAAAAAAAAAAAAAATTGAATTTAAAATGTTTTTCCCCAGCAATAAATTCCTATCTTTAAAGTATTTAAATGCTACAAGTTCACTAATTTGCATCCGTTCAAAAACAACCTGCCCATATTCATCATTTTCAATGTAGATAATATCGCAAAACTTTTTCTTCGAACAACACAAAATATATATGTAAATACATACATATGTATATATAAGAAAAGATGACAGTTTTCTGTACAGTTTTTATCCAACAAAATGTAAGTAAAAAAAAAAAAAAAATCTTCATGAATTTATTTATATCTGCATTTTAATTTATATTTCATTCATCAGGTGTATGTCGAATTCCGCCCAGCAGCCATCACAAATCCATCATGCAAGGTTTTTTTTTTTTTTGTAAGATCATAGATAATTTCATGAAATCTGATTTGTCCTTTTTTATATTCTGTAAGTAAAATATTATAATAAATGCATATTCCTTCTATGTACTTTAGATATAAATATAAAACATAAAAATAAAAAAAAAATAAGTTCGATTAAATTGGAAAATTATTTTATTTTATTTCTTAAATAAAATGGTACTAACATACATAGTAAAAAAAAATATTCGTACTAACTATTTTAAACAAATCACTATCGACAACACCAACTAACCACTAACCGTCGGAAAAACCATATCTATAGACCATTTGATCGACATGTATATTGCAAAAACGTTCACCCGTATATCGTAAAACTATACATTTTCCTGTAAAGAAAAATAAAAAAAAATTTAAATATTAAAAAATTATATTAGATAGTCGTTTATTATATTAATTATATTGTCAAATTTAACAACTGAGTAAAATTTTAGTAAGCTTATTTCTTTCATGGGAGCAATAATATTCTTTGAGTGTATTTTTTTTTAATAAATTTCTACTTTCATAAAAGCTTTGTTATGTTTTCAATTCCCAAATAGGATACATCTATATGTTAATTTCTCGACTAATTCATGGAAAAAATACGGATATAAACATAGAATGAAGAAGTGACTATGATAATAATTATTACAAAAAAAAATTATCTAAAAAACTCATAACCTAAAATCTGTAATTTTTTTTACAAAAGTAATGCAAAAAAAACTACAAATTTTTTAGGCATACTATCAAGTTAACCAAACTTTTTGAAACACTTGCATACAGTATAAAGTTAGTTACTTTGCAAAAAAAGTTAAATCGAACATTTTTAGTTCAATTTTGTTGTTTTGTTAATAGTTCTAATGTATATACATATTTAGTTTTAGTTTTGTTTGATTTGGTAGAAATAAGTGATAAGTTTCGCTCAAAAATATACCTAAGCCTAATTAAGATGTAGCTACCATAGATTAGATACTAATTCAAGTATTAAATTTTTAAAACTTTTTATTATATTTTCATTTAAATAGATTTAGAATTTAATTTCAGAACAGAACTTAATCTAAAAATTAAACTCAAATTATTTAGAATGTTGAACAGAAGGCGATAAAACTCGATATTAAACGATAAAAATTTAGTCATTGATTGTATACGCTCAAATAATGATACCGTATTTATGATTTTATGTTAACATAAAAGAAAAAAAAAAATAATTTCAAATATAACATGCAGAGGTATTTTCTGTTTACTGAAAATGCGGAGAAGCAAAATTTATTCATTAGAGGTTTATCATATTAAAAAGTGGTTTTTTTTTTTCTTACTTACTTGTACCATTATAGAATTAATATCTTTATATGCTTGAAGGAATTTTTTGCATTTTTCTTGTAAATAAAATCAAAAGAAATTATAATAATTTATATTTAAAATATATATATCAAAATCATCATATCTATGATGGAGGATAAACGGTTAAATGTGAAGCAGCCATAAATTAATGGGAGCAAAAAACTATAAGTAGAATTAGGGTGTGTTCGAAAATTCTCTGTTGCATGAAAAAAAAATAAAATAAAAAATAAATAATGATTAGCAAAAAAAAATTTACGGAAATCAGTTTTCTCTTTAAGACTACCAGTAAATATTTTTATAAATTTTTTTAACATTATGTTCCAAAATGGATCAATACATCATAGTTCTGGATAAATATCCTTTTTCATTTCTCGTTCAGATAAATAAGAAAATTTGATCAAAAATTTATTGGACCGATTGCGTTTTCTGTTATTGATGAATATAAAACGAGGATGTAAGCTCTAACTACATAATTTTATTGCTTTTAAAAGACACATCCTTATTTTTCAATTAACTTGACTGTTGTAGAATATTTTTTATTTATTTAACAATTACTTAAAAAAATCTTAAATAATTAAATATTTGGTTAAGAAACGAATTCAATATCAACGAATAATAAGTATGTGTTGACAAAAAAATAAGGATCAACGATATCATAAGAATAATTGACAATTCATGTCCAAAAACTCTTAATTTCAAAACATTTCGAAATTATAATAAGTTTAATCAAATTTTCAAATTACATCTACCCTATATACCTATACTTCATGTACACCTATAGGGTTTTTGTGGTAAAATCATTCAAAAGATTATCTAAATCCACGAAATTTTTTTTTTTTAGAAGAAATAATCAAAATATAATAATGTTAAAATTTACACACATAAATATTTATTATAAAATTCTTAAAATAAATAAATTAATTCTTAATGTGTAGAACTTAAATTCTAATGCATCTCTATACCTTTTTTTATTCACATATACTTTGTAGTTGTTATTCTTATTTTATTTTTTTTATATTTTTTTATATATTTTATTTTCATCAGAAAGAATATCAGTATAAAAAATTATGCACGTAACTATATGTAACGATAACATTATAATATGTAAAACAATTGCAAAACATGATATGCAATAAAGGCTGCAGAACATAATGTTTACAAGATAAGCAAAGTATTGCATTTTAGAAACAAAAAAAATAAAATAATAATAATAATACCAAACTGAAAATGCATTACTGAAAAAAAAAAAAAAACTACATAATTCTATAAGAAGAATAAATTGACGATGATGACGATGAAAAAAAAAAAAAACAAATTTATATATATATAAGAGGAACGAAGTTCGCGTATGTGCAAACCCCCTTTGGCCAATTATTATGATAATATGTGGTATGTAAGCGATGGTATCATCTTAATTACTCAACGTCCGCCCAATATTTTTCAAGGTGAACTTTACATTTTTTCAGTAAATTAAAATTAATTCTGCATACTTGAATCATGAATGACAAAAATCTGTTCATTTAATAGTTATTATATACGGTATTATATAATTATTAGGTATATAATAACTATTATATTGATTTCAAATATACAATATTAATAATTTTTGTTATATTTTTTTTGTTTAATTTTGCAAATTTTAAAGACAAAACATAATATACATATATAAAACTATTTTTGGATTCTTTTCTATCCTCTGACAATTGAAAGTGTGATAGTTATTTAAGAAAAGCCTAATTTATCGAAAATAAACAAAGCTACAAATTAAAGCTATAAAGTTTCAAAATTTATACTATACTATACACTTTACTCAAGTTATTAATTTCTTCTTAATTTTATATCAATTCATACGAAAGGTTTTGAGCTTCTTAAAATAATAATTATTAATAGAAGACCTATATAGTCCAAATACTAAGCGTATGCTAAATCTTATCTTGGTTGAATTTATATCATCCAATATTATTTTCTTATGAATGCTATATACTTCTGACTATATAACTACAATAAAAGTTTGACAAGTAGGTATAGTGGAAAAAAACCATCTTAAAGACAAATCTTAATTCAATTTAAAGCTAAAAAAAAATGTATATTAAAATAGAATGCATTATAGTAGAAAAATTCATGATGTCAGCCGCCTCCCAGATTTTTTTTTTTATTTTCCTTAAGTTTTTTTTACATATTAAAACATATAAATTTTTGTTGTTTTTTTTTTTTTTATTTTTATTATATTGTCTTATCTATGCATGAAAAATTTGCATTTGAGGTTTATTTATTTATTTTTTGTTATATATATTTATTTTTTTTTTCTTTATTAATTTAAAATAAATGTTACGGTAAATAAACCATAGTGACAGCTATAAATCATAGAATGTATGCAAATTTTATATTTTTCTTCTGATTTTGCCTTCTTTTTTTTTGTTAATAAAATTTTTGACGAATTAAAGTGCTTCCATTATAGATTTTGATAAATTATTTTTATACTATGGATAAAATTACAATAATTAATGATGAAAGAATAATTTCAGATAATAATATTAAATTCTTCATTCGTTGCATTCTTTTTAAAATCCATTAGTTTTTTTTTTTTTTTTTTCAGTTTTCTTGAACATAGTATTTTCATGCTGTTGGTATGGAACAGATAATCTCAATAATAATCTTTAATTTATTTTAAAGGGACAATATCAACATTATGTTTTTATATAATGAAATCAATAAAAATCTTAAGTTAATTTACAGAAATTGGTTTAAGATAGAGTGGAAAAAGTGTCTTTAATCCAACTAAGAATACTAAGTATCTAAATGTGGTAAATTTTTGTCAAAGCTTGAATATTAATATTGATGTTAATTCTACATTTTATCAGCTACTAAATACCGCACTAAAATATCAAATCATATACTATTGAGGTTAAAAACAGTTTGCTTAATTCTCCACCAAATTCCAAAAGTATGTAGCTTTGCTTTGTCGAGGATAAGACTATCACAAACTAACAACCCAGGAAGCAACATTTATTTAATTATAAAAAAATCTAAAAATTAACACCACTTTGTGACCATCTACAAAAAACAACAATGTATGTAATATCAAACATTCAACAAACTATAATAAGGCTATACGAAAAAAAAAAAATTAAACTTTATAATCTTGTAAAAAATTCTTTTGCAGTTCATAACTTCTTGAAATAATTGCATTAAGATTAATGCTAATTATATGTAATATTTTCCAATTTTATTTTATTTTTTATATAATATTTATATAAAAAAAAAAATTGTTATTGTAATTCGTAGAATACCCATCAGCTTTATTCTTCCTTTTTTTGATTTTCCTTGATTTTAATAAATTTTAAAAAAATAATAAAAACTTCAAAAAGCAAAAAAAAACATAAAAAATAAAATAAAACACAAACATACAACATCATAGCACTTCTTGTTTTATTACTGTTGGTGAGTGAAGCGTGAATTTCTTTTACAAGAGCTTTAAACATTTTGTAACTTAAAATATAATATATATCTACATATACCTACAATATGTATTTTACATATTTAAAAAAAAAAATCTTAAAATAAAATATTATACAAAAAAAAATCCACCCCTGAGGTAAAAATATTTAAAACAAAAATGTATAGATACTTATATTTTAAATATATTTAAAACAGAAAATATTTAATTCAATGGGGCACAGCACATCAGTGCAAATAAATTCAATGCAATTTTATGTAAATGAAAACATTTGCAACCTTAAAAAATTGGTTTAAGTTTCACAAAATTTTTATAACATAAAATATTATAATGTCTTTTAGCGGCTTAAATATTCAATTATACAATTGTAGAATTAATTTTGTTTTTTTTTTTAATTCTAACGATTTTGTCTTTAAATATTTTGTATTTTAAAGATTTTGTCTTTGAAGGTTTAAGGATTTATCAAAAATCAATTTAAAACTAAAGATTTTCGGAGGATGGAGGATTGATTACTCAACAGATTTTTTGAAAAATATTTGCAACATTCAGATTTTACATAATCATCACAGTATTTTTATGGAATGATATTAATTAAAAAAAATCTGTTGCAGTTTAGAACCAAATTAGGTTTTCGACAGGGTTTAATTTCAATATACTTTTTAATTCATGCATTTCGATGAATAGACGGTGATAAGAGAAGCCTATTACCGGAGATTATATTACAACCTACAGTATAGATTAAAGTAAATTAAAAAAAATACTTAAAATAAGTAAAAAGTAATAACCATAAATGATTAAAACAAAAAAAAAAAAAAGTACAATAAAGATTTTTTTTTTTTTCATTTTTAAATATAATATAAAAGTGCTACAACTTTTTTAATGAATATATAGAACGTGAATTGAATTAAATATTTTTTTTATAACTAAAAAAAAAAAAGCATAAAAGATAAAATATAACATATAATAATAATTAAAACGATTTCCAATAAATGATAAGGAAATAAAAACATAGAACAGAATATCACAAAACTAATTTTTTATGTTTTATTATAATGTTAAAAAAAAAACATTTTTTTTTGCTCTTATCATATTTTTAATATCAGAATGAAGGAACATACTATAGCGACAAAAATTTATTAACTGAAATTTTAACTACTTGATTTTAATCCTTGTAAACAAGAGCAAATAAAAATATAATGTATCATGATATGAAAGAACAAGTTCAAATCTTATGAATAAACAAAATAATTATCATTAATCCTGTACCTTGATATTTTTTAGATTAAATAGAAACAAATTCTTGTATAGTATTATAGTGATAATGATTATCCTACAATATATACTATTATTTCTAATAGAATTTTATTATTAATGGATGTTTTAAGCCTTGACATATCAATCATAAATAGTTACTACTGAAGCAACACATTTTTTGACCAATGTGATTCTTTGGTTTATAGATACTTAAGAGTACGCAGTTAAGAGCTATGTACAATGTGCGTTATATCATTATTTTCTCACATTATAGCAGATACTTGTCTGCAAAGGTTTATTCCTAAGGCCACCTTATAACTTCGCTACACTTCAGGTTACAAACACAGAATTCCATGTTTTGCAGAAAAAAATGGGTTCGTTCTGTGTTTGATACTTGGTTTGCCATATAAAAATTTTTTTTTTTTTTTCATGGTTTGAAAGTCGGTTCGACACAAACCTAGAAATTTTACTACATAGTTTTATTGCATTTCAAAAAAAAAAAGGTATAACCTGTCAATTTGCAGAAAATTTACAGAAAAAATCATACTTTAAAGTGCTTCGATATAAAAAAAATAATAATAAATTGTAGGTTGTCAAAAAAGAAAATAAATTAAAATATTTAAAAAAAAAAATTGAATATTATTTTTATTTTCCATTTTTTTTTTAAATTAAAAAAATTCATTTTTTTTTTTTAAATTACGAAAAAATAAAATTTTATTTTACAAAGAATTTTTTTTTAATTTTACAAAGAATTTTTTTTTAATTTCAAACCAAACCATCTTTTATAAGTGTGTCACCCCATTCGCCAACCTACTTTCAAACCAAGAAATTCATGGTTGCTAACCTGAAGTGTAGCGAAGTTATTAACGAAACCCGTACACACTCCATTTTTTGACCCTTAAAAAAAAAGGTGTGTAAACAAACTCTTTTTTATCTTGTTATTTTTAAATTTGTATTGCCAACCTTTTGAAAATAGAAAAAGGCAGCAAAAAGCAAGGAAAAAGTAAAGTTGGCAACTATAATGTCTGCAAACTGACCTTTTTTGTCTTCAAACTAACTTTTTTTGTCTGCAAACTGGCCTTTTACGCAAAGGTTAGTTATTTTTTTTAATTTTTTTTGTATGAGAAATTCCTGTCCAAAGGTCAGTTTACAGGTCAGTTCCGCTCTAAGGTCAGTTTTAAGATCCAAGAACAGATAAGGTATTATTTTTTTTTATGCGTTATATGCATCAAATTTAAATTCAAATTCAAACAATTAATTCCTAAGACTCTAAAATAAAAGATGTATCCATCTTTCCAATATATATACATACAATATATGTACCAGTTCATGTACATCGGTCGAATTTTTTTTCCGTGATATTACAACACTGATTTCCAATTTATTTATAAGTATGTATTCTTTAAGGGCTGGTAACGAAATTCATAAACAGGCACGTAACGAAATTCATAAACAGGCACGCCAAAAAGAATATGTATATACTTGTTTGTCAAAACATTTGTATACATTTGGAATTATATTGAAATAAACGACTAGATCAACTTCTTTCTATACATACTTTAATTTGCAAAATCTGAATGAGGAAGCGAGTAATATGTTAAAGTTAAATGCTTTCTTAAAGGCAATATCACTAACCATATAAATATTAAATCTCTTTTCCGAGAGAATAAATTTCAGTTAGATACACAAAAATGTATAGCTTCAATGCATATTTGTAAATTTTGCAGCATATTTTTAACAACAATTTCTTCAATGAAATAAGTAATTTTAAAATATTTAAACCTATATGAGATGCATTTTTCATATATATTGTACTACTTTGTTTAATAAACATTATTATTTTTATTTTATTTTTTATTTTACAAATTGATTCTCAGATTAAATATGTTTGCGATTTTATTAAAGAAGCCAAACTGTGAGGAAAATAAAAATTTATATATGGCAAAATATTTAGTTTTTTTGTTTTTTTTGTACTTGCAAGAAAAAAAAAATTTATTAGGTAATATATATTATGTTAAATATAAATAAATAAAATGTCAAAATAATAAAAAGGATAAAATATAGTTAAAATGAAATGCAATAAAGGAGATATTTTCAAAGGGTTTCCAAAACACATTATTAAGTGCAATCATGCGAACGAAAGAAGAATTTTATAATTTCATAATCAGCCAAGAGATTAAAATATTTGTAAAATTTAACTTAAAAAATATAAAATACGACGAGGTTAATCAAATAGTAATTTTGTATAAAAAAAAAAATTTATTAAAAAAATAGAATTAGAAATCATAGTTTCTACAAGTTATCTATAATATTCATTTGTGTATAAATATATAAAATGTATTCCAATTAAAATTTAATTTAATTCAAACATAATTGGATAATAATATTTTTAATTAATATGAAAAAATTTAAGATTTCATTCGTGGACGATTGAAAATAGGAAATTTAAATACATAATTATAATTTTTAAGCAGCTTTGATAAATTTTGAAGATCTTTTGTTGTATATGGCCGCCCTGATTTGATTTTGACATGATATATTTATTTTAGTAAATTATTATTATAGTTCTCCTTAGGATATTATATAAAATCATAAAATCACATTATTAAACTAACGAAATATTTTTATAATTTATACATAATATAATTTTATTTGGAAAAAAGGGTTATATTAAAATAACTGTTTGAACGTTTTTTTTCGTAGTATTAAACAATTAGTATTTTGATAATATCAAAATTATAAATTATTTTCAAATCACAAATACAATAGTTTTCAATGATTATCTAGCGTACCATAAAATGAGGTATTTATCTCGAGGATATTGCTTGAACTTCCTTTACAATAAAAAAAGAAAAGATAATAATTTACCATAGTTTTCAATAGATATAAATTATTAAAGAATTATTATTCAAAAAAAAAAATCGAATTACTAGAAATTAACTTTACATTATCAAATTATAATAATTATTGATAGAATCAATTTTCAAATGAATTTTATTTTTATGTAAATATATCAATGTATGTAATTTTAGAAGAGAAATCTATTAGTTTTGTATAACATTTTATTTGAAACTTATTTTGTTCGGCATTTCAGTCATGCTGCATACTGGTATTGCCTTATCCTACGGCGTGCTTTGTCATAAATTGGATTTACACCTCAAACTGGAAATTGTGTTAATTTTTCAATTTGTACATTTGAATTTAGTATTTGTATTGATTTTTATTACATACATTCAAATTGATTTACAAATCCATATATGACTTTAATGACATTTACCTATATTTTGTTACACTCTTTCCCATCTTTAATTTCAAATTCACTTGAATATAATTCAGTCAAATATATGTTTACCCATCCCAGTTATATGTACCCATCCCATAATATTTCCGTAAAAAAATTTTAGTTCCTCCACACTACACTATTAATGTAGCAAAAAATTAAAGCGAAATATCAGATATTGTTATCCTGGCTCGAAACACTTTACTTCTTTAACGGAAAATTTTAGCAATTAAGGACATCAGCATGCAATACTAAAGTTAAATATTTTTTGATTACAAAATCCTTAAAAATTTGTAAAACGAAAAAAAAACAAAATTTAATTTTAATTCAAATAAAAAAAAAAGGAAACTTTAAATCAAAAAATAAAAGGCGCTTTCAATATTTCAAAACATTTATATGATAAATAAAAAAAAAGCATAAAGAAATAGGCGCAGGGCGCATGCAAACAAGGCTTACGTTATATTGAAATGAAATTTGCTAATTTTTTTTTTTTTTCGTTTTCATTTGTCCGCAAGGTGAAATATATAAAATGATATTTTTTTAAACAAAATTAAAAAAAAATAATATTCAAAAAAAAAAATTAAATAAATAAATTTATAAAAAAAAAAACTGAAATTTATTGTTTATTTATTGATATCGTGTTTGGACTCGGAAAACCATTTTTAATGGGAGGCTTTTATAATATTTTGCTTTTATTTTTCATTTCAATATGAAATCATTTTTTTTTTTTCTTGTTGTTTTCTTCTTCTTCTTCTTCTTTATTTTTGTATTTTTTGTCGAAAATCCATTCTCTACAATGATATTCATTACAAATTTACATGATACAATAATAATAATTTTTAACAAAAATAAATAAATAAAAAAAAAAATATAAAATTTTTTTTATATTGGAAAATTGATTTGAATTATTTATTTTATTATTGTGTAATAATTTCCTTTTTTCTTTGCTGATTATTTCACCGTTATACAAATATTGAATAAATTTTGTGGCACCACCTTCTGGATAAAATTTATTCAATTCAATTATTGTTATTTCCCTTTAAGTTTCGGTATCGCGAAAGCTAAAAAAAAAATAAAAATAAATATTATTTCCTAAAAAAAAAAAATATTTATTCAATTTGAGGAAAAAAAAATTTATTCAATTTGAGGAATAAAAAAAAAAAATGAAAAATTGAAAATGTCATTAATAAACAAATTGAAGGCATTAAGAAAACTATTCCAGTAATGATTTCTTAAATTTAGGTCAATAAAAAAAATTCAAAAAAAATTATTTACAAAAATTTTATGCAATTTTGTTTTATTATTTTTTTGCATTTATATAAATTTTAATTTATTTATATTTTTTTTTTTATTTATATTAAGACTTTTATAATTTGAAATTTCGAACAAACTCCTTAAGGCTTTACATCATTTCCTCTCTATATAGAACGAAAAATTCACCAATAAAGAGTTTTCGCCAAAAAGAAAAATTCAATAAAAATTATTTTTTTAACAATTGAGTTTTTTTTTTTTAAAGAATTAATTATAAAGAAATTACAATGAGTAAATAAATTTTAAAAAAAAGAAGATATTTTCTACATTATGAAAGATTTTTTTGGTTTTTGAATTTTAACTTCTTTAGCGAGGTATTGTAAATAATATTGTGAGGAAATAGGGGAAAAAAGAAGACAGAATATAATATGTCCTATGTAATGAAAAGTAAAAGCCAGAACACTGCAAAATAGAGGTAATAACCACAGAATGTAGTATGTTAAAAAGTAAAATCAAATATAAAAGCAGGGAAATATAAGACGTTGTAGCATGTAGCATGTATTTACGAAAATAAAAAAGTGATACTACACACACATAACAAAATACTAAATATGCCTAAATAATAAAAAAAATAAACAATTAGTCAAAATTCCCGCCAGTAAAAGTTCTACCAAATTCGAAAAATTCGGAATTTAGCATTTTGAATTCCGAATTTTTTGAATTTCCGGAATTCCGGAATCCGAAAATCCGGTTTTGCATTCCCAAGGGCGGACTTCTAAAATGCTTCCGATTTCATTAAAATTTGGTAAATAAAAAGAGGTAACGATTAAACACATCCATTTTGTAACAAAAAAATGATTGATCCTACCCAGCGACTTCTAAAGTTCGTCCGATTTCATTCAAATTTGGTACGTAAAAAAGAATAAATGATTACACACAAATTTCGTAAGAAAAAATTTAGCCCCCTCTTCCACTTACAAAAGTAAATCAGTCACAGTCCGTACAAAATAAATATTTGCAAGTAAATAAAGAAGTTAAACTTCTTTCGTGAGCTTATGAGGATGAGGCTCACACATATTTTTTTTTTTATATTTTGTTGATACAGACTAAAGGGTTGTTTTCGAATTGTTCTTGGATTCGATGCGGAATATTCATAAAAAAAAATTTCTCGGATAAACTTTCCGGATTAGGTATTCAGGTAATTTTGCTTCAATTATAGTTCCTTGCAGAGCTGCGAATCCATCAAAACTCATTTCTGCAAATTCATTCTTTACTTCTCACAAGAATCATTTTATTCATTTTATTTACTATGTAAAATATCAAAATTAAATTATCCAAAATTTTTTTCAAGAATTTTAAGTGCCAAATAAATCAGTTTGATCAGACTTGATCTTGAGTTTTAAATTAGGACGAATACTCAATATAAATAAAAGCTAACCATATATCTTGATGAATATAAAAATGAATTAGATACAAATCAATAAAAATTATTGAATATTATTATTATATTATATACAGAGGATAGCGATATTCGAACTCTATTACTATTACATTGAAAAAAAAACTAGAAATTTTTATTATGCTATTTTAAATTTTATTATTCTGCATTTGTGAAATTATTTTTAAAATTTTTTTCTATTTTTAGAACATTAAAATAAAAGCTTAAAATTTTAGAAACATAAAACCATTTCTTGTTAAAATTGCTTTAACAAATAACTAAATGTAACCATTAATAAATTTATTTTTAAATAAAACGATAAAAGAAGAAATTATTCAAATTAACAAATTTCATTTAATTTTATTTCTGCCAGAGGAATACATAGTATTATAATAGATATATCTTATATAACTTTACATGTAATCTGAGATTGTATGTAAATAAAGTTCTATTTTTTGCCTGAAATCCATTCGAGAGTAGTTAAAATAAATTTTCTTCAGCTCTAAGATTCTAATATTGTTAAGTAGAAAGTTTTACTTTTATGCTTCGTGTTTATTTTCACAATTCGGCATTCGATTAATAGAGATTTTCAAGTCAATTAATTTTATCTTGAGATTTCTTCGATTGCACCATTTTTTCTTTAAACTCTACAATTTTTTTTTTTTTTATATATATTAGTCATTTAAACCATGACAAATAAGTTTATATAAAAAAAAAAATTATTTCGATTGCAATTTGAAACATCCATTACCTCTTTTAAGTCTACAGTAATTCATTATGTTGCGCTCTTTTTGGATCTACAAGCATAAATTCAAAATCTCCATTAACATAAGTAAATCACTTTTAATCACGACATTTTGATGCTGCAAAAAATCTGTTTATTTTTTTTTATATGTATATATTCTCAATTTCAAATCAATTAGTGATTTTCAAACCAACAAAAAAAAAAGAATGAATAAAAAATAAATACTTTTTGCCGAATAAACTAAATTTATTTTTTGTAATAATTTTATGTTTAACAAGATGTAGATTTTTTTTTTTTTTGTTAAATCTTTTTGTTTTTATGATTCTATGTATTATGTAAATAAGGAATAATAATGGTTAGTTAGTTATATATATACTGTATAATATAAAAAAAAAAGATTTGTAAGCTGAGATTAAGCATAGTAGTTAGTAAAATTAGGTATATGATAAACAAAAATATTAGAGCAAAGCCTAGGTTCAATATATTTTGTTTTTGTAAAGATTATTCGCTCTGCATTTCAGCAAATTTTAAGCACTAATTGTTATGCTTATAAAAAGATCAGGAATTTTTGTCGACAAAAAAAAATTTTGTATAGCAAGACTTAAATATTTTTCCAATATCATGTTATATACTGATCAAAATCTTTAAAGATTGTTTTTTCTTTCTAAATGCTAGTTCTTAAAATCTTTGAAGTTGTTATTTAATTAATAAAATTTCATACAAGTATCAAAAAACTATAAAAATAAGAATGAAAAACATTATAAAGTTATCTTCATCCAATTGCCTTTCAAATGCCATCAGTGGGTCATTTCTGAGATGCATCATTAATGACCTGAAAATTTAGAATTTTGGAAACTATTTTTTTTTCTCAAACTTTAACTGAAAAAAAAGGTAAAACATCTGAAAACTTTAAGAATTTGAACAAAATATTGAAAATATGAAGTCTTAATTCGCATTTCAATCACTGGATAGGTAGGTATTTGAAAACATACAAAACTTTTGAAGAAAATAAATTTTAATTTTTTTAAATAAATTGAATTGAAAAAACATTTAGAAATCAAAAAATATATAGTTTATAATATCTTATATTTACAAGAATATTCGAAAAATTATAAGGCAAGTACAACATTAAACATAAAACTACATTAAAAAGTGTCAAATAATTTGTTTAAACATTTTAACTAAAGCCAAATAAACCGAATTTTCAACATAAGTGCGTTGCCACAAAAATTAAGTTTACTACTTTTGACCAAGTATACAATATATAGAGATTTCATAAATATAAGTAAGAAGTTTTCCCCCTATATATATACATTTTTTTTTTCAGATTAATAAATGATTTTCTGTCTTCAATTGAGCATATCCTAATAATGAAATAATTTCTAGTATTTTGAAAATAAATTGAAATTAAAAAAATATACTTAAGTGTATATATATATTTTCCAACAATCTGTGAGTAAACAGTTAATGCTCCAGTCGGCGGTCGATATGAACATTTCAGTTGCAATATATGAAAATGTTAATCAACAAAAAATGTTTTGTTCCCTTTTCTTTTATATTAAAAGATATACATATATATGATTTTCTTAAAAGTACAAATAAAATTATATTCTTTTATTATGAAAAAAAAAAGCAAATATTATAGTAAAAAAAGAAATATCTTCAGGCATTTCAGATTGTATGTAAATACATGGCGCGCATCCTATGCGCATAGGTTCTAAAATATTTAAATCTTTGAAATAAAATGTTCAAAAAAAAAACGCTCCAAATCCTTTAATTAATGACCTTCCTATTTGACAGCATTTATACAAGTAATAAATAATAAATCGATTGAATAAATCATTTTTTATAATATTTGACTAGAGGGTTTAAATAAGATGCACAATAAAACGCAAACTAACCGTGTGTGCACCAGCATTATAGTGAAAAAATATGCAATTTGAAAAAAAAATAAAAAAAAAAATATTATGAAAATTCTTAAGTATCATCCTTTTTTTTCACATTATTTTCTATCTAAAAATTCTATTTATTTTAATAAAAATGTAATAGTGAAGATATACATACATACATGCATTCATTTCTTCTTTATAAATCTCATAATATTATTATTTTTAAATGCGCGGGAGACTTTTTATTAAATTGATAACTATAATTCTATAAAAGTATAAATATAAAAAATTACATTTGAATATTATTATTATTTATAGGTATACGATTGTATTCGGAAAGTACGTAATTGAAATTCCATAATTATTTAGTTCGCCACAAGGTTCTTACAAGGTTCTTACAAGAAAGGAATGTTGGTGTGAGAATCGGAATATTGAAAATGCGATTATTTCCTATCGAAATAATCTTTATAATAGTTCGTACAAAAAATTATGAAATAAAATCTAACTAGTCACCATCTAACTAGCCACAATTATTCATCAGACACTTCTAAAAATACTAAGCTTTTTTAAAGCAATTTTAATTTAAAATTTTTCAATTTTTAATTTATCTATACATTTTATATATACTTATTTTGGCAAAATGTTCAAATCTCATTAGAAGAGTTATTTTTAAATTCAGAAGTAACTACTTATATCCGCATATACATTTGTAAATTGCTTACATAAATATTAACATAAAAAACTTATGTCAATTTTTTTTCTATTCAAAACCTCTTTAATGTTAAAAAAAAAGGTTCAATGTGGGAATAATTCAATAAACATAAACATCTCAATTTCCTTTTTCCTTGTTAGTAAAACAAATACCAATAAGAAAATCATAACGCGATTAAATTTCATGTAGGACTATTTTCGCGTATCTGATAAAACAATCAGTGGCTTATATTTGTAAATGCCATTTAAGTAATTTGTATAACGAAGAAATGGCAACTTAACTATTAATACTGCAAAGTAGTTACTAAACCCAACTAAAAGAAGCATTTGTTCATCTTCACAAGAACAAAATGAAGATAAATTGATTGAAAGGAGCAAAAGTCAATTTCTGGAACTCTTATTAAACATAAAGTATCATTATTACCCGATCGTTTTTATGATTTCTGTAATTTTTGGGAAACATTTTCTGTGTTTGAACTAATTTTATAATGCACAAATCGAAGAAAAAATTACATACAATTGTATCATTTTCATACAATTGTATCATTTTTTTTAAATATGTAGTAGATGTAGATAAAAATAAAAATCATAAAATGGAGCATACAGCCAATTAACATAATTTCAGTTTGATATTCAATTACAATTTAAATAAACATACATAAATATTAATATTGCGTTCTTATAAGATGAAAAAAATTTATATATGTATATATATATATATATTGCTGTTATAAAATTAGTCTAGTTTTAAGTTTTATTATTTTGATACATAGTTTATGGATTTGAACTTTTCAACGTTTATATTATCTGATTCATAGCTTTAAAAAAAAATTTGCAATAATGTATGATAATTATAATACATAATATACCTACATATTACATACAGCTTAGCAATAAATAAATGTTATATTAATAATTTATGAACGAAAAATTTGTATTTTGGAGAGAAAATAATATATGCGGCTTACTTAATTTTAAATATTTTTGACTACATATTCATATCATTAACAATCGATAACACGAAACGTTTCCCTTTTTATTGATATAGCATAAAATAACTATTAGATTTAATACTTCCCAAATCTGTAAAACACCTCGTAAAGCGTTTCAAACTTTGGGTTGCCAATTATTTTTAACAATCTGTGTCTTTGAAGTATTTTTTAATAGGTTTTCTTAGTTTTATTAATTTATAATAGTTAATTTGCAAATTACCATCATCAGATGTTTTTATTTCAGGGAATAAAACGAATACATTATAGTAATATTATTGAACTAAGATATTTATAATAAAATAAGCAATAATAATAAAAATAATAAATATACATATATATTCCGATTTTAGCGCGCATTCAATTCCATTCATGGAAATAATCAAATAAAATAAAAAATAAAATTTCTTAACAAAATTATTCTACAAAATACCAGAGGTGCCAAGAAGTCGTGACGATTTGACACTGTTATGGTAATATTGACGAATAATTAATTAGAACAATGCAAATTTTATTCAGATTGTTGATAATAAATAAATAAAATATATTATGGCTCCACACAAAGTTTTATATAATACAAACATATATATTATAGTCGTATATAGAATTTTTTAGTTTAATCTAAATTATTTCAATTGACATGGAGACACATTAAGTTGAAACGCCAACATCATTGTCTGGCCATCAGTCATATTTTTATTAAATATAATGATTTATAAACAAAAAAAAAGCTTTTAAAATTATTTTATTAAATTCTTTAATAGAGTAAAAATGTTTTAATTATGCTATTAAATTAAAAATTATATATTTAGTTTATAAAGTAATTTATTTATATTTTTTCAATAATATAAAAATAGAAAAAATTATGCATAAATTAATAATTTAAATTCCTTTGCAAACAAATTATATTGATTACATAAATTATTGATTTTAAAATTTTGTATATATGTATATAAAAAGTTGTGAAAATGAATGTTTCGTGATGGAAATTAAATTTGAAACTTTATAGTGAAAATGTTACTTATAGAAACTTGAAATTTTAGGATAGAAATGCGAAGATAACAGGAGGAAGTCGATATTTGTTCAATTAATTTTAGATTTTTTTAGCTTATTATATTTCAGTGTTTCCTTATATTTGATGGTCGAAATCAATCTTCTTTAATTTAAATGACAAAACATTAACAATAAAATTAAGAAAAATATAGAATAAAGAAAAACATGTACTTATTGAACATAGTGGAGAAACAATTTTTTTATATAGATAAATTTGTATATATGTATACATATAAAAATACCTACTGTCATTAATGTTCCAAAATCTTTGATTTACGAATATTTTATTTATAAACATAAATTTGTTAATTTCAACAACTCAGGTCAAAATTCCAACTCATGACAAAATAAGTAAGAAAATAAAATTCAAATGATTTCAATTTCTTAATACAGAAATTAAGTTATAAATCAAGTTTATAATGAGAATCTTTGAAGATCTATTTTCCATTCATGAAATTTAATTTATTACTTAAATTTGTAGATTTTTAGATATTGCCACCTTTAATGACTATATTTGAAATTTTATTTATTTTTTTTTTTTTTTTGAAGTTTGGTTTGGATAAAATACAAAAATTTATTTAGTTTTAGAAAAATTTATGATTTGAATTTATACCTCTATTATGAAAATTTTAAGCAAATATCTTAGAAAAAAAAAACACTGTTGAATGACCCCAAATTTGTGAAATTTATATGAAGTTTATTTTTATTTAATAATAAAAATAAAAAAAAAAAAACAAATTGAATAAAATATTTGAAATTTTTTTTTTTTTTTTGTTAAATAATATTAATTCGAGGATAAAAACATTCATTGTTGATTTATTTTTATTTGCTTAAATAAGGCAATAATTATCTTTTTTTTTTGTCACCTCCTAACTGTTATTATAGTAATATATAAATAAAATTTCTATGAACTCATTTCATTGAAATAAACTTATACACAATGTTTGGTTTTATTACATGAGATGGATAAAAGATCTGAAAGTTGTATTTAAGTCATAACTAAAAATTTATTTCATATTAATAAGCATTGGTTAGTTTTTATTTTATAGATTTTTATTAGTGATTTTGATCATTTTAGCCTTGTTTATTGCATCAAATTCCAGCCCTAGTTGGGAATCAAACCAACGACCAAATAAGAAGTAGGATAATGACAATACCATACTACACCATGATTTTAATCTGTCAATGAAATATTTAACAAATATATTAAATTTATAAGCATAATATTTAATAAAAAAAAATTAATAATATTTACATGTTAATTTTAATAAATATTGCACATCAGTAATTTTAGATTTTTAAAGTTTAAGGTCCTTAAAAACGTATAAAATATTTCAAATTAAACCTTAAACTTTTTTGTAGTAAAAAATTTGTTTTTTTGGAGTAAAATTTCTTTCAAAAAATACGAAATTGCATGACAGATGATAATCTGTATGTTGAAAGACAAATCGAATTAGTATTTTATATACATACATATATTCATATATATATATTATGTAAGTCCACAATAAAAGCAAAAAATTAATTTAATTTTTTCATAATTAAATATATATAGATAAATAATAAAATTATGGAAAATACTTATAATTCTATCAAATATATAGAGAAATTATTTGTAATGAAATACGAAATAATTTAACTATATGTAGATTTATTAAAACGGCCCAAATTCTATTTACAACGTAATGCAATAAAAGAAATTTGTGAATAAAAAAAATATTTTTTTTTTATATTTATTTACAGAAGATAAATACATACATATAAAATCAGTTCAATGCAATAATAATAAATATAAAAAATTTCATAAATTCTTATCTTATTAAAATTATTAAAAAATATCGATATTGTAATATTTTAATATTTTATAAAGAGAAAATTACAAATTATTATTAAGTATATATATTTATGATTTTTGCCAGTCATCGAATAGTCAGACACCACATATATGTAACTAATATGTGACATATTATAATGTATTGTAATATAAAAAAAAAAACTCCATTTCTGGATTTTCATCCACACTAAATACTGCACACAATAGAGAAAATATAGATTAATTTTTGTTATTATTAATTTTTTATTTTATGTACATTTGAATATGCCACTAAACTGATGATAAAGATATTTCAGATTTTTTAAACTTTTTATTTTAATATAAAATAGGTTTTTTTTTTTTATCTTATTTTATTGAAAACAAGGTGTGGTTTTTTTTGTGATTGAGATAAAAAAAAAATGTCTTTCTAAATCAAAAATTTCATAAAAATATAAATTATATATTTTATTTATTTAGCATAACAAAAGAAATATTTTGAAAACTTTGCGACACTAAAATAATACTGATGTCAGATTTTTATTCATTTTTTCATATTTTGTTTTTTTTTAAATTTTATTTCTAGATTACCTGTGTTAAGTTAATTTAACATAATAATGGCATATGAATTCAAAGATCAAAAATTGCAATGTTAAGAAATATCCGGTGATCATTAGACTTAGGAGATTGGGTTTTCAACTCATATACAATTGCTGTAAAATTTTTAGCATGTTTAGATCATGTTTAGATATTAATAAAAATGATGCTATATGTTGTATTACTTTTAATTTTGTCCTCCAAGAATCATATAAGAAGCATAAAAATCCAAAACTTCGATCACCACAATAAAAATAAGTATAATAAAAAGTATTAGAGAACAAATTCCAAATATATTTAATTCATAATATAACAACTCTAGGAAAGGATTAAGAAATTTTGCTACATCTTATATTATGAATTATTTATCAATTTTCCAAATAATTCACCCTGTTCTACTGTAACCTATTTTTCAGTTCCGATAGCAGGATTTTTCTAAAAGGCGAAAAATTTCAAGTCCCTGTTTTAAGATTTGTAAAAAAATCACATATTTTAATTCTATCCTTATTCATCCTTATTCATCCTTATTCCTTCAAGCAATACATATGTTAAAAAGTCGACTCAATAAAGCTGATGTCTTTACATTAGCTTGGTACATAAAGCTGCACACACCTTTTTATTTTTTTTAATATAACAATTTTTTATTTTTGTTTGCTTTCTAATTAATAAAATTATATATAGGCCATGTTTAGAGAAATTAACTTAAAATAAGGTAGGCAGTTTAATAATATCAAAAGAATATGGTTTTTATTACTTTAAGCATTAAAATATTAAAATATTTCTAAATTAAACCACCAATAATTCTTTATTAAATCATAAAAAAAAAACAAAATTAATTTCATATAATTTTACATACAATATTTTTTTATACATATATTTTTTTATTTTTTTTTAATAAATATCATTTTTGATATTTAATATTAGTGTTAATTTTGATTCTTTTTGTTTCGTTATTTTTTATAGCTATGCTTTTTATAACTTTTAAAGTTGTTTATTAAAATAGCTTTTAAATTATATTTCTTTATTTTTTTTTTTTTTATCTTTTTTTATTATACTACTAAAAATACCATGAGAAATTTTAAATTCCAAAAAGAATTAATGAAATATTTGCAAAATTGATTAATATTAAAATGAACTTAAATTTTGAAATAAAAATATATATATAAATTTTTTTTTTTTTTTGATATTAAAATTTTAAATTCCCTAATTTAAAAAACATAAAATTTTTGAATTTGAATTGAAGAACAAAAATTTTTATATTTTTTTCAAATAAAAAAAAAAATGAATTTAATTATTTACAAAAGTTTTTATTTTTTATTTAAATTTTTATTATACATTTATACGGTGCGCGATTACACAAGTGTCATATAAATCTTATTCAACTATAATTTATAATTGAGTCGATAATCACAAATTTTGAAAATCATGATAATATATATGTTGGCAAAAAAAACTCATCCTCCTAGACTTGTCCGACAAATAAGTAGGTGGATAATAACACTCATTTAAGGAATTTGACATAAATCAAATGTATTTAGCTATAACGATCGATTATTTTTTTAATAGTCTTCCGACTGAGTTCAAAATTGATAGGTGAAAATATTAAATATAATTTCCCAATAAAACTCTACTTAATTGTAATTTTTAATAACTTCAACAATATTTAAAAAAAAAAATGTAACAAGTTCTTCCGAATCTTTAGAATAAATTAACATTATGTTTATCTATTTAACTTCATCAGGATTAAGAAAATTGGATCACGTAGAGCTTGTGATCACGTAAAGTCTTTAATTATCTTTAAACTTTATCTTAATTTCAAAAAAAAATCAAAAATTTTAGATTTAGGATTATTTAATTCTGAATAAACCGAATAAGTATTCCAATCGACTCTGTTCTCTTTGAATAATATACGACTCTATAACTTTTTTTGCGTTAATTTTTTTAACATATTATTATTTCCTTATAATTTAAAATAAAGTATTCATAATGTCTAACAATGAAATCTACAAATTTGTGTCGAAAATTATACCAAAATGGGCAATGCCTGATTGTTCATTTACTAAATATAGAAACTTATTCTCCTGGGGCGAAATAATATTTCATTTCTTCGATAAAAAATTAGTTGCTTTACATGAGAGATTTGATGCGGAAATGACACTTAATACATTAATACGTCACACATTATACTTAAATAAATTCTTCTTAGAACGTAAAATTAAAGAATTTGTTAATTATATATTTTTGCTGTTTTAAAAAAGACACCCTACGTTCAAAGACATACCTATTATCTTACCGTTACATTTATCAAATTAAAGCACATAGGTTATGTGTTTTTTTTTTTTTTTTTTAATATTCTAACGTCCTAAAAAATTATGAGAATCATAAAAAACAATCACGCATCTTATCTAGTGGGATGCGAGTAAAATGATACAGAATTTTTATTAGTAATAAAATTTTCTTATGTTAATCCACATAAAAAAGTAATAAAATTATTAATCAATAATATTGAATACACATACTTTTTACTGGAGTCATATTTTTTTTGGCATTATATATTTCTTTTTAAATTTTTGTATTTATATTTAATTTTCCAAGATAATAATTATTTGAAATGTTTATTTAATAGTTTTTATTATAGGCACATGTAATTTATTTTTATTCTTAAATTGCTATTAAGAGTTTAATCAAACTAAATAATAGTCTGTGGCCGTTTTATCGCATATAATAAAAAATAAAAAATGAAATCCGGAATATTCAATTAATATTTCCGACTAATATAACTCTCATACAGGTTAGGAAATAATAATCCGCTTGCCAATTTTAATATATAAAACTTTAAAGCAAACTATATTTCCCTATTGATTATGTATTGCCAATATCCAGTACATTGAGTACTATACTATTAATATCTTTGATTATTATAAAATCGTACTTTTTTGTTTTTTTTTTTTTTAAGTAACTAGGTTGTATAGTTATAAATTAATGAAATAAAGTATAGATATTAATTGAATATAAGTAATTTATCTTTTTTCTAACGCAATAAAATTATGAGTTCTTAGATTAAAATATTAAAAATGTCGAAACAAAATATAAATCAATCAAAAAATACATATAACATTTCTATAACAATTGTATATTTTAATAAAAGATAAACAGCTATTAAGTAAAAAAAAAAACTTGATGGAAAACCAACTATAAAATATAGCAGAAAGATAATCTTTCTTGTTGTAT
Source organism: Hybos culiciformis (assembly GCA_964007475.1). Lineage (NCBI taxonomy): Eukaryota > Metazoa > Arthropoda > Insecta > Diptera > Hybotidae > Hybos > Hybos culiciformis. The sequence goes on from OZ023274.1 coordinate 84,690,081, forward strand.
TATTAAAAATAAAAGTTCGAGTTATTTTTCCTTGCTAATTTTGCAACTCATCTAATAGTTCAATTTCACCTATATTCAAAAGAAATTATAGCTAAGGCAGTTATATCTGTGTTTTCAGTGTTGAATTGACTTTTGTTAAGAAAATAGAATGATCTTTTAACTAATCTCTTTCAATTTTTTGTACTTTCAATAAGTTGTACTCCTTTCTTTCTTATTAAATTGAACATAGTCTTGTATATACATATTCGTTCAAAGAAATACATCTTTATATCAGAGTTTTCATTAATCGAACGTTTAATAGTTTGTTAATATAGACTTTTTACTAACATTCATAAGTCTTATCCTAAGTCCAAGTTATTTGTAGCTAAATTTTATAATTTTTTAAAAATTAAATTAAAAAAAAATAATTTTAAAATTAATTTTTAAAAAAAAATTGAAAAAAAATCTTAATCCCTCTACTATTGTTCTGAAAATAATAATAATAATAATAATTCTTGACCAAAAAAAGTAAGTATCTTCTCTGGTTTTTTTTTTTTTTTTTCGAATAAACGCACCTTTTATGACAAAATAAATTCCATCAAAGTAAAAATGCCGATTTTTTTTTTTATTATTATTATTATTATTATTATTTTCAATATTTGATTACCCAATTATACTTTTTTTGGTACATTTTACTTATATTATTTTGACAAAGTTGTGTTTAGGTGCAACTCAATCCATTATAAATATAATAAAATCCATAAAATAAAATTAAAAAAAAAAGTATGATATGCTTAACGCTTTTTAAAAATCATTTACACAGTCAAACGATGATGATGAAAAAAAAAAAAAAAAAAAACATTCAAATTTCTTGAGAACCTTAAAACACTATGTACATACATGTATGTATATATATAAGAAAAATAAAATATCAAGCTCTGAATAATTCGTGTAGGCGTCATAATATTTTTGATTAAAAAATCACAAAATATTTAAAGTGCATCAGAATGAGCACAAAAAAAAAGCAAATCTTATGAACAAATGGGAAATTTTTAAAATTTTATAATCCAGAAAGTATAAATTTAATCGTGATTGAATTTATCAAGGTTTTAAAATTAACGCAAAGCTTATATCCCCTTTTTTTTTTTTTTTCTTTTTTTGCTGGTGTTCATAATACCATCTGATTAATTACACTCAAAAGCTCTTAAGACATTTTAGCTTAAAATTTTTTTTTTTTTTACCCATAAACACTATATAGAAAAATTCATTGAATTTTATTAAATTAAATTTAAAAAAAATTTGATAAACAAAAATCAAAATTAATTTCATATTAAAATTAAATTTAATTCATCATATAGTGTTGTTAAGTTATTAAGCCTTATAAAAAGGGCTTTATTATCAATAAATGCTCTGATCTGTAGATTTTGATGTTAAGATGAATTCTATAAAATTTACCCAAAACATTAAAATCCCTATTTTTTACTCGCAGTCTTCTTATCACAATTAATTAAATAGAAAATCAATTTTACCAAAATTTTTCCTGAAAATAAAGCCACGTTAAGATTAATTGATTTGTAGAGTATTTATATGTAAAATAATCAATATCAAATTAATCCAATATTTCTAACAATTTATAATGCTCAATTACCGTATAATGTATTGCATATATAAATATAAATATATATAATATGTAGTTGCAACATATTTTGTCAATTTAAGTGATTTAAGTTAAAATCAAGTTGAATATACACTTAAAAATAAAAAATTAAATTATTATGCAATAAGAAATATTTATGATAGAAATATAAGATAAAATACCAATGTGATAGAATGACTCTTTTATTGATTCCAGAAGATGAATTGAAAATGTTATTTACATATTGATTTCTACTACTATACTTATTTAATATTTCCTGAATAAAAAAAGAAAATAAATGAAATGATATAAGTGTATACATTATTATATTTTATACATACTAATATTATAAATATATAGAAACAAAAAAGCAAACAACAAACTAAAAATGTGTATATTTAAATCGTGCGCGCAGTCAGTGTCTGAAAGCCTTTTGTATAAAATGGCAAGCAAAACCACATTTATAACTAAATTGATCAGATAAATGTTTACAAATATAAATCAACGATTAAAATTGAGGTAAACTTGTAAAAAATATATTATTGCATTATTTTGGTATTTAAAATATACAGATGCCAAAATTAAAAATTCATGTATTTATTTATTTTTTTATTTTAATCTTTAGGATACACGAAAAGTGATATTGTAAGTAGAAAATTCAAATATTTTGGCTTGGAATAAGAAATTCCACAGAAATTAATTCTGCAGTTCAGGTATTTAAAACAGGAATAAAATGGTCTTCTAAATACTATTTTAAGAGTTCTTCAACATCTTGACAAATTTCAGAGTAACAGTCAATGCTCAATGCAATGATGCAAGCCTTACCAATAGTTATTTATCTAGGTACACGGAAAATTTATATTTTGGAACAAAAATTTAAGGATTTATTTGAAAAAAGACCATCATAATTAAAATTTCTTAATATAAGCACATTCTATTCCCTAATTGTTTTAAACTTAATTACTGATATATGTACTTCAGGGAATTAAATACATTTTACAGTTTATATGAAAATGTATAGTTTTGGAGTAAAACGCGTTTAAAGTTTTTGAAAAAATAAAAATTTGTATGAAATTTCATGACAAATTTAAATCCAATATAATCAAATAAAGTGTATAGACTATGATACACTATTATTATATACCGAGCACACGTTTTGAGTGTAGGTATTTTAGTCCATGTAGTGAAAGCAAAATAAAAATTGAAACGTACTTTATATCAAAATAATATTATACAATACCATGGCAAAAAAAGAAGACGATAAAAATAATAATAAAATTCAAGTGTAAGAAAAGAAAAAAAACAACTCTAAATGACCAACTTTATCAGACCAAGAAAAAGCAATATTTTTACCATTCCATGAATTATTCTCTCTCCCACTGAATTGCACTAAAAATTAAAAATATAATGTTTTTTTTTTTTATTTATAAATGAATATGTAAAAGAAAAATGGCAATCACTTTTGAAAAAAAAATTTTTTTAATACTCAACTCAAACTATTTTTATAGAAATACAAAAAAAAAAATAAATAAAAAATTAAGTAAACAGTTTTCTATCAAAAAATAAACAAATAAATTGACCTTTTTTTCATAATTAACTGACCCAGAATAAGATGAATCTTAAAAACTTTCAAACATTGGCGACTTGTTGAAACAAAAATATCTCATTCATGATTAAATTAATTAATAAATGAACTACTGAAAAAACCTAAAAGAAAGGAATACTCAAATTTTTATAATTTCACCACTAAAATGCAGTTAACTTAGTAAGCTCGCAATATAGAGTTAATTATTTCCAAATTTTCGATAGCGACAAAAATTGTTCGAACCAAGACGCAAATTTCTATAACTAGTTTCAGATTCTTTGAGTAATTAAAACATTATTTTTAGCCCATTCCAATTATTGTCATACTTAGTTTGCTTCAATGGGAAACTAAATTTTTTATCCGTATTATTTACAATCAAAAATTGGGATACATCACTTGATTTAATAAAAAAAAAAAAAAATTATAATAAAAAATAAAATCTCATTTTATTAACTTTTATAAAGGACTTTTATATATAAGTAGGTACATAATAATGCAATATAATGTACATAGTGTGTCTTTATATATATTTGATTATTTATTCCATCATTTCATTTTGATAATAAATTTTCTCTTTTAGTTGCATTTTTTCTTTTCTTTTTTTTTGATATGCAAAAATTTTCATGCAGAGAAGAAGATATATTCTGAAGTCGCAACGGGTAAACCGATGATGAATGACTTAAAATAAGATAATTGAATTTGAGCATACACAAATATGTATTTCATTAATTATTCACATATAAGTAAATTAAATCCATTTGTAAAATTATCAAAAATAAACAAAAAAATAAAAAAACTAACTAACTAAATATTATACTTTTTTTTAAATATTTCCAAGGGAGGAAAAACTTTTAATATTGTTTTAGTTTAAATTTCCTGTTGGTTCATAACGGACATATTAAATTGCATAAACTTTTTAGCACTAATGAGTTCATATCTCGATTTCAATTTCATACTTTGCAATCATTTTTAACAATTCATTTTTCAACAATTCATTCATTTTTCAACGATCAATATGTCCGCACTCAGCAATTAATAAAACTATTACATAAATCTTATATAATAAGGTTCAATTTCACATATAACATCAATCAATTGAATATTTAAAATTGAAAAAAAAATCTTTAAATCTTATTTTATTATGCATCAATAAATGTAATTTAATTATGCATCTTTAATGTAAATTTCAAGAAAATGGCAATGACACCGTTTCCTATGGTCTTTATTTTATTAAGTGAATTAGTCCAAAAATCATTTTAATAAAGTTAAAGTTCATGTTATGGAGACTGTTGTTCAGTTTTTTTTTTTGCTAATACTAAATAATTATCAGAGTCTATATTAGGGTCGTTTTGTGTATGTGGCAAATAGATAAAACAAGGAGATAATAATTCTAATTAAGAATTATTTATATACGAATATTTAATTACGTAAAAATTAATATAAGTATTTGAATAGCTCCTTACTCGACAATGTCTAGATTCCATAAGGCATATTTTTTATTAAAAAAAAACTCCAATTTATTGAAGCAAAGCTGTATATATAAAAATGTAATAACTGGATCCAATTTCTGTTTGTTTAACAATTTTCATAAACTTGATTTTTACGGATTCTTCTAAGTAAATCAATTTTACATAATTAACAATAACATTTTCCAAGAACTTGTACAAAACTTAATTCAAGAAATTTCTTTTTAAATCAATTAATAAATTTTTTTGCTAAATTATATAGAAAAATGCTAAAATAATTAAAAGTGTACAAAAAAAAAAGAATGTAACATCAAAGTTAAACTTTAATGAGATTGAACAAACTTAAGGTTTTATTTATATGAATTAAATTTAATCGTTCAGATCTAATAGACCAACTAATACTAATATGAACTTCATTTTTACTGATTACATACCTACTATGCGATATTTAATTTATTTATTATTCCGATCAATATGACAGAAACGTAAATTAGAAATCCTAATTAGAAATTTTTGGAAAAAAAGGAAACATTCATCTACAAAAATAAGTCCCTTTATAGTGACCAAAATATTGTCCTATTTTCAAATTTTGAATGTCAAATTAAATGCGAGATTTGAAAATTAATTAATTTTTTGCAGATATTGTATTTTAAATCTAACATTTTGTCTAGCGTTTCTTTCAGTAATAAAAATCTCTCATCTCAACATTGAACCTTTAGTGGAATTGCTTAAAAGTTATTATTAAAGTTTGAGAATATGAAAATTTTTTGGAAGAAAGTACACCTAACAATATTTTTGCCTTTCTTTGGAAATTAATGAAACGTGCAAAGAAAAATAAAATTAAATCAATCATTATTTGCAAATTAAATTGAAATGAAAAACAGCAAAAAAAAAATTAACTTAATACTTTTCATTCCTAATCAACTGACTACCCTTAAAATTCCCAAGAAATGAAACTTTGGTCAAAAATATTTCGGATAGTTGCTTTTAGTAAATTATTTTTTCAGTCGACATTGGTATGCGTTTCGATAAGTTTTTTTTTTGTCATTATGGTTTTTCTGTCTTGTAAAACAGACAAGCGCAGCTTAAAATTTAAAAATTTTCGTCATGTAATTTTTATTTATTTTTTTTTTCATCAAACATCTTTTGAGACATATTCAATCAAATTATATGAATTGTCTTATGTCCATTTATGTCTATATACATTTGTCGGCTTATTTTTATGCATACCTAACCATAGCATAGTCATATATTTTAGTTTATTTATATTATTATATGTAATTAAAATGTATATTTATATAAAATTAAGAGAAAACCATACAGTATGTTCTTTTTATTTGGAGCACTGTGAATTAATAGTTTAGGGCTAAGTTTAGAGAAAGCAGATATTATCAAATATTAAAATATATATTATGAATATATATTATGAACTAACTTTTCAAACAAAGAATTGAACGTAGGATTAGTTCATAAAATCGCTTTGATAGTAAAGCCTACACATAAAAAATGTTCGAAATCAAAGTTTTGAAACAGAAAGTCTCGCATTTCAAATTTTTTGTAATAAAATCTAGAATCACATAATTTTGTAATACAAAATTGTACATCATTATCATCTAGTAAAATAGTTTTCGATCGGAAAGAAGAAGTTGTGCGAATAAGTTAGTTTCGCTTAGCAGATTTTTTTAAAATAACATAGGGTAAAGAGAATTGCTTAAAGTATTTGTTTAATGAAAAAAATAATAATTATTCACATTGATATAATTAATATATATTGTAAAAAAATTTTCTTTGTTTTATGTTGAAAATTACGTTCAGGATTAATAGTAAATATATAGTCTTGATTCAGAAAAATACAAGTATTTTGCATATATTTGCATATATACTGTGTTAACATCAATTTTGTATTTTAACTTTAAATCAGTATGTTCATAATGTTCAAAAGTTTCTTATAGTTAAAAAATAAATACAATAATGTTTCCAGATTAGAATGACCAAATGCAATAATTCAAGCTATTATAATATCCGCTTGTGTTAATTAAAAAAAATAATTTCTTTGTAACCATGAATTCACATTTTATGAGCTTTTTCAATGCATACTCCGAAACATTATAAAAACCCGTTCAACTATAAAACATAAAAATAAAATGAATAAAAAATATCGCCAAAAAATATAATTTTACTCAATTAAATCAAACTTATGATTAAAACGATAACAGTCCAGTATTTGAATAAATATATGTTCATAAAATATTATGTTCATAATTTACTTAAAACGCACATAAGGTAAAATATCAACATTTATAAAGAATAATCCATTAAGGCACACTTTCGTGGTATATTGTAATTAAATAAAATGGTAACGAATAAAATTATCATAATTTTATATTCAAGGTAAAATTTTATATAACTGTATCTAACAAAAAATCATTGATTATAAAATTAAGAAAAAGATTTAAAAATAAAAAAAATGTCTGATTTTTAATTCAGTACAGTATGTATATACGAAATGGTTTGATTATATGGATCAAATTACCGACTTAAAGCGAGAAATGCAGTTGAATCATTTGAAGAAGTTCGATTCTTTTAGTTTTATAGTACTTATTATTATATCTTTATAGAAAACAAAAAGATGAATAGTTGTGAATTGAAAACCGATTATTGGCAATAGACCTTCTAAAAGTGGTGGTGACACTTTGATGCTTCCCAAATCGCCTTAAAACAAAAATCTGCTAAATATTCAACTTTTAAATCGTTTAGTTCGTTTGATATTCGAAGTATTATTATTCTCCTGGAGTTATAAAGTTCGAAAAGGACAAAATTTTATTTATTTTTTTTTGTTATCAAAAATTACATATTTAGAGTTCATTCGACTTTAACCAACATAGAATTAACGGTACATAACCAAAGTTTTTATTTATAATAAAAAACATAAAACTGAATTTAAAAATTAAATTATTATAAAAATTATAATCATATGCTTTTTAAGGTGAGTATGCATTTCCAATTTTTTAATAATATTAAATATAGGCAAGCTGCAATATTCTCTCTAAATCCCAGAGGCGATTAAATCAAATTTTGAAATAAAAATAGGTCCTCTTTTAAATTTTTTTTATATTTCAGGATAATAATTATCATAAACCAGTGTGATTCTTTATTATACTTGTAAACAATTTAGAAAAACAAAAAAGTTTTCAATATTTATGTTGAAAGCTGGTAAGCAACTCTAGTTCTGTTATCATTACTGAAATACAAATGATTGATTTATCTTGTCTTTATTCAGCATCCATGGATATTTCTTTTTTGCTCCAATTCCAATTTTTAGATGTTTATTTTTTCCCTCTCTTTTTTCGATTCGAAATCACTAGAAACCCATTCAAGTAAGTAGATGATTATGTGGGCTGTGTAGATTAGCACATCTTGAACAGAAGTCACACGAAGATATTTTAGTAGGAAAATAAACATTTTTAATTCTCTTAATTTGTATTTACATCAAAAGTAAATTAAAAAAATTTTTTTTTGTACATACATTTGTAAACATATTGAATCTGGTTTAAATTGATTCGCATAAGGTTACCATTTAGTTTGGCAACAACAAAAAAAAATCATACCATTAATAATTCTACCATCCGAAATTAAAAAGAATGAACTAAAAATAAAATAAAAATTATTTTTATACTGTGCTGTGGAATTTTTGGAGTTATCCTCTTTCACATTTTGTATTTTTGTATGCTCACAATGACTGGTATTTTGTTTAATTTACAAAAAAAAAAAGTTCTTCCTTAATTTAGTTTTTTTTTAATGCACTTTAAATCTTGCACTCTAAAGTTAGTGAATGTCAAAAATTTAATATTAAATAATATGAGAAAATAACTATTTGCTAAATATTTTTATGGACCACATTTTGAGTAGTAAATTTGAATGATAACAAAATCCATACATTTTAACTATGGTCCATTTTATTTTAATTTAATTAAAATTGTTTTGAATTAGTATAGTAAGAAGAATTACTACTGGAATAGCTGTGTAGCTTAACATTTGCCAGAGTTCATATACAAATGGGTTAGTTAGAAAGTGGTTTTCCCGCCTAAAAATTAATCTGAGTTCCACTGGAAAGTCCCATTGAAATTTGTTCGGCCTCGGACCGTCTTTTAGTATCTTTCAGTATGTACTAGTTTTCTGGTTTTGACTTTGGTCGCTTTTGAGAATGATTCTCTGCCCTATTTCCTCTTTACTTCCATGATTGTGGATTCCAACGGTTTGAAGCTAGAGTAGAATCTCCAGGGTTTCCGTCCCTTTCTCATAGTCTCAAAATTACTCATGTAAAATATGACTTACTCACATATTTTTGATTTGATACTTAACAAAAATATTTATAAGTTAAATTTTTTGGTTAAGTACAATAATTTTTTAAGAAAATGTATTTCAATTAATTGAGTTACCATTTTGGGATTGAATTATTTTGAACAAAGTGAATTTTATAGAAAAAAATCTAAACTTTTAAAATAAGTGGCTCGAATTCATTTCTCTAAGTAAATTGTCATTTTTATTTTTCCTATTTTATTCCTTAAATATTTTAATATTATTTTCATTAAGCCCTACATTTGAAGTTAAAACTCCGAGATAACTAATTATATTTTTGACTAATTATTAATTAAATTATGTAAAATAAGAGTGTATTTATAGTTGTAATTTTCTTTAAAATATATTCTTTTTTTTTAATTTTTTACAATATAATATTGTGTATAAAAAGATGACTGCTAATACATGCTACTCCTGGGGCTTCCTGGCATTCACGCTTAATTTTTTTTACTGTTTTTTTTTTCATATCCCTTCAAATGGAAACAAATCGGGATAAAAAATAAAAGAAACAAAAAATAAAATCTGACTATACTTTTGTTTTTTTTTTTTTTTGGTAATGTTGATTTTTACATCAGGGGACATTTAAGATCTCATTTTCACAAAATATACACACCCATCAGAATTTTTTATTATTATTATTATTATTATTATTTTACTCCTTTTAAACTAAAAATTATCCATAATATCTTTAACCTTATATGTATGTTGTTTATTTTTATTTCATTTTCGAAATAAATATTTTGAATACAATGTTAATAATATATATTTTATTAACAATATATCTTGATGTAATATTCATTATTTTACACTTGTGTCTGCAAAAAATAAATATATAAATGCAATAAAATTTATAAAAGTATAATAAAATTGTTCATATATAAAGTTTGAATTTCGAGGTTCAGTAATTGAGTAAACAATATTTTTAAAGAAAAATAGTGAATAAGAAATTATGGTACTTAGATTTTTTTTTAAACAAAATAGAAATATTAAAAGACCTCCGCTTCTGATTATAAAAATGAAAATATTCACAAATTTCAATTTGATTGAATATTAATATTTTTCATTCTAAGACCATTTAAAATGTTTTATAAATGTAACGTTTAAATTATAATTACTTTAAAAGTAATATTTAATTTTAGTTCTTTTATATGAATAAATTAAAATAAATATACGTAACTGCTTAAAAAAAAAAAATATAAATAATCGGTTCAAAGTGTAACAAAAATTGACTGCTTCCGTGATATGATTCCGGATATTCGTATTCATATGCATTTTAATATTATATTTTTTTCAATTATATATTTCTAGATTGGTTTTTGCTTATTTGTTTATTCAAATTTCTTTTTGTTGCAACGTTAAAATCCTGTATAAGGCTTACAATTAATCTAGATGATTTTTTATTTTAACTTTCTATTCTCATTCGTTAAGGTTTAATTTTCTCGAAAATTTCATTTGAAATATGATTTGAATTTAATGTCATATGTGTTATATAGTAAAATTAGATACTTAAAAGCCTTGATATTACAATTATTTTTTTTTTTTCAAATATAACACCAGTCCGAAGTGTGTACAACACCGTGTTAGATTTTCTTCTTTTAAGTATTGTTACAACGAATGTTTATCTGAAATATATACATGTCTTTGAATGTTCCATCTAGGCCTCCAACACAAAATAATTTCAATAATTATTCTAAATAAATAATTAATGATATTTACTTTTCTCTTTCGCTAAACGTTTTTAAAATGACTTTATATTTTACCCAAAATTTGGCACATAAAATGATATATATAATAATTATTAAAATTATATAACAATTAATTTTATTATAAATTAAAAATTTCAGTTTTATTAAATAATATTTTAATTAAATTAATAATTTTTTTTTTCTCTCTTCACATTTAAATGTTATATGCATGTGTATGTTTAAAAGCAAGATCATGTATGAAAAACAAAAAAGAAAAAACAACAACAAATAAATGTCATGCCTAACTAATTTTTATTCAAACATAATTAATCAAATTTTAATGCTGAAATTCATGAAGTTAAAATGTATAAAAAAAAAATATATATATATGTATGTACATACAATATATACCTATAAATTCTGTTTCTTCTCTAAAAAAAAAAAGAAAAATTTCCAGCCATTTTATTATATAAAAGAATTTTTAATTTATTTCCCAGTTTTGTTCTTCTTTCTGGTGAGCAACGTTTTATATTTATAGATTTTTTTTTTTTTTTTTATTATTATCATACCCTGTGATGATTTTAATCGTGTCATACTGCCATAAAATTGCTGTATAAAAATAATAAAAAAAAAAAAAACAAAAAAAAATTTGAGCTGCGCGAGAATGAAATTTAAAAAAAAAAAAAAAATATTAAAAGGACATCAATTTAGGAATGTTATTTCCAATATTAAAACATTTTAAGAATAAAACATTATTCATACCATTTATTATGAACTTTTTTTTTTTGTTCAAAATTAACAATAATATCGTCAGTCGGTCTGTCATTTTAATATGGTTCGCAAAACCCGAAACAATCAATCTCTTTTCAGATACTATTATCGTACTAGTTATCGAATAGTTTTAAACAAAAAATTTCAAAAATAAAATTCTTCGATAATAAATCACAAAAAATATTTTTTTAAAAGAAAATTTGTTTCTGATATTGTTATGGTGAATATTGCCGTTATCATATGAATTAAAAAGTGAAAGTAGAAGTTATTTTTCCTTGCTAAGACAATTACCTAATCTTGCTAAAGTCATCTACTAGTTCGATTTGACTTATAGCAAGGGATATTTGGAAATTGTAGCTAACTGTCACAAAATAAAATAAATTAAAATTTAAATTTAAATTTGTAATCATTTTTTTTTAAGTTATAGCTTTAAAAATTTCTACATACAATATCATTAGTTAAATTAATTGATGTCCTTAAAGCTGTGTATGCGGACTATATATGTCCTAATTTTTATATGAAACTTTTTTAATACAAATATTAATAACCAGGGTTAAAAATTTTATTTTATTATTTCACTCTTATTGCTCTTCATGAAAACGATCTAATAAATAATATTTTAAACGATATTTTAAAAATTCTCTCTTAGGGAACGAAAAAATAAAAATAAATTATTTCACTCCCAAGAGCGATTTTTGTTTTGTTTTTATTTTCTATACCTAGTAAAGATCGAAAAAAAAAATTTTTTTTTTTCACTCCCTAACAAAATGTTCTACAAGGAGTGAAATAAATAAACAACAATATTTCATTCCCAAAGAGCGTAATTTATTGTTCGTTTTTTTTATTTTTATTTTGGGAGCAAAAAAATTTTTTTTAAAATTTCGTTCCCAAAGAGCGATTTAATTTATTTATTTTTTATTTCCTTTGCAAAGAATGGAGCGAAGGAGTGAAAAAAATAAAATTTTTAACTCTGTTAATAACTAAATTTTCATTCCGCAACACAGCAACACTACAACCGGCCTTCAAACATAACATATTCAATATAGCACCCCAACATTGAATTTTATTTATCTATCATCAAACTCTTATTATTAGTAACAAATTTTTGAAATATTCTGTGTTCTAAAAACACCATCATGATTGCGTGCAAAAGTTAAGCACTCTCTCATTATATTCTTTCAATTTATTTAATGAAAAAAAAAAAAAAATAAATAAAAAAAAAAAAAAGGAAGATATGTGTGATTTTGTGCTCTTAAGCAATGTAAATTAAAATAAAAAATCATCATAAAAAAAACATATAAGTTTCAATAAAAATGGCTTAGAGATTTAGATGCGGCTAAAAGTTGTTCAGTTTTAACTAAAAAAAAAAAATTTTTTTATTCTGTTTAAGAACAAGATATCCAAATCCAAAATGAAACAACGAAAAAAAAAAAAAAAAATTATTATAATAATAATAATAAGAAAATAAGTAAAGAGTGTGAGAAAAGTTAAAATCACATTATTATACCTACAACATCCGTTTTTTTTTTTTATTTATTCTGTGGATTTTGCGCGTTCTGAGGATAAATAAAAAATTTTATTGGGTGGGTGAATTTTAATATTTTTTTTTTCTTCTTATTCTTGAAATATTGTTTCAAGAACTAGATGGACTTTATAGCAGTAACGTTAGTTATTTTTGAAATTGTCGTAAATTAATTTTTTTTTTTTTTTTATTTATTTAAACTAGCAAAAATATATAATGGACCATTTCAATTTACGATTTTAAGGTTTATTATATTATTTCAATTCGTGTACATAATATAAAATTTACATTATACATACATTTATACAAATATATGTAGAAATAGGTATATTAGCAATGTAATTAGTTAAAGTTAAATTATTACTTTTAGTTATATATAAAAATGAATTGTTTTTCTAAAAATGGTCAAATATTAAAGCAATTTTTAAAATTCGAGAACAGATTGAAAAATAACATTAAATCTACTATCGTTTGAACTGATACGCGTTTCCAGGAATAAAAAGGCTCCAATTCCTCTTCGTTATGTATTTTTGTGTCAAACTCCAATTTTGCATCAGTTTTATGTTAATCTTCCGAAATAAATCGCACGAACTTTGGAAATTTGTTTCAAGTCTGGATTTCGCGCATGTGGAAAACATCTAAGATGTGACTTGTACAAAAAGAGTTTAAACGATTCTCAGTTAACTACTCTTTTCTATTAAATTCTGTAATTGAATTATTTTTTTGCCCAATACGAAACCTAAAACGTATCCCACCTAGTGTGCGTATAGCAAAAACACAATAACAATCCCTTTAACAATTCTCAACAATTCAACTTAAAAAGATGTCACAAATTTTTTTATTTAGATAAACTTTCTTGAAATGTAATTTTTTGAAGGACAAAAATATAAATAAAATAAATTTCGACTTTTAGAATTTCTTCAATACTGTTAAAAATTATAACAAATTAAATATCTTGTCTTATCCTTTCTAACTCTGAAAATGATAACGAAAGTTAAATTATAGGGAAAAAAACCAAAAAAAATCAAATGTCAAAAATATAAGCACCGTTAGCCTTGCACTATGGAACACAGATATGATTGTTTTTCTTCATAATTATAATGAAATTAAAATTCTTCCACTCCAAGTTCAAAAAAAAATTTTTTTTTTTTTGTATTCATACATATATTTTTATTTTTTTTTTAATATAAATCTACAAGAATCTTAAAATTTAAAAACCATTGCATCGTTATAATAACAATAAAAAGAACACGTATTTATAATAAATATATTTTTTATTGATAATTTTATTGCATACCAGACAGCAAACATACACCAGGCCAAAGATATCAATGAAAATATAAATAAAAAAAAATAATAATAATAATAATAACAACAAGAACATGGCTAGTAAAATTTGCATACTCAATTTAATTTTATTGAAATTCTCAAAGAAATCTTTTTTATGAAAAAAAAAAAACTAAGACAGCAAACACCTTTAAACTTATAAAATTAACATGTTCGCTTTACTTTCAATTATAATTTTATGATAAAGTTAATTTTTTAATTTTCAAGAAATTGAATTTATTATGAATCATGTTTTTGAGTCTGTCTTAAATATAAGCTTAATAGGTTTTTAAATAAATTGTTGACAGAAGAAATAATCGCCTTTAATCCTTTGTACTTCCCTATACAGTAGCTAGAACCCCGAGCATACAGTAATAAGAACTTCAAGCAATAAAATTTTTTTTTTTCAATTAAAAATAGAATACGAATTCATTTCCGAAACTTCAAATTATCTTTGAATCTAGAAATATACAAATAGGCTGTTGTTCCAATATCAAAACTAAATATTTTGTTTGTTTTTAACTCTTTTTTTTTCTTTTAATTTTCTTTTCCTGAGTAAATTTACTCTTCTGTTTGTTACATACAAATATAAATTCTTTTTTTTTACCTTTTCAATTTTGTTCTTAATTTAATGCTCTCTTTTTTTTATGACTTCAAATGTACCTGTTTCTCACACCTAAACCAGTCTTGTAGTAGTAAATAATAATAATAATAATAATAATAAAAAAAAGTCAAAGAGCTGGAAAAAAAAAATTAATATCAAATAAACCAAAAATGAAAAAAAAAAATACCCCAATATATATATATGAATCAGCAGCAATAAAAGCGGCAGCAAAATAACAGAGAGTATTGAGAATTTGAACAAACAATTATTTAAAATAAAATAAAAAAAAAAAGTTATTATTATATTGTTAACACTTTTCTTGGTGGTGTATTTTAGACAAAAAACCAAAAAAAAAAGAAAAAAAATAAACATAACAAAAATTGTCAGACAATTTCGATTATTAAATTTTTTCTTTAAAATAAAAAAAAACCAAAACAGGGTATATACATAGTATAATTGTATAATATAATTCAGAATAGAATATTTCACGTACTTGAAAAATATAAGAAAATTTTCAAGGATTTATTAAATTTATTTTCAACTCGATGATTAGAAGTTGAAACATTTTTTTTGTCTATAATATTCGACAGATTTTTTTTTCCCAAACATAAATCTTCAAATCCATATTTCGGCCTTCACTATCAATAACAAAATCTAGTTAGATTACGAATCAGATAAACCAATCATATTGTTATTTTAATTTTATTTGTCAAATTAAACATATTAAACATTCATGCAAACGAAACGACAAAAATATTTTAATAGAAAAAATAATATAAAATTCAACAACAAATCCATTAGATTGGCAATAATGTCAAAAATTGAGTTTTATATACTACATTGCATTAAAATTCATATTGATTAGGGAACAAATAGAACCTAAGTCAGTCAAACTCATAAAACAGGGCAAAAAAAACTTAAAGATATTTATCAATTTATTGTAAGTACAAAGCGAATTGAAATTTTATTCTATAAAACATTCTTAATTTTATTTTTTTTTTTGAAAAGTTTGCTTCTTAAGTCTTTTGTTTTTTATTTTATTTTTATTTTTTTTTTAGCAAAAAGAATTTATAAATATTTTCACTTTCTATTCTTTTCTGGATAGAAGATGCCTTAGTAAAAAAAAAAAAATAAAAATTTAAGGAATTCATATGACAAAATAAAATTATGAGCATTAAATATGTTCCGAACAATACTTAATGTGTTTGAAAATTTCATAAACAGTGTACACCACATACAAACTTATAATGCGTCTGTATATTAGAAACATATGAATTAAATTTTTTTTCCCTTATTGATATTGGGAAAAAAAAATTGTTCGTTCAATTTTTTTTTATTCCTATTAATATTGAATACTCCTTCTCTTAAATATCTTAAACATAAGAGAAATTTAGTTGCAGAGCTGGTTATAGAGAAATAAATTTGATTTTAATGTATGACAAAATTTTTGTAGTAAAAAAATAATAGGAAATAGTTAGCTTAAAAGATTTTTTTACAAATCATTTAAAATTTTATTTTTTAATAATATTTTTTTTCTTAAAGGACTAAATTTAGAAGAAGATATATATTTAAATGACTCATTAAAAATTAATGAATTAAAAATTTCAATTCAATCTCTCACAAAATTGAAACATAAGAAAAAAAAATACCCTATTTTAACATAAGTCATAGCTAATTTGTCGAACAAAAAAAAACTCTGCAAACTATTTTCATTATTTTCATGTCAAACATGGAAGATTTCCTTATTTTAAAATTTATTCTACACATTTTATTTCATAAAAAAAACCTTATGCATATTAAAGTCAATATTGAAATTCAATCCTTACAAAGTTACAATCAATTCAGGAGACAAAAATAAATAATAATAAAAGAAGAAAACAAAATTTTTACAACATTTATTCCAAGAAATTTTCGTTCATCGTTCAATAAAGTCGTGTTTTTTTTTGTTGATTTTTTGGTTTTTGGTCTCACTTGCATAAAGATTCTCATATTACAAATACAGCGGAAATTGTCGCAAATTTGTATTAGTATTAAATTTAATTTTTACACCTGAATATTTTTTTTTCTATAAATTTAGTTAAAAAAAATTTTGAAAACATTTTTTTTTTTTTTCTTCTTCTTTGATTCTTTTTCAATAAAACATTTTTCATCATTTTTTTTTTTTATTTTCTTTATGTGGTACTTTTTTTTATTAATTTCTAATATATTACCATACCCGCTTTTCACAGAAGCCGTGAGCTACAATTCTACAACATGAACATAAAGTTTTTGGATTTTTTTGTAATCACAATCGATCTAAGTATTTTAATAAAAGAGTAAAAGTTGAATTCGATGAGGGTTTGGATTTTTGACAGCAAATTAGATATTTTACAGAATGTAGAACTTATTTTTTAATAGAAAAATTTACCAATAAAGGTAGGAAGGTTTATTAAATTCAAATGTCAATCAAGAATTTAAACACAAAATTGAACCTAAGTTAAGAACAGACTGTAGGATGGTGACATTGCATGCTAATAACTTTTTAAATTAAAGTACATAAAATTAATAGTACTCTAAAAATATTATTATTTTCAACTTTGAAGAAGCATTACTTTAAAATAATTTCTGGATATTACATACTAATTTCATAAGTCTTAATACTACTACCATTTGTTCATTAAATTATTTTAAAAAATAAGATCAATAAGCTTTGCTTTGAAATACATGTTATTAAATTTACATCTGTATTAGTAACCATGGAATTTTTTCATAAATACTACTTTTTTTATTACTTTTTTATCTTTTACAAAAAAAAAAAAAAAATCTTAAAAATATGAGAAATAAAAATATTCAGAGAACACATAAAATACAGAAAACAAGGAATTTCAAATATACAACAAGAAGGTACATATCAATAAAGTAAAAAAAAACAAAAAAAAAAACATTCCAGTCTTCATGGTACAATTAAGAAAACGATAAAAAAAAATTGTCAAGGTGCTAAACAACATCGTGCAAGAAAATTTCAGTCTTTAACGATTCATCGTCAAGTAAAGTTTATTATCGCTAAACTTCAATTTTTAAAATTTTTTAATTATTTTTTTTTTTTTTCAATTCATTGCAAAAAAAAATAAATTTTTTTTTTAATCACAAATGGTTAAAATTATAATGATAAAAAAAACCGGTAGCGAATAAAATTATTAAATATTTAATGTTTATTAGATATAATTATAACCAAATTTTTTAGAAATTCAAAAAATAAATAAATAAATTTTAACACAATTAAAAAAGATAAATAAACAAAATGTTTATTAAAGGAATTATACAGTATACTTAGTGAAAAAATTTGGAAAAAAAAATTTATGAATAAAAAATAAAACACATAAATGAAATTTTGTCAATTATTATCAGAAAAAAATTCTATATCAAATTTAATTTACAAAATTCCTAAATAATAACGATAAATTTTTATTTTTATTATTGCCAAAACAAAAAAAAAAATTAAATAACCTTAGTGGCAAGAAAGAAGTTTGTGGCTTAAGTCTTTTGTTTTATGTAATCTTTCCTCATGGGAAGGGTCAATTAAATTGAAAATATTAATGAAATATAAAAATATTTAACTATAAATAATATAATTAATCAATTATAAAGTAAATTTTTTAATTATAATTTTGAACAAAATTGACCTAAGTTCAAATATTTCATTAAAAGTACTAGAAAATTCAATATAAATCTAACTTTAATAATTATCAAAGTTAAAAGAAAATGAATATAAAATAATTTTAGTGGGGAAAAATTTTTGGATTTTCTTTAAAAAAAAGTTTGAAAAAAATAATTAAAAAAAATTGAAAACAGAAAAGAATTTAGGAAAGTTGGATACAAGATTTTATTTGTTGTGTGATATTATTGTATTTCCAAAAGCCCCATAAAAAATTATGAAAAAATATAAATAAAATATGGAAAAAAAAGAAAGAATGTTTTTAGTTTCAAATGTCCAATAAACTAATCAATTTATTATATTTCAAACATTTTATGAAAAACAAAATAAATAATAATAAATTTTAATCACATTCTTAAGATATATATTTTTTTACCGACAGGAAATATATTTTATAAAAATAAAAAAAACTAATATTGTTAAGCTTAAGACATAGAAATCAATAACGACAAAATAAATAAAAATTGAAAAAAAAAAACAAATAAATAAATAAAATAAAATTAATAATAATTTCAATAATATAAAATAAAAAACTAGTAAAAATGTATGAAATAAATTCAATACAACATATGAATGAAAATAAATCAAATAATTTTGAATATTTCATTGCAAATACCAATAATAACAATAAAACTAATACGATAAAGAAAAATAATAATAACATTAATAATAATAATAACAATAATAGTACGAAAATATTGGAATCATCAAAGCATTTATCAATAAAATCATTACCTCAACTATACCAACAGCATCCGTCAAGTCAAGGGCATTTATTATATCAAATACCAAACCAGCAACAGCGACAAACAGAACATAATATACATCAGCCAAGCTCACTAAGTCAAAATAAAAATTTTTACTCCAATTCACAGCAAACAATAATTATTGATTTGAAACAACAAAATCAACAATCCGACAATATAAAAGATACTGTCATCCATCAAAAAGATCATCAATCACAATATCAACAAATAAAACAAAACAAAGAAACGTCATCAAAAGACGAAAAAATATCAGAAAATAAATCAATAATGTTATTTTTAAAACGCCGAAGAATATTTCAAAGACATTCATGTTTGATTAGCATTTTATTAGCATTTTCATTAGGCTTAATTTTAGGTGTCCTAATACCAATATTAACTAGTTTAAAAGCTAATAATTTTCTAATTAAATCTTCAGTAAATTTAAATAAAACAAATAATAATGATAATAATATTATAAATAATATTAATTTATATTCAAATAAAAATCAATTAAATAATATTAATAATAAAATAAATTATGAATCTAAACATTCTGTGTCAAATTTTCCAACTACTTCTGGAGTAAAATATGATAATAAAAATAACAATAATAAAATTGATGGTATTGATATAATGTCAGATTCAGACACGATATCAGTATCATTTGTCAATAATGACAATAATAATTTTGCTGATAGTAAAAAATTACCAATTGATGAAGTTTTCCGAAATGCATTTCATTTAGAACAAGATTCTGATAACACAATGATTGTGAAAAAATTGGATTCAAATGATGGTAGTATCAAGGAATTTCGTGTAGAGCTGACAAGTGACGGAATGTATCGAAAAGGTCCAGAAAAACTTATCTCAAAACCATCTCTTATTGATTACGCTCAATCGAATAGCAACAAATTATCATCGGTCAATGTACCATCAAAGGATAAAAATTCATCATCGCCACTCTCATCATCATTAATACCGTTTATTAAAAACGATATTTATTGGAATGAATTTGTTGAAAATTTATTGCCAAGTGGTTTCAGTGATAATGATGCTTTGCAATGGAATCAGTATGTTCAAAAGAAAGCAAAGGTAAGAAATTTAGAATCCGGTTGCGGTCGAATGCAAAATCGTTTGGTAATTTTTGATGACGGAACCCAAGCATGTGCACGCTATCGTCAAAATACAGATCAGATTCAGGGTGAACTTTTTAGTTTTTATCTCGGTCAATTATTGAATTTAACAAATTTAGCACCGTCTGCTGCAGCTGTCATCGATTTAGAACAAGAATTATGGTCGAATGCGGAAGCAGATATACAACAATCACAATGGAAGTCACAGCGGCCAGTTGTTTTAACAAAATGGTTAACAAATTTAGAACCAGCCGGTATACCAATGGTTTTTCAACCAATGGAACGTCATCTAAATAAATATGATATTTTAAATATCACGCTGGGTATATTACAAAAAGAACAATCAATCAATGATAAAAAAGATGATACCACTAAAAATAATAAGAATAATAATAATAATATTAATAATTTAAAAACTGATTACCATTCCAAGAATAAACAAAAAGGATTGGTTGAAAAATTAATGTTAATAAATGATTATCAGTATCATCAATCAATTTATAATAAAAATAATGTTCAATTAATAAATCGCTTAATTGAATTAGCACAATGGTCTGATCTGATTGTATTTGATTATTTAATTGCAAATTTAGATCGTGTTGTTAATAATTTATATAATTATCAATGGAATTCGGATATAATGGCAGCACCAGCTCATAATTTAGCTAAACAAACTAATTCACAGTTATTAGTTTTTTTGGATAATGAATCGGGTCTATTACATGGTTATCGATTATTGAAAAAATATGAAGCTTATCATGGTTTATTATTGGATAATTTATGTATCTTTAGACAACCAACAATTGATGCACTAAGAAATTTACGAAATTATGGTATTGGTTTAAAATTAAATGAATTATTTGAAAAATCAACTAGTCATCAATTACGTGATGTATTACCATCATTACCAGATAAATCAATAAAAATATTAATTGATCGTATCGATCGCGTGTTAGGTCAAGTACAAAAATGTCATGATCTATTTTCCGGAAGATAGTAATAATGAATTTTCATAATTTTAGAAAATTATTATTCTTAATTATGAAGCGAAGGGAATATCACTTTCAAAATTAATTAGAAGTATATATTTTTTTTTAAGAAAATAAATTACTTACATATATTCGAGTTAAAAATTAATAAAGGCTCATTAAGGAAAATTTAGTAAATGAATTTCTCCAATTCTTTAATTATGCTTCGTTGTTCCGTTATGATTTTTGTTATCAATATAAATCAGTCGCTATCAATTTTTTAAATTTTTATTTTAAACAAATACAAAAGATTATTAAAAAATATACATATATATTTTATTTTTAATATAACCTATTTGAGTAAAATTGAATAACCTTTCATGAGAGTTAACATGATGAAAATTTTTTAAATATAAAATTCCTATTTGTCATAAAAATTTTCATGTCGCCATAAAAAAATATTCCGTTTAAGATGTTTTCAGGTTATAAAATATATTTATTTTATAACTTTAAAAGCTTTTAAATGCAACATTTCCGATAAACACCGTAAAATTTCATTTCCTTCATTTACACACAAGTATTTAAAGTATAATAAATATTGTCAAAGACAGAAACAAAAATTTTTTTTATTACCTACAAGATAACATACATAATGAATATTTAGATATTTCAGAGTATCTAACTTACTGTCTAATAATTCTAATGAACTTAAAAAAAAAAGTTCATTTGTACAAATTTACATGATTATGTCCTTCATTAGAATCTTAAGTTAGTAAAAGTTTATTTATGAACTTATAGTTTATGATGGTCTCAAAAAGTCATTAAAGATCTGTATTTCCATTATCTGTTATCAGTTTTACAAAATATTAAGTTAAAAAGTGCATTTTGTACGAAGACATAATATAATATATATATTTTCAAACCAGCAAAATGTATATCTCTCTCACATCAACTTTATTTTTCGACAATTAGTGTCCAACGAAAAGTTCAAATGCAAGTAAAATAGTTTGTACTGTTTTCATTTCATATAATCAATTACCTCTTTTAATTTTATTCAAACATGTTTGTTCCAACATGTTGCATTTTTTTAAATATTTAATAAATAAGAAGATATTTCATTATCGGAAATTTAATAACCGTCTAATCATAAAATTTTTTATTAATCATTAAAAAATAAAAACAAATAATTATAATTAAAAATTTCTTTATTTTCTTCTTTTTTTTTCTAATAAACTTGAAATTTGCTAAATTTTCCTTTTTATAGAGACGAAAAGAATTAAATGGATAATTGATAATAATAAAAAAAATTATATAAAACCATTGGAAGTAAAATATTTCGTGTTGAAGTTTTTTTTTTTTTTTTGTTAAAAAAGCATACAAAAGTATCTAAGATATTTTTGAAAGCAAGTAATTGGTTTTTTTTTCTGTTTTTTTTTAGCTAATCCTAAAAAAAATGTTAAGAAGTGTTGTTGTCTATAAAATATAAATTATCAAACATAATTTGAAGTAAAATTGTTTATGTATATATTTAAAAACAAAAATATTTATTTTACAAACAAAAATAAAAAATTTAAATAATAATAAATAAATATTGTAAAAATAAATGAGATATTTAATATGGGAATATATATTTAAATTTTTATTGCCAGTAAGGTATGATTAATTTATATATGATACGTATAAATAATAGTTATTGATAACTATATTTTAATTTTATTTAGCACGTAAGTTAATTTTTAAGTAATTTATAAATAAATCTCTCTTTTACCCGCAAATAATTTGTTTACAATTT
This sequence comes from Hybos culiciformis, assembly GCA_964007475.1. Lineage (NCBI taxonomy): Eukaryota > Metazoa > Arthropoda > Insecta > Diptera > Hybotidae > Hybos > Hybos culiciformis. The sequence goes on from OZ023274.1 coordinate 84,713,347, forward strand.
GGTTTTGGATAATATATTACTTTGTTTGTAATTTAAATCAAATTACTCTAATAATTTGAATAGTGCTATTCGTATATACAAGAGTTAATCAATGGCTTACTTATTAGCTGATAGTCTGAGTATTAGTTTCTGACTTTTTTTTTGTCTAAGAAGAGAAAAAGTTATTACCTTTAAATAGAAATTACAACTTTTTTTAATTAAACCTTGATAATATTTAATATATTGTTTCCTTTTTTAATGAAATCAATAAAAAAATATACTAGTTCAATATTAACATAATCTTAGTTAATATATTAGATTAAGATACCATAAACTTGTGGTATGACTAATCCAAAAATTTTGAAATTCGATCTATTAAACACGGTATTACTAATAAATTCATTCTGATTTCTAAATATTTTATTCATTAAAATGAATCTTTAATTTTATTTTAACAAAATAAATTTTGATTATATTTTCTGATATGAATTAACTACATGAAAACGAGTTTGCGGCTTAAGTCGTTTGTTTTGAATCAAAGTATTTTGAAAATTGATAAAAATTCGTCCTGTTCTATTATTATTCGAATTTTACATTTTTACCATGGAAATATTTTAATATTTTACACACAATTACGGGACCAAAAATTTTTCACTTGTATAATAAGGCAAATTGATTTCAAATTTATACTCACTTTTGCATAATTTTGAGATGCTTCCGTAAAAAATAGAACACATTATGTGTAGCTAGAATTCAAAAAGATTTTATTAATCTTATTTTAAAAAATCGAAAATCGAAATTCGCTTCATACTTATCTTTTTCATATTTCTACCTCTATTACTATACTCCAAATTGAAAAACTGTACTTAAATCACATGTTCCTTGAGGTCTAAAGATCTTGTATTTCAATTATCTTCAAAATTGTACAAAACTGATTAAGAACAGATAGTGAAGGCACACATACAAGCTTACAAACATACATTGTATTTTGAAGTTACTTACATTCTTAATAAACTTTTATAAACATTTTATAAACTTGTTGAACTCGCAGAAATAGCTTATTGAATCTAATTCAAAAAAAAGGATTAATTATCTCCACAAAAAAAACAATCGAAATTTAATTTTATATATCTTGTATAATCTGCTTTTAGTTCGGTATTTTTTCTCTAATTTTAGGTACGATTAATTTAAAGAACAATATCTTTTTATAGTTTTAATGAAAGATAATATTCAAACAAAAATTACGAGATTTATTTTAATGTCAGTAATACTTGCAGACACAACATTTATAAATATGTATTAACATGCAACACATATGTTCTTAATTTTTTCAATACTTTTTAATCTAGAACTAATTAAATAATATGTGTAGCACAAATTATACGTTCGTGGGAGATTTTTTAGTATAACATAATAAATAAATTTATCATAGAAAAATCCAGAACGTCTTTCAGAACAAATGTTTATTACGAACTTTGTTTATACATGCATGCAACAAAATGTTGGAAATTTTAATTGAATATTATCTTTTATTCAAATTACACATTACATTATAATTCTTTTAGATAAGTTCACATTATGTTCTTAATCCAACCTATTTTTCTACAATAATAGCAGATAATATACCAAAGTACATTATACAAGATAAGAATATTTTAATGCGTAAAACAGTAAATATAGATATTACATTCAATAATATTTGATATCTTCTTCAAATGTAAAAATTGTTTTCCCCTGTTTGAAAAGAATAGAAACTGCACAACAACGATATATATGTTTTTTTTAAATCTGCAATTCGATAAGTTGAAATTCCATCTTCTCCATCAGTCAGTGATTCATCCAATCTGTTAATGATTATCGCATAAATAAATAGAGCTTTAATATTGTAAATTGATTTAATTATAATATTCCAAACAAATTAATATTTCTAAAAATCTAAAAATTTCTAAAAATTTTAAATTTCTACTTAAACTATAGCTTAACAAAAATCGTAAGAATCTCTACGTTGATTCAAAATTGCAAACAAGGAGCACGGAAGTACTCTAAATAGATATCTAAATTGTATCATATATTTTAAAAAATTTAATATCCAAGAAATTAACTCATTCCACCTAAAGAATAATTACATACAATGAAACTTTTAAGTTTTGTTTGAAATCGAATGTATTGGAAATTATATTTTGTAAATATTCCTTCATTAGAACGGCAACATAAAACAAAAAGAAAAGTTCTGGCAACATGTAAGCCTAACAGTATGTCATATTTCAATATATGTTTATATGTTTCAATAATAATTTATTTTTCTATTAATTTTGTTTTTATAAAATAATATTTTGTGTAAATACTTAATCTCAATTTCTGGTATAACATTAAAAGACTATATAATTTAAAATAAAAAATAGTTAATACAAATTTTAATTAATAAATAATGTATTTATCAATTCAAAATATACTAGAAAATTATATGAAAATAGTCAATTATGTAAAAAAAAAAAAAGTCATATAGATGTAATTTAATAACTTTTAAGTTTTTAAAATATTTTATTTTAAAATACAATCAAAATTTTATTTGGTGATGACTTTAAATTTAATTAAGGCGGCATATACTTGATATAAATAAATATGATATAAATAAATATTTCTACACTTAATGTGTGTATTAAATGTTTTGAACAATTTAACGGCCAACTAAATTTTGATTTGAAAGTTTTAGATCATTCTTTTATTTATCATCTAATTCAACTTAAAATGACTGTAAAAATTCAAGAATATATGTCAACAAACTTAATTCAAACATTAAATCTGATTCACAATGATGATCGGAATTAATTACTCAGCCTAAAAATATTGTAAAAAGAAAATTATGAAATAACTTATAAAAAAAAAAAGTCTGTAAATTACTTTAAACATTTAAAAAATGTAATATTTAATAAAAAAAAAATTATAATTACAATATCTGTTAAAAAAAAAAAAAAAAAAAACATTTTTAAATAATTTTATTCATATTATGTATTAAAATTGTGATATAATATTATGTAAATTAAATATAATTCATGAGTAAAAAATACAAGACATTTATTTAAAAACAGCTGAATTTTATTTCAAGAGAATTATTTATTTTGAAGGAACATTGTTTTCAGTTTAACACAATGCCAACATAGGGATAGTTTAATTTATTAAATTAAAAGAAACTAACTCTATTTGTATGTCAAGATTCATTTACAGTAAGCATCGTTATTTACGTCATAACATACTGATTCAGTCACTTCCAATATGATCCAAGTACTATGACTAATTCTTTGTGCACAATAATTGTGAGGACAATGTACAGCATATTCTACTGCGATGTCTTTGGAAAATAAGTTTGCAATTCTTATAAGTTTTTTTGGGCTAATTAATTGACTAAGCATTATATATTTTAAATTTTTTTCGCCTTTTATTATTTTTGGCTTAGGTATTAAGATAAGAATAATGGCGACGAATACTTAACATTATAATAATGGCGACGAATACTTAACAACATAATATATAAATCTGCTAACTTTTTTCCTTACAAACCTCTACAGCCGGCATTTATGAACTGATTTTGATAATTTCTTTTTTTCAAATAAAGCTGTTTTTTGGATTTGTTGAAATAAGTGTACGCTATTATTATATTCTTAAAGCCGAGTGAGCAAAAAATCAGACTAAGAATCATATATTTTAAATTTTTTTCGCCTATTATTATTTTTGGCTTAGGTATTAAGATTAGAATAACGGCGATGAATACTTAACATTAGAATAATGGCGACGAATACTTAAGAACATAATATATAAATCTGCTAACTTTTTTCCTTACAAACCTCTACAGCCGGCATTTATGAACTGATTTTGATAATTTCTTTTTTTCAAATCAAGCTATTTTTTGGATTTGTTGAAATAAGTGTACGCTATTATTATATTCTTAAATCCGAGTGAGCAAAAAATCAGCTTACTTAAACATCGAATAGCAATAATTATGAATATGAATAATATGACACGATTAATAGTAAGCTTATTAGTTAGAAAACACCCAATTTACCTACAGCGAGCATTAATTATCAAGAAAGGATCTCATGTCACTTTTTCTTAGGTAAACTTTTGCCAAAAAGGACCTGATGAAGTTAATTTTAAAAAAATTTATCGCAAAGTAATAAGCACAATATTAATATTTCACGATTATAAAAAAAAAAAATTCTTTTAAACACTATTTTCAATTTTCGCCAAAAATCATATGAAAAATGTTTTCTTAAATATTTTTTTTAATATTTCGCCTAAAAACTAAATAACCGTAAAAAATTGAAATAGACTTAAATAACAATAATCTTTAGCTAAAAATTTTCAAAAAAATAAAAAAAAATTATATATTTATATAAATAACCATTATCTTTCCTAAATTTTGTAGGCGTTGTATAGAAATTCATTTAAATCATGTTCTAAAACACTTCTGACCAAAAAAAAACAAAATTTGAATATTTTTTTTTTTATATATATATAAATTATGTATATTTAAAAGAAAAAATTTTTGTTATTTTTTTTTTTTTTGTATTTTTTTTTATACAAGATTTTTATTCAAATTAAATAGAAAAACTATATTGAAAATAAAATTCCATCAAATTGGTCACCTGCCTTTTATATAAAAATGGAATTCATATATATGCCTATTAACAATGAACAAAATAAATATAAAATATACATATATACCTAGATTTTTTATTTGAAATAAAAAAAAATTATTTATATTATTATTTTTTAGATAAAAATATATACAAATAAACTGAACTTAGTAAAAAAAAAAAAAAAAAAAAAAAAAAGAAATATAAAATAATTTATATTATTGATTTTATTATTTAAATTGAAAGCAAATCGCGTAGGTTTTTCCTTCAGAATAAGACAACAACAACGAAAATAAATAATATTAGAATTATTTATCTCTTTTATTATATATATAGGATTAAATAGATAATCTTGTCTCAATTTTGTTATTTTTTTTGGGGCAAGTTATAAAGAGTTAAATTAAGTTGTGCGCTACCATAACATAATTGCTAATTTTGTATTATATAAATATATTCATATATATATATATAATTGTTTACAGCCTAATAAATATATAATAATTTTCAATTAGCTACGAACCATAATAAATATCTATGTATATTTTAGAATTGATATGTATATGTATATTAATAGTAGAAGTTACACATATCAATTATCTTAGATTCCCATAGAATTAAAAATAAAATAAAATCATTGCATCTAAAGAAACATCATATATGTATATTGTGATAAAAGAAAAATATTAAAAAATTAAAATTGGGTGTGTTTAATTTTTTTTTTTTTGTGAAGTAACTACACTTGTGTGGATAAATCCAATGAAAACAAAATTTCTATGAACCTTGGTAAATGTTAATGTCGAATTTTGAATTAGAGCCAAAGTTCGAAGATTAGGTAAACTTTTTTTCTTGCAGACCAATTTAGAAAAACTTTATATAGAATCTGTTAATTAAAAACAAAAATGTATATATATTCTAAACAAGCTTTAAAATCTTACAGTTTTTTATTTTAACCATCAACATAATGGTAAGATGTACATAATAAATTTTTTGAAAATTCCGTCGCTTTTTATTTTACTCTTGATACTCGATATAATTTCATTTCAACATGTATATAATTATTATACTTATGATCTTTATTATTACACTATTACATAATAGTGACTTTTTATAAACAGAATAGTCATCAAAATTCTTGAACCTTCAGTAACTCCTGTTGACATTTAATGCTGGTTAAATTCTAATCTAATTTAAGAATATCCTTACCAATTTCAAAAAAAAAATCAATAATTTGCCACAAACTTATAGTTATATTGTTAATAAAATCTTATTTAAAGCATCTGAATTTTTATCGATTATTTGTTAATTTAAAATTATTACATATATTGTTTCCTAAAATTTATTTTCATTCCAGTCCTTCTATGAATTTATGCGAATCAATTTTTTATTGAATGCCCTTACGAAAATAAAAAATTCCTTTACAGCGATCGAAATTTAATTTCTTCAACTGAAAATTATCAAAACAACGGAATCTCTAAATAATTTTGCAGCCAAAGAATTTACATACATTTTTTTTTTTTAAATACCGATTAAAATATTTTCAATAAACCTCATAATTTTTTTTTTTTTTTTTTTTTTCCTTAATTATAATATCTTTTTTGCTAAATCTCATAATATTGGGACAAATACTTTAGATTTTGTACCAAAAATCAAAAATCAAAATAAAATACAAAAAAAAAAAAATGAAGACTGAAATCATAATTGATTGGACTTGCTATTGACATTTAAAAATTTGTTGCAAATGAAAATGTGTTGTGTATATGTTTTATTAATAAAAAAAAAATAAAAAAAAAAAAATTTTTTGAGAAAAAAAAATTATTAAACTGGTTTTATGGTTTAAACTTGAATATATTTTATCTTAAAGATCATAATTCTTATCTGGAACAATTAAAAATATATGATATTCAAAATTTTAGACATTTCAGGATATATTGTACATTTTGAAAACTAAATGACAATTATACAACAAAATTCATTGGATTAGAAAGAAAAATTGAAATCACCCATCGGATACTTTTATGTGGGCATTATTATGTTTTCCGTAGTACTTTTTTTTAGAGGCTCTCATTCAACCAAAGATCTAAATAATATAAAATTTGTTTAAACTGTAATCTCTAAAATAAATGTAAAAAAGTTCTAAGACCCGAATTGTTTCTATGAATTCGAACCGTGCTCTTGAATTTAACCAAATGGTAAAGAAAAGTATCTTGAATCGAAATGCTGAAAACAGCATATTCTTCTTTTATTTATGTACTTATGGGTCAGAGGAAATAAAGTTAAGGATCAGAGAAGTAAAAAATTTAAAATATCACAGAATGTGGAAAAATTGCTCAATAGTTATATAATATATATTTGTATTTAAACATTTCCTATTTGTTGTCACAATTAAGAATATAATTATTTTTTAAATAAATATTCAAATTTTTATATAAATGTGTATATGTATATGCAAAAGAAAGCATAATTAAAAACCTGTTAGACGTTTATATTATTTTATTTTTTGATTTTTTATTTTTTAAATTATAATTTTTTATACAAATAAAATCTTATTTTTATTATGAATTGAATAAAAAATAAAAAAAGAAAAAAAATTGATTTGAAGTAAAAGTGTTGGATGTCAGATTAAAATTTACCAAAAGTGCTTTTAATAATTAATAATATAATTTAAATAAATCCATAAACATATATTTTTTTTTTTTTAAATATATATTTATTTTATAAAATTAAAATTTAGCGGTAAAGAATTTTACTAATCTTGTAATGGTTTCTATTTCAATTTTGTCATATTTTATAATATAGGTATGGAAAAATTTTCTTACTCATATCTTTTTTTGACCAATAATAAAAAAGAATAATGTTAATAAAATATTTTTTGCTAAATTATAAAAAAAACAAATAAAAAGTTTATTATCTAGGCGTTTCTTAAATTTTTGTATAATTTCATAGCACATTTTATAGCTTGTCTATTTTGCTTCCTATAATTCCATTATTCAGAATTAAGTAGGTATAATAATAGTCTTATTAATATTTTTTAACAAGCTTAATTAAACGTATTCTTTTCTTTTTTTTTTTTGATTCGCAGAATTTGATTAAAAAAAATGTTAAACCGCTTTGATCGCAAATTTTAAACTAACAACAATAGCGACAGTTCTTTGAATTATATCAAAGTGAATCCGGACGATAAATTATATTAGAAATACTATTAGATTTACTATATACTGCTAATCGTCTACGGAGGATTAGACTGTGTTCGCATTAGTGAAATATTAAAGGAATATGCGAAATTCTGGAATATTTCCGAAATTTTACTGACCATATAAGAAAAAAGATCCCTACACTCATAAAAAAAAAGTTACTTTTTCTTGTTACTTTTATATTTTGTGCCTATTTTTGGTCTAAGTGGGAAAACAAGAAAATACAAAACAGAAGAATTAAAAGTCAAAGAAATTTCATTTCCCTTCCACTAATGCAATCGGCAACAGTCGTAAGTCCGAAAAAAATTGTTAATATAATCACGAAATTAAACTATATTTAATCTATAGACTAAGTAGTGATATTGTAATCACTCAAATACTCTATCTGTTTTGTAGTTCTATAACTTAAAATAGCGTTTTTGGGCAACAATTTATTTGCCAGTAATAGTAGTAATTTTGTTTTTTGTTATCTGTTACTCAAAAATAATGATAACTCCATCCATTTCTTGTTGTTAAAGAAGTTATTTCAAAATCAGTTTTATGTCAAAAATTGGGGCCAACAAAAAGAAAGTGCAGAACAAACGTAAGTAAGATTAGTAAGTAAGATTTTTTGTCGTTCCAAATAGATCAAAATAGTTAATTGAATTAATTGGATTAAAATTTCTTTCTAGTGTAGCTAAATGCTAAAATTAAGTTAGATAAACTTCTGATTTGTATAAAAAATAAAGAATATTACATATAATTTTTATTACATATTTATATTACACATTCTTGTAAGCTTTTGATTTTATTTTTGTATTTTTTCTTTTCACTCCACTTACTTTACTAAGTATATTATACAATTAAATTCTTATCAAGAACACAACCATTTAATATTAATATTAATCTTATAATCTTGTTATCACATTAACAGCATAAAATTATTGTTTATATTTTATTTTGGTATTGTACACAAGAGTCAATAAGTACATTTTTTTTAACCTCAATATGTGAATAACTTAAGGTTATTTTGTAGTACATAAAAATCAAAAAAAAAAACTGTATATTATTTAATTGAAAATAATAACATAATCTTATAAAGCTAAATATAAAATAAATTTTTAGGTTTCCGGATAATACAATAAAGTTAAACTAAAAAAAAAAAAAACTTAAGTGGGTATATAAAGAAAATCTTTTTAACTTTTTTTTATAAACATTTTTGTTTCAAAAAAAACCAAGCTAATATTTCACCAAAGTTTTATTTTGAAAATAATAAAATTTAAATAATTTTCTAATTTTTCTTAATAAATATTATAACTGTATTTATTTTGTATTAGAGAAAACATTCAAATCTAGATTTTATGATTTTGTTCTAATATAAAATTAGCTATTGGGCGTAATCAAATTAGTGTCATTTTCCTATAAAACGCATATTATTTTTGTGCACCCAAAAAAAAAGACCATAGTATTTAATTTCAAGTCAATTTAGAGTCGAAATGAAAAGCAACCTTTTTTAAATACTTATTTGTACTTATTTATTTGTATGCTCAATATAAATTTCAAAAGTATAAAATTACAAACCATTATTTGAAAAATATTAAATTTTCCGACGGTAAAAGACGCTTTGACTGACAACATTTTATGTGGTATATGTAGTCTTTTACAGTTTTTAGAAAATAAAATTCGAAATTCTCTAAACATTTTTTTAGCATAAATTTAGCAAAAGATATGAAGAAAAAGATTGCAGACATTTTTGTAGGAGGCTCGGAAACCTACAAAACGATCTTAATATAAAATCTGGATTATGCAGTCATAATCTCAGTTAACGACGTCTCATAAGCTTCATTCAATCTTTTTTTAACAGCTGAACCCAATTCTACTCAAATATCTTTGCTACTACTTTATGAATGAATGTGAAAAAAAAAAACTAAAATTTTATAGTTTTTTACGATAATTTTTTCAAACCATAAAATATTTTCATTGTCTCTAAAAACATATGTACATATAATATGTTTAGCTTTTATTTTTATGATTTTTTTTTTTTTAGAAAAAAAATAGAAGACTAATTTTTAAAAGGCAAAATTTTACACAAGGCATAAATTCTTCTTTTTTTTGAAAATCAGAATGAAATTTTCTTATACAAAAGAAAGATATATTATTTTAATACATGATGAGAATTTTTATAAAATATATATATATGAATAATATAATATAACAACATCTATCGGAATGGTAACGCACAGAAAAAAATATATATATATATATATATATATATATATATATATATATATATAATTTTCAATCTATTCCACGCAATTTAAATAATGTTGTCGGTTCCTTACCTTAAATTCAAAAAAAAAAAAAAACATATTTGTTGCAATAAATTTTATTGAATAAAAAGTCAAAAAAAAAAAAAAAAAATTAACAAAAAAAATTCTTTAAACTAATGGGAAATTTATTTTTCCAAAACGCTTAAATAACCAGAATTTTTTGAAAATTATTACGTTTACCTTTAAGAAAACATAATATGTTTTTCTTGCCTGATTCTTATTCCATAGAGAGCATAAAACAAATAATATTTAAGATCATTTTAAAAAAAGGAAAATTTCTATATACATAATATTGGGTATATGTACTTAACTATTACTTTGCAATTATACATAAAATGAGGAAAACCATTTATCAAAGATGTATTTTATTCATATTGAGTATATGTACACAACGTTCGGCTAATCAAATTTCTGCAACAAAAAAAAAACTTTATTTTGATGTGGAAAATGAATGTTTTTTTTTGATGCCTAATTATAGTAATTTGTATTATTTTAAACGAATCAATACAAGTGCAGGGACTGTAATATGTCTCTCAAAAAAATGTCTTCCGTGAAACATTTTTTGAGAGACATATACCTAGTTTAAATTATAGTCCAACCCCGGTTGAGTCGAAATGTGAACTGTTTACATGGTTGAACTGATTACAAAAAAGAAACGAAACCATGAATTTTTCTTACTTTTAACAAGGTTAACCGTTTACATGGAAGAATTTATTTAACCGAGTGAATTTCTTGGGGTTCTATTTCAACTCAACCACCGTTTATATCCAGTTCAACCCTAGTTGAGCCCGGTTTCAACTCTCCATGTAAACTAAGTAATAGTTATAGAATTTGGCACCAGGCTTATTAATTTACCTAAAAATAAATATCAGAAATGTATATACTGAAAGTTTGACGACTATCTAACTTGAACTAAGTTAAGCTATTTGCTTGTTATAAGCCTAAACTCTTATTTATATATTATTACCTTAATTTTATATATTTTTTTAAAATTATTCTAAAATTAATCGTCTTTTAAATTATAACTCTATTAGAGTTAGCAAATCAATTGATTTCTTATATTTTTATCAAGTTATAACGAGAAAGCACGTTATTAAAATAATTAATACAATTTCTAAAATTTATTGTCATAAAATGAATAATATTTTTGTATTTTTTACATTTACATTTTTTTTGTATTCATATATAAAATATGTATATACAAATCTTTTATACCGTTTCCAATAAAGTGCTCATAATTTTAGTGATCATTCATCATAGGGTCACATTCGCTACTCAATTCAGTTGAACCAAAGAAATTTATTTTTTCTATAATAAAAAAAAAAAAAATAAGAAATAAAACTTGTTAAAAATTGTACAATTTTATTGAATTAAAAAAACTTAAAAAAAAAAAGGTTTTTTTATTGATATCTTTTCTATGTGATGTTTGATAAAAGAATTTCTTAATAAATTATTGTTATGCAAAGTAAATTTTATGGCGTGCTCTCATCTTAATTTCGATGTAAAAAATCTATGAAATTAAAATTTTATTATAAATTTTATTATGAAAAAGATCAATTTTTTGTAAAAAATATTATTGAAACTGAATTATAAGTAGGGTTTCTGAACCGGAAAAACCGAATTCGAAAATCTGCGGTTTTCTTCTCATGTGTTCGAATCCGATATCCGCTAAAAGTATACGATATCCGTTAACTAATTTTTAAATTTTTTTTTAAATTAGTTGCCTGTAAAATTTCAAATTTCTTGAGCATTCAAATCCAATATTCGTTAAACGTAAAGAAAACACGATATTCGTTAAACTTTTTCATCAAGCCAACATCTACGGATTCTGAGCGAGTATTTTCAATATCAGCTAATTTCTGCACCAAAATCAGATGACGATGTATTTCTAAAAACGTTTTATTTAAAATTGAATAAAGATTTATAAAAATTCAATTCAAACATTATTTACTGTTTTCATTATATTCACAATTTTTTTGATCGGTTATCCGATATCCGGCGGTTTTCAAAATTTCAAAAACCGAATCCGACGGATATCAAAATACCGGATTTTCAGAAACCCTAATTATAAGCTAAAAAAAATTCGATGACGAAAATAATGTGACGACCTTAAATGCTCACTACAATCACCTGTGACTTTTTTGTATATAAATCAAATTTTGTTTTTAAAAAACAAAAAAAAATTAAATTAGATATTAATATACAGGTAAATGAAAAAAACGCCGCTGACTGTCAAAAAAAACATAATATAATTAATATACCTATAATTAAATCACTAATTACAATATTTTTTATATCGGTCATAGAGTCGTAGAACTATGGCTATATTTATTAGTTATGCAATTACACATTTAATATAACTACTGCAGTTTAGATTGTGGACCAAAATGGTCAATGCCACATAGAAATAAAAACATACTTTTTTATCAATTTGCTTGTTAATTTTAAAATATATGAGATAATAAGAATTTTACTGATTTCAACTGCTGCTTTTTTTTTGTATATTTCATTATTATTATATTAATTAATATTTTATGCAAATTACCAAATTAGCCCACCTGTAATTTTAATTCAACTGAACATTTTAATATCAAAATTCAGAGTTATAATAAATCTATTTATTTATACAATTTATGTATATAATTTATTTATGGTAAGTTTTTTTTTTTTTTTTTTCATTTTTTTCCAACATAAAATATATATTTGTTTATTCAAAATGTGTTACTTGCATTTTCGTCTTATTCATAAATATTATTATTATTATAATTTTTATTTTGTTTTTTTTTGTTTTTTTTTGCTTTTTATAACCCACAAAAAGCCACATAACCTGAGAGGAACAATATTTGAAATAACATTATAATCATTCAAGTATAGAATAATGAACCAGAAAAATTGAAAAGAAATAAGATATCGTGTCAAAGTCCTTTATGGCACAAAAATAAAAAAAAAGAAAAAAAAAATCTCTTTAAAAATTGTATAAAACATAAAACACCGATGTTCTAACCTTGATCCTTTCAATTCAATTTGGTTTTTCTCACTGGGTTGTTTTAATTTTTTATTTTTTTTTTTATTTTCATTTTTATTATTATTTTTTGTTATATTTTATTACAAGAACGTCCAGTAAGTTCTATCATCCTTATTTCTTTTCATTTTTCATACATACGCGAATTCCTTTTTTTATACGTAATAATTTTAGAAAACTATATCGATATGAACTTAAACGTAGCAGACTATTTGATTTGGAACTTGGATTTTCAATATTATATTTTCTTTGTGTCTACCGAACTTAATCAACAATTTAATCAACAATGTTTCGTGTAAGTTGGTATTAAAACTTGTTAACCCTTAGCAACCCGATGATTTCTTTCTTTTATTTAGTACTCTAACCCTGTTTTAGGAAATAATCAAATATCGAGCCGATTATTATTTCAATGACAGATACTTATTAGTAATTACATATTAGATACTATCGTGTATTGCTAAATTAAAATAGTTCACTTCCATATCTTTTGGTCTCAGAAATTATACTTCAGTCCAAATTTATTTCTTGAACTTTTCTTATAACTCTTACAAATTTAAATTATAGAAAATAATTTTTATTTTTTATGGACAAAAATTTGCTTTCAGAACCGATTTATTTTTGTGCACGGTATTCATATTTTCATGAAATGGTGTCAAAGATCTTCTTCAGTTTCTCGCGCACACAATAGCATATTATCAAACATCATCCTTGCAACAGAAACCAATACCATTATAATTATTAAATTTTAAAACGAAAAAAAAATATATATAAAAAAATAAAGAAATACCAGAAAGCACAGAAAGAACATAAAAAAAAAAAAAATAAACACGTCAAAAAGTTTTAGCAAAAGCAAGTAGGATTCCCCTTTGGCAATAAAAACAATCTATAATTTTTTTTTTTTTTTTTACATATAATTTTTTAAAGATATAGATCTTATATTACAAAGCAGCTTAAATCTGGTATAACTTCCTTTATGTGATGAACATATATAGTGATCGAAAGGTGAAGTTGCGACAACAATATTTTCTGCAAAAAAAAAAAATATATATATATATATTTGCTACCAGCACTCATTATTTTATTGTGAGATTTTTAATATGATATCCAGGACTTGCCAGAAATAGTTTTTATGTAGCATTTCTGATTTAAAATAAAAAATAATTTTTTTTCAGAAGATTTTAGGCATATTGTGTGTTTGTGCAGTCGTACTCAAAAATGAAAAACTCAATTCGTAAAGTGGAGACATCCTGTCAATAAATATTGCACAATAAGAATAGAGAAAAGTTTGCCGACACTGCAGTAATTAAATAATATATAAATGTTACTAAATTGATCAGGAAAAAAGGCAGTTTCTTTCAATATTTTAAGTATAATGTTATACAGATATGTAAAAGTCCTTAGATGTCTGAAGTATGGTTTAAAATATGATTCATTGATCGTTCTTCCACAATTAAACAAGCTTACAGAAAATCATTGCTGGCTAGAAGCTTTAGGATTTTAACCAACTAACTTGAAGGACAAGTGCGAAGATGTGTACAATGTTAATTTTTTGAACCAGGTTTGGATATACAGATATTCAGTACTCCAGCTCCATCCCGCTATACTTACTCTATAAATCATCATCTTCCATCAGCTTCTTCTACGCCAATTAACATATAAACCCTTATTATAATATTTATCTTGCATCATAACAATAATAGAAAACTCTAAAAATGTGTAAGAACTTATGTATACATAATAATAATCCCTAATTTCAATTCTTGTTATATTTACCGATAACTTTAATGGCACATAAAAATTCAGAACGTAACTAATTCTAAAAATATTATAAAATAAAATTGAAGTCAAATGAATGGTAAGAATATTAATAAATACGTTTATGTCAAATGAGAATAGGTATTGTTCCTTCCAAGATTTTTTGTTTTGAATGTATGTACATATACGATTTTTAAAAGTTGTTATAAAATCTTACTTTCTTATCCGACTAAATATCAGCCAAAAAATTTACAAAAGTCATGTCTTATCATATTATTATGTTTAATCAATATCTAAAATGTAAAACTGAGTTATAAAAAAAAAAGTTAAAACGATTCCAAACATTGGATATTTTTAAATTTTGACTTTTTCCATATCTTTTATTTCATTATATTAGCATTACCAATATGCAAGTTAAAATATTGAATACTTTTACAAAAATATTAATATGCCGGCGGCATTTCACCGCACAATGAATTTTTATTCAACTTTTTTTTTCAAGAAACCTTTCTTTTTTCATTCTTTAATATTGACTTTTCTTCTTGATGCTGAAATTTTTCAAATTCGTTCAACATTTTAAATATGAATTTCTATTAAATGAAAAAAAGTAAGAATATTTTATTGTAATATATAGTCAAGCGCATTTTTTTAAATTGTTCTGTACATTTTAGAGTACGGAATTTAATAGATATAACGATAAATGGAAAAATATTAATTATGAAAAATATACGCAAAATGTTTCTATTCTGAAAAAATAAAAAATAAAAATTATGTTCCCAATATTAGCTTATATTTTTTTTATGTTCAATATATATAGGTTTAGTTTCTAGTGTAGACTTAGTTATAGTTTGCAATCAGAGCATTTTATGAGAAATTTTATAACATCGTACCTTGATAGTCTTCTAGGCAATTGAGTGTGAATAACTAACACTTGGACTTGTTTTTAAATTAAATTTATTTTGACTTCCGTTTTCATTGACTACTTGAAATGAATCATCAAATTTACAAAATTTTTGTCTGTAAGAAAGTATCATTTAACATGATAATTTCATCGACTAATTGTGAACTAAAAATAATATTAAAATATTAACTATCTTTAATGATAATTATTGATATTTTAACACTTTGAAGAAAATATTTTCTATATATAAATTATAAATACCATAATTGAGGTTAGCAGAGATTGTTAATACTTATTGTTTTGCTTAATATTTCTATATAAGGATCTAGTGCAAACCAGATCCACAAGCAGGAATAAATTGAATTTATATCTTTTCATTTTAGAATCCATAGTTCCTCAACCATTACTTTTGTGAAATTTTCTTTTTCTCCATCATACAGGATTAGAGACGAATATTAGATTAATACCAGAAGAAATATAAACACGAGATTTAGTTGAATTAATTTATTTTTTCTTATTCTATACTTTAATTTTTATTTATGTTTTTTTTTACTTTAAAAACTTTTTATTAACTATAATTTATTTAATTATTCCACTTTTAGGGCTTTTTACATTAGAAAAAAATTTACAAATATTTATTTACAATATGTCAATTAATCTATACATATTTATAAAATGGAATGAATGTATGTTTAATATAAATCTATTCCCACACCGCACAATACTGATCATTGTGAATATTTCGTTGGTTTACAAGCAAAATTCACTAAGTACATTTTCCAAGATTTTGATTTTTTGTACTAAATTAAGTCATTATAATGCCAACTTTATATGGGCAAAATCTTATAAGTCGTAAATTGATATTGTTGAGGTTTTTAGGCGGACATTTATTGCACTAAGTCAATCGTGCTATTATAATACAATCAGAAATTCCTAAGTTGAATTAGTGAGTTTTAAAAGTTTGTTTTTTGACTTAGTGATTTCTGCTTTTAAACCGACGATTTGTATGTTCAAAAAAATACAGAGCATGTCATTGACTTTCCAATGATCAGATCCGAAACCGACTAAACCCGCTAAAAATCATGAAAATTATAATTAAAATTCCATCAATACTAAGCCGAGAAAAATTGCGAAAATATAATAAAAATAAAACATAAATTTGTATTTATTTTATAAGCCTAGAAAGACCTATCCTTCGCGCCAGTAATGATAATAAAATTTATTATCGGAATTCCGAAATTTATTTTATTTCAACTTAATTTTGATTTTCCGAATTCTTTATTTACGCTGACAGAAAGAAGAAGTACATATCTACAAACATTTTTGGACTTCTATAAATAATTCTTCTTTTAAAGTACAAAAATAATAATATAAAATAATTAATTTTCGAGTGTACATTCATATACATTGTTCAGTAAATGATTTTTCTGTACTTTAATCTAAAATAATTTTTAAGTAAGTAGTAAAGTTACAACAAACAGAAAAGTTCAAACGTTTATACTTTAAAATTATTAAATAAATACTATAAAATCAAATTCCTAAGTTGAGATTTTTTGGAACAAAAAAAAAAACAAATAAATAAATAAGAAAGGTTACATAAAATTCGAAGGATTGAACATAAATTAAGTAATAATAATGAATGTCAGTAAAATATGCATAACTATAAGATAAAAAAAAATAGCCATCAAAGCATATTGATGTCAATTAAAACATTTTCACAAATATGCAAATTTTAAAATAATTTGATATGTAGGTACGTTAAAATTTTCTGTGAGACAAAACTAATTTCACAAAAGTTGTATAAATGAATGCGCCTTGAAAGAACCAGGGCAGACAGGTTAGAGATATTATTTAAATGCTCTTTCATTTCTTTTCATTATATTTTGTTGATAAATATTCAAAGAGAAAAAAAGAGATAAAAAAAATTATTTTATTATTTATTCTGTTAAGATATTTCCTAAAACAGATATATCTAAATATATAGGTTTTAGGTAGGTACCAATGAAATACCAAAAAAGAGGAGTTGCCAATACAAATTCCACTAACCATAAAAAGGAAAAGGCTTTATTGAAGATTTCACTTATATGTAACCATTTAGAAAAATTTTTTTTATTAAATCCAAATTAGCTGCGACATTAAGCAAATGTTAACTAATAGCAGGATATCATATCATTAGTTTTACAATTATAATAATCTTCCTTTAAAAGTATAAAAGTTCCTTACAAATATTTATTTTCCTTTCAAAAGAGAGAATTTTTCGTACACGAATTACAAAAAGATTAAATTTTTGATGAAAAAGAATACATTGAGATTAGAAATATATATTAAAGAAACAATTAAATAAACTAAAAGTATAGATTTTCAAATACACAGACTTCATCAGATTTTGTGATCATATTTTAGTGTGTTTGAAGTAATTAAAAATAATAAGCCTAGTTAACATAAATAAAAATTGAACCAATCTAAAAGAAAAAAAAGATATATTTTGAAATTAAAATTATGAAATACTCTTTCTTTATAATATGAGGGAACAAAACAACCAAAGAAAAAGTAAAAGCGCAAGTTTCATCAAGTATAATACCCATTAATAAATGGAAAAAAAAAAGTATAGCAACTTTAAACCAATTTTAATATATATTATATGTGGTTGATGATTGTTGATCTAAAATACGGATAGAAAATTAAAGAAATAAAAAAATAAGAAAGAAAACAAGAAACCTGTTTCCAAGTGTTTTCAATAACCTTTGATAAGAAAATATAGTTAGGTACCTAAGTAAATATGGGCAGATAATGTGGAAATGTATCGTATCTTTATACTCACAATTTATAAACTAGATATATATTAATGGAAAAAAATATGTCAAAAAAGAGTTTCAACAAATTGAACATTAAATAAAAATTTAACAGAGATTTTCATTGATAATTTTACGACATAATATAACTTCGGCCAAAACAATTTAATCCTTACCAAACAAAGAAAAGCAACACTAATAGTGTTACACTATGCAAAATCTACCTATTGTATTAACTGAATTACTGAAATAATGCGCCTTCTACTATTCTAAGTGCGACGACAATGCAATGTTCGGAAGACATAATTGTTAGGTTATATGTATAGAAGTTTGAGGATTGGTTCAAATTTGTAATTTGTAACTAACAATTGATTGGAAGTTAATATAAATAAATTAATAAATAATTCTAAAAATATTTTTCGCAGATTTCTTTATGAATTTATAAATTTATTATCTTTTTTTTTTTTTCTTTAAATACTTTTTTTTTTCTTAAACATTTATTTGTTATTTTTATGCTTTTGAGTTTACATGAGTCATTAGTAAAAAGGACATTCTTTTTTTTTTTTGTTATTTTTGTTGTTATAAGCTAGTTGTGTGCACATATTTTGTTTTAGTTGTTAATTTTTTTTTTTTTTTATTTATATTTATTTTAATATTTTATTGTATTTCACTAAGATAGACGTTCCGTTTGTCTGAAACATTAACTCTATTTGTATATATTTAACGGCTATAAACAAACCAGTGCGAATATAATTTAACAAAAAAAAAAAAAAAACGACAAAAAAAATTTAATATGTCATTTATGAAAAGGTAAAAAAATTAAAAACATATTCAATATATGTACATATATGTACATTATTATACTATAATATATAGGTATAATGTATATACTATTATATTATTATAATATATTTTTGTATATATGATTTGATTTATTTAACTCTAAGAAAAGGTAAAAATTAATTTTTTTTTATGTACCTTAGTATCGCATCGCATTATAAGGAATTTTCACATTTATTATTATTTAGCATTCCTTATCATAAATATACACATATACATATGTATAATGTTTCCATGTATAATGCAAATGTTTGTAACACAGTATTATATTGTATTACAAAACGATTTAAGTTCTAAGTAATTTTAAGTAACTTGATGTTAATGCATTATGCATATTCATAACTTTAAATTCTCTAAATTAACGAACTTTTAGCTTTGAGAATTC